>JARHVA010002054.1:0-600000 GCA_037957365.1 Torreya grandis | reverse complement strand
CTTGATGTCCATGCAACCATCAACTAAGTCCATGATGGTGTATTTGATGCCCACAAGACCGTGACATTTAAACTAATGAAAATTTCTTACTTAGTGTTCAAATAACATCCCAAAACCCTATTTTTTACTCTAAAGTAGCTCGCTAACCTAAGGGAAATGCTCAAAATATGCCCAAAATGGAAGGCTCAATCTGTAGAACATAAATATATGCAATAAATATACCTAGCCTAAGTCTATACTTTAGGGATCCACATTTAATTTTACATAATGGACCTTAAATCATAGACTTACCCTAGGTAAAATTTAGATTATCATTTCATTTTGAACCTATTTTGAGCATGGTTTATGACACATGGCATAAATATTTTAGCCCTATGTTTTCATTGTGTTTGCTAAACATAATGCATACATTAACCTAGAGTGTTTATACCCTAACCCCATTCTAAATCATAACTTAAGTTTAAATTCCTTAGCTTAAGGTTTGTCCCATGCTTAATAAACACAAAACAAACCTTAGCCTAAGGGACATAAGCCTAATTTGTGACTTTTAAAAGTGTACTAACTTAACATTCAAGAATTTTTGTAGATTAATAGTTTGTGCTTTATCACTAGATTTGATCCAATGGTGTGAAGGTCCCTAGAAAATTTTCAACAAAACCCTAAGAACCTATGAACCCATCACATGGCCAATGATTATTCGACAAAGGAGTGACATAAGATTTGGAACATAGGGAAGATGTGTGAGCACACCAAGTGTTACAACCATAAAGCTTAAGACATAGGAGCCAATTAAAATTCAAGGGCCCAGATTATGATCAATGACTCACATTAACCCAAGATTTTGATCCTACAACATGAAATAAAGAAATTATTTTAAATACCAATGGCTAGTATTTAAATAGCATTTATGAAAAATGTCATGAAAGATCTAGACAAGTGTTACATAAGCTCCACGTAAGTATAAAAAGACAAAACTAAAGATCTTGTGGGATTAAAAACACAAAGGTATAAAGGTACGGTTCCAAATCAAATCCAGAACATGTATAAGTTGAATCCTAGATATCTTCCACCATTAAGGCTCCAAAACCCTAAACCTTGCATAAAAGCAACTTAAATGGATTCAATTTGATATAATTCAATAAAATGATAACTTAATGTGTTTCTAAGTAGGGATTTTTCACAAGGATTGTTTGTAATTCAGCATGAATAATTAGCAAGAAATAGAGACCATGGCAGCTAGTAGGTAGAAATTAAAGGAAAAGGTCAAGATCTATTTGGTAATAGAAAGTGAGGGTCAGGTATTCAAGGATATAGAATTGGACCTCACAGTATTAAACATCCATGACATCAGGAATTGGTCTGAGCTATTCTTCATGGTACAAAAATTATAGCCCATCTCAAAGGAAGAGTAGAGAAATACCACCACTAATAGATGACATTGTGACTTGGTTGCAATCTAGATGGTTGGCCTAGATCATGCCATGATAAACTTAGATGTATTACACTACAGTGATGTCATTTCCCTCATTTTTTTAATTACGATATTGACGGTAAATGGATTATAATATTTTTTTGAAAAATATTATAAGCTCCCTCTTCCCATGTGGACCTTCACAAGATGAGGGAATGGACCAATAACCATGACTTGGACTCCATCCTCAGACCCTAGCTAAACCAAGGACCTCCCATCTTTATAACCCTTGATGGAAAAATCCCTATCATCCAATTTAGAGAGGGTATTAGGGTGATAATGACCTTGTTGAATAGAGCTTTTGGTGCCCCTTCAATCACTTATGTAAATAAGGTTTGTGTCTCATATTTGCACTTCTTGGTGGAAGAAAAACTTACCCCTCCAATAGGATATTTTATCATCATCTTCCTTGCCAATAAATTCACTACCATCAATAGAAAGACCTCTAAGTAATTCTACATGATGTCTTACCTACTTGATGCCCTTATTGATTTAGTCACCTTCCTTGTCATTAGGAATTGGTCTCCAAAAGTTAAGACAACCATATCACACTACTATTCCAGCTGCACATCTTCAAGTACAAGAATCACATGCAATTTATTTATGACTGCATTTACCTTGCTATAGTGGAGGCCATCACAGGCATCCCCATGCCTAGACTCCACCCCCTCATCAAAAGATATGTTGAAATGTAGGGGATGTATGGTATTATCATGATTGCATAGTTATTAAGATAGAGGGAATTATGTCCCATCCTTACAAACTACCAATGCATGTCCTGAATAAACTTGTTGAGCAGGAGATTACCTCCTAGCTCATCCTTGGCATTGGCAAGGCTTGCAAGGAAAAAAGGAAGGGTTTGCTTCACCCTATCCCATTAGATATTGGGTAAATCATAATTAAAGACTATAATTAGGTTTAATTTATGGTCACACATAGGAATTCATTTATCTTTCATCTAGATGAACTCAAAATGTGGGATGCAAGGATAAAAAGCTCAAACTTGAGTATGTACACCAACTAGGTGTCCATGACACCATATATATCATATCCAATAATTATGAGGAAGTGTTGGCTAGGACCCAATGCCATATCATCATGCTAGAGCACATATTGACAAAGGATGACAAGCCATCTATGGAAACTTGGCAGTTACATCCTTTGCAATACTACCTACTATCTGAGCCATCTGGGACAGCTCATGAGAAACCTTAGGCAAAGAAACTGTAGCAGTCCCAATAACAGGTTGAGAAAATTTAGGATGATAAAGGAAAAGGAAAGGAGAATGTTAGAGAGATAAGATTAGAAGAAAGACCTAGATATGGACCCTTACATTTAACCATGAAACAAAGGCCACCTTCCCCAATCTAGTACATTGACATGATAGCCTTGGAGTAGAAAGAGACACTTGAGGGTTCCCTCAAGGAACTTGCAAAGTCCTATGGCTCAGTTTGAAAAGAGGACCCCTCAAGAGAAACAATAAGAAAAGAGTTGATTCTCATGGCACCTCAAGAGAAGAGGAAGGTAGAATTGACCTTGGTCCTAGTAGAACCAAGGAATAAACCTAGATTGACCTTCACGCATCCAACTAGTGAAGTCAATCTCTTTAGTGATGAATTTCTAATTCATGGACCAGTCATTCCTGACTATTTCATCTATTGAAAATTTCAAAATATCCCATCTCTCTCCCACTCATGGGTCATGACAAGGGTAGGTGTGGATGTGCATGATGACATTAAGCCTTGTATAAAGGCTATGATGAAAGAGCAAGATGAGAGAAGGATTTTGGTTCCCCAAGAACCAAAGTGCTGAAATATGGATGCTCCAAGAGCCTCTAGAAGCTTGGGTATGGAGGTCCCTAAACATCCCTAGTTCAAAGAACCAATTACCATAGTTCACTTCAATCTTGAGACAATAGACTTAGAGAGAATAACAACTAAGATAGCCATGGTTGGGATAGAATAATTCACCTTTCAAAAGGTGGAACCTTTTGTAGGTTTGACCCCTGTTATAGGATAGTAGTTTGGTGAGGCTACAATACATGAAGAAGATGTGGAAATGTCACTAGAACCATAGTCACAACAAGCCAAATTCGGAGTCTAAGGTCTAAAACAAAGGATTCAGATTTTGGAAAGGGAGAAGGAGAACTTGTAAACTTAGGCAATCCTATCGATACTAGATGTCATGATCCAGATTCTTGACAAGTCATTTTATGACATGTTTGAGGCATTAAATTCAATGAAGATGAGTTAGAGTGTGTTATAGGACCAAGAAACATTAGCCAAAGACTTGGTCATCTAATGGCAGGCCTCAGAGGAGAAGATTGCTCAACTCTTCAACATTTAAGCAAAGAAGTAAATATAAAACTTTAGAACCATAAGGATGGGATAGCTAGGCACAATATTGGGGATTATTATTGATAATGTTTGTTGGGTGAATATTTTGTAATCAACTAACTGAAAAAAAATGGGTTTATCAACCACAACATAATGATATTTACACGGAAAAATGGGTGTGGTTACCACAACATAATGAGATAAATCTCTCCTCTCAGCAAGGGGAGGTTCCTTATAAATTATAATATACTAATATAAACTGAAAATAGACTTAGGGGTGAAATCATACCATCCATCTCTCTTTTTTTAGAGATGATGTTCATAAAATAATGGAGAATTCTTGTGTAATTATTGAAGGTATTTCTCTTCTTTCAAAAATGATGTTCAGTAAATAGCAAGAATTCTTCTTGGGTAGTAACTGGATCTACAAGAAACCCATGAAAGCACAAAGTCTTTCATTGTTTCTCTTACTAATTTAGGACAAAGTAACACAGTAGTATGAAGTGTAGCACAAAGTCTCCACTGAAAACTACAACATAGTGAAAGGTTATAAAGGATAAGGGGAGCTCAAAGTCTCTCTAGTATCCTTTACACTAAAATTCAAAACACAGAGACTAAAGACAATTATGGCAACACAAAGTCTCCCACAGTCGACTTCAGGACATCTTCCAGAGTATTTTCACTTGTTTTGCTTATTTGATTAAATGGACAAGACTATATTTAGGAAAAAGACATAAGAACAATTTCTTAGATAACACAAGCTATTTCAACACAAAGTCTGAAAGGTCACTTACTTTCTCATTCATTTGATAAAATATGATTAATAGTAGAGATCAAAGTCTCAGGAATGCCTTTCAATTTGGGCAGAGTTTCACTTCTAATAACAGAGAGATATCCCTTATTCAAAATGAGATATTACAATATATAGCATTCAAAGAAAGACTTTGGCACTTGTTTTCATGAAACGGCCCATGCTGCATTGAATGCATTGAATGCATTGGAAATTATGTGAAGGGGCCATGCTAGAACAGGTTATCAGCCTTAACTTTGGTGTTTTAAATCATCTCAAATGTCTCCTCTGAAGCATGGGTTGCCTGGTCTTCTTTATGATGCTTACATGGTTGTTCATTTACCTTTACTCAATGAAGAAAAACAAGCCATGACATTGAATGCTTGCGCTCTCTGAGGTCCACCTAGTGGACTACTCCACCTACTGGAATAACTCTTCTATAAATATTTCTAGATTCTTTGTATCATTCTCTCTTTCCTTTTTGCATTTTGTCTCTTCCTGGTGATCTAAGATCTTGAGGCTATCTTCTCACTTTATATTGGCTACTTCAGTTCCTTTTTCAATGGATCACTGAGTTTATCCTCGGGTCCTTGCTATTTGAAAATCAACAGTTATTCCATAATCCTAAATTTGAAATCCATGGGGATGTCATCAGTCACTTGAACCATTTTGAACCTTGAACCTTTCAAATTTCACTAGTTCAATGGTTCATCAGTTCAAAGTTTAATGGTTTCACAGTTCAGTGATTCAATGTTTTGTAAAGAGCTGCATTCACTTAGTCTTCTTTATGAGTTCAAGGTGTCTTTGAACCAATTGTTTGAACCATTTATTTGAACCATTTGGTCAAACCTTTTTCTATAATCTTCCACTTGAACCATTCACTCAAAATTTGAACTTTGAATCCTTTTAACCTTTGAATCCATTAAACTCGTTGAACCTTTGAACCTTTTAGAGTTCAATGGTTCAACGGTTTAATGGTTTAATGGTTCATTCTAACTCTTTCAACCCCACTGTTGAACCATCCTTATAATTTTTAGTAAATGCCTTGAGTGTTTTGAACTTCCCCTTGAGAAAGTCCACCTATTGAACCTATGATTTCCTTAGCAGAAAAGGCTTGAGTAATTAAAAAACTTGACTACTCAGAACATTTTGAGAAAGCAAGAGACCATTTTGGCTTGTATGACCGAAATGGTCGACATGTTGTCCACAAAAATAAGTGATAGATTTTGGTAACAAGAGCTGGCTCCAGTTGAGGAACTTCCATTGATTAGACCTTGAAGCAATCGAAGGGAGTAGAATCCAAACTCTAAGTGCCTTCATCTATGCCATTGGGCTATAGAGTCATGCCACCCAAAAAAGAAAGGTGTCAAATACCAATTAAACAACATAAAACAAACAAAGACTATACATATGTACAACCTAACTTATCTCATACTTCAAGGATTTAAGTGCTTCAGATGCTACCCACTGTGAGGTAGTGAAAATGGCATTCTGTCTTGATATTTTAGTAAGAAACTATTTTCACTATTTAATCGATGAATGGAAAATGGGCCTCTCCATAAGGAATCCAATTTTCTATGCATTCTTTTTGGTTCTCCCCTCTTGTCCCACAACAAGACTTGATCTCCAATCTTAAAATCACAAATCCTCACTTTTTAGTCGAAGAGTTTCTTTACCAGACTTTGATGTGCAATAATACGGTCCACCACCATAGTTCATTGCTCATTTAGTTCAGTCAAACACATGATCCTCTTGTCGATGGAATCTTCAAAAGTTAAATCTTCAACTGCTTTTGCCAACTTTAGTGCTAGTAGTTCTAAGGTGATTGGTATCTCTACATTTAAACCATACAAAAGTTTAAATGGTGACATACTTATCACCCTTTTGGGTGTAATCCTATCTACCCATAAAGCATCAAGCAATGCTTCATGCCAGGTTCTCTGATTTTTATCTACCAGCTTCTTGATAATGGTCACCATGTTCTTGTTACTTGATTCTGCTTGACCATTTTCTTGTAGATAATAGTCAAAAGAGTGGGAGAAGATAATCCCATAATAATATTAGAATTGGGTAACCTCATGAGAAGAGAAACAGGTTGCATTGTCTGTTACAATCTTGGTTGGGACTTCAAATTAGAAAATAATATTTTTTTTGAGAAAATTACATATCACTTCTGAAGTAGCATGTTTGACTGGAATGGCTTCCACCCACTTGGTAAAATAGTCTATGGTTGTGAGAACATAGTCATGTCCAGCACTCAAGAATAGGTTTACAGTGCCAATGAAATCAATACCCCATTATTTAAATGTCTCTTCAATCACCACATGCTTGAGAGGTAATGCAGCCAACTTGGGTTTCCCAATGAATTGTTGACATAACTCACATCTACGCACCCAAGTGTGTGAATCTTGAAATAGAGTAGGCCAATAGTACCTGGCTCATAGAATATTATGGGCAGTCATAGGTGCATAAAAATGTCCTCCACAAGCCAAATTGTGAAAAGACTGCAAAAGTTTGCTCTGTTGCACTTTATCCACACAAGGAAGAAATACCCCATCAAGGCTCCTCTTGTACAAACTGTTGTCCCATAAGACAAAGTTAGCAGCTTTCAACTTAACAATCCTCTTTTCTTTATGAAACAGGTGGGTAGGGCACTCATCATAGGTAAGGAAATGAAAAATATTGAAATACCACTCATTCATAGTGGTGATAAAGAGAACTGTGGGCATGTCTTCAACCTCTATTTCTTCATGCCCTACTTCCTCTGGTATATTTTTAGCAATTAATTATTAGAGACCTCTTCCTCACACAAGCTTCATAGGTTTGATAACAAGATCAAACTCCTAGGTTTTATCAATCTAATTTCCCCTTTTAGTTCCAAACTCTTGTTGAGTTAGAATGGACTTTACTATTATATCAGGAACTAGAGCAACAATATGTGAGTTCAGGATGTAAAAATGGAAGTGTTTTACCGCCTTAACCACAGCATAAGAATTATTCTTTATATTTGAATATTTTAGCTCATGAGATTTGAGAGGACAAATCATGAAAGATATGGGGGACTCCACACCTTCTTTGTTCTATTGAACCAAAATGGTTGAAAGCATGTGTTCAGAAGCATAGTTATTAATTATGAAGTATTTGGTATAACCTGGATAAACTAGGATTGGGGCATGGGTGATAGCTTCCTTGATATCTTGAAATGCTAACTTGCCTTCTTCAGTTTAGTGAAAATTATCTTTACCCTTCATCATGTTGACAATGTGGTGAGTCTTCTCTGAGAATTCAGGAATGAACCTTCATAGAAAATTCACCTTTCCAAAGAAATAATGGAGTGCAATCTTACTAGTAGGAAGAGAAAGCTCTTGGATGGATTTGACTCTTTAAGGGTCAATCTTTATGCCTTCTCAAGATACAGTGTGATCGAGAAGTTTCCCTTCTATAATCTCAAAAATTGATTTCTTAAGATTGAGAGAAATACCATTTTGTCGACATCATTCTAGCACTTGTTGTAAATTATGCACATGATCAAGATGATGTTTGAAAAATATGGTCAAGTCATCAAGATATACTACAATGAACTTCCCCATTTCATTTCTGAAGGCAAGATCTATCACTTTCTAAAAGGTGGTACCAGTGTTGATCAAACCAAAAGGCATTCTATGATATGCAAAGGTGCCCCAAGGTGTAGTGAAAGTAGTCTTATGTTGGTCTTTTTCACCAACTTTCACTTGATTATACCTCAAAAAACCATCTAGCATTGATAACAACTCTGAGCCAGTTACTATCTACAGTAGTTGATCCATGATGGGTAGGGGGTAGTTATCTTTTAAAGAGGATTGATTCAGATTTTTGAAATCAACATAGAGGTGAATTTCTCCATTTTTTTTCTCACAGGGACTATGTTCACAATATAGGTGGAATGATGGATTGAAAAAATTATCCTCACATTTAACATTTTTTGGATCTCAGAAAGAATAGCACCTAATATCCTGGGGTTGTATTGCCTTTGTTTCTGCTTGTGAGGCAATGACCCAACCTTGAGAGGAATTTCATTCTAAATTTATTCAGGACTGAGAGATTTTAGATCATCATAAGAGTACACCAAAATATCAATGTAATGGTGAAGTAGAGTAATGAATTTGAGTTTTTCATCAGGAGTGCAACAATTGATGATGTTGACCATTTTGGGATTATCTTCTGTACTTAAATTTATTTGATCAAAATATTTGGAGGAACTTGAATCCATTTGTTGCTCTTGATAAACCTATCATGCTTATCGAATAGCTTCTCAAAAAAACTAACCCTTTAGGAATTTTGTTCCCTTCAAGCTGAAGGAACTCTTCACCAATTTTTAAATTTGTTTTAAGAGCTGATTCCCATGGTGGATATTCACTACCTTCAAAATAAAGCTCCTCAAAGCTATCCATCTATTCCAAAAAAGCAATGATTTAGTTGTCACCATTAAACACCTGCCAATGGTTAGCATTATCAGGTACACTTGGTCGAAAGACCAACTCAATAGTGTACTTGTTCCCTTTAAAATCTTGGTGAGGAACCATGAGAGTTACAGAGATGGCCAATGAATCTACATGATCATTGAATTCTCTAGGCACCACATAAATATTGAAAGCCTTAAAACTTTCAAGGCAATCCCACATCAGATTGTGATAATGTCACAATCTTTCATTCTTGGTTTGATACAAGTTCTTCACCTAACAAACCATCAGTTTAGCATCTCCTCGGGTGTGAAAAAGCTTAGCTTAACATCTTTAGCTTTAGTAGCTTTCAATCTGAGCAATAAAGATTCATACTTGGTAGTGTTGTTGGTATTGTTAAACTGTAACTTGTATGAATAGGGGAAAATATCTCCTTGTAAAGATATCAAAATAATCTTGACTCTAGAACTAGTAGAAGAACAACTACCATCAAATTCTAGAATCTAGACAACATTAGAATATGATCTACTTTCAGATTTCTCTTCATTAGAGAGGGAAGATCCTTCTTTATCTGAACTATGATCTACTAATTCTTTTGATGTCTTGTCTAAATTTTTTGGATTGTCACTTATATAACTTTCATCTGATGAAATAAAAACATCTTCTGTGGATAGAAAATAATTACCCATTTCTAAGGATTCAAATAGAATTTGAGCTTCAAGGGCTGATGTTTGGGTGACAATGTATTTTGACTCCTTCTCAAGAAGCAGCATTTGCATGATGCCCTTGATAGGTATCCTCACCTAAGATAGGTCCATGTTTAATTCTCCACCAACATCCTTGCAATTACAAAAAATTTATCCAAGCAGAATGCCATAGGAAGCTGGAACATCAGCCACCAAGACTATCATTTTAATCCTCTTATTTGGGAAGGCTGCAAATGCAAATTAGGCATCTTTGATCTATCCCAAAAGTGGCACTTACTTTTTCTCCATGGAGAAACATCTCCTAAAATTTTTAGTCAAAGTGAGACTGAGAGAGTCTGCCACCATGGCGGGCATCACATTGTCAGAGGTGCCAGAGTCTATTATGCAGTTGTTTAGCTTATCACTATTTATCAATAAGAAAACATAGAAAGGTCTTATCTTCCTAGGGGCAACAAGAGGAGTAATGACAAGATTATTTTAGGTAGATGTATTCTTTGGGGGATCATGAGTTACCTTTGAAACATCTTATCTTGCAGGGATAGTTTTGTTCTTGATGCATTCAACTAGCCTATCCAACTATTCAAGGTTGCTTTGTAAGTATTCAAACTCAGACATTTAGATCTTGGTCTTCCTATTATGATCAATTATGTCAAATAAATAAAATGAACTAAAAATAGAGGAAGGAAGTCCATTCTGGGTTTTATTGGGTGTAGGGCTGGTTTGAGAAATTGAAGCAGAAGGTGCAGGGTTGTTTGAGGTACTTAATTTTATATTGATCATCAGGTCCTTTGATTGGAAAGGTAGAGAAGTCCCCCATTTAACAATTGAAATTATTGGTTGAGATTTTTCCCCTATTTTTTTATTAGCTTGTTGAGTTGACTAGTTTTGGGACCTAGTAAAAATAGTGTCTGATCCATCAAACACTTCTCCCTTACTTTTAGCTTCATCCTGGTGATTCAGGAAACCAATGTTGGAGTCGCCAGCTAATTTTTCTTCACCTTCTACAAAGATATTAGTGTCATCTTCTTGGTCCAACTCAGGTTGGAAAGAGAAATCATGTTCAAATTCATGATAACCAACTGCTGAGTTAGCTAGTGCTACTTCAATGGCAAGCTTCCCCTATGGGGGAGGGAGATGATTTAGTTTCCCTTGATTCTTGGAAGCATTGCCTTGATATGACTAGTTGAGAAATGTCCTCCTTGGTATATCCTGATAAGAAGGATGATCAGACATCCCTTGTGCCATTTGCTTTTTTAGAGCTAGCAATTTATTTGCTAGCTTTTACACCATAGGATCAGTGGTGCTTGTAAAAAAATTTTCAAAAGATGATGAAGATTTATTTTTGTTAGGATATCTTCTTATCTTTCCTACCAAGATAAGATCATCTTCAACCTTAGTGGCTAAAATATAAGCTACAGCAAGATTATGTGGCCATCCCTCCTCAATAGGAAACTCACTTCAGGAAGCTGAGAATTGATGAAGTATTTAAGATTTTTAAGTGTCAGCTGAGCAATTGTAGGAATCCTATTCCTTAGCTTGTCAAATTTAGAAATGAAGTCTCACATGGGTTCATGACGCTCCTTCTTCATTTATGTAAGTTGGGCTAACAGGGCATGTGCATCTTTTATGGGTCTGAACCTAGCCTCAAACTTGGCCTTGAGAGTGTTTTAGTTAGTTACAGTCTGAGCTTATAGATGATAAAACTAGTTAGCAATAATGCCTTGCAATGTTTCCACAAATAGTATGACTACTATATCTTCAAATTCAATGCCTATCACACCACAAGTTATACAGAAGGCTGCAATATGCTCATCAGATTGAACTCTCCCATCACCATAGAACTTGGGAAAATTCTTCCTTGAACTACGGGGTAGTTCATGTAAAGGTGGGGTTAGATTCAAAGGACTAAAATTATTACCCTAGGGGCCTTGAGCTGCCATGATATGGTTGTCATAAGGAGGGATAACAAATCATTGTGGGATATGTATAGATAAAGCTCTACTAGTAGAGGAAAGAAAAGCTTCACCTGGTATTGGAGACCTGATGTTGGTAGGAGGAAAACTCTTGGTTCGCTAGAGGTGAGCTCATGGAGGAGAAAGATCAAAATTATTTTGTTGCACAAACTTTAATATAGGGTCAACAATACCTTGAGCTCTCTGGCTTTGCATATATTATGGATATGTCAGAGTTTGAAATGGAAATGGAAAATAATTACAACTGCTTCAATTTGAAGCTTGAGGCTTCAAATTGCATGTTCTTCCCCAGTGGAGTTGCCAAAAATTGTTGGGTGAAAATTTTGTCATCAACTAACTGAAAAAAAATGGGTATATCAACCATAGCACAATGAGATTTATACAGCAAAATGGGTGCGGTTACCACAGCATAATGAGATAAATATCTCCTCTCAACAAGGGGAGGTTCCCTATAAACTATAATATACTAATATAAACTGAAAATAGACTCAGGGGTGAAATCATACCATCCATCTCTCTTTTTTTAGAGATAATGTTCACAAAAAAAAGGAAAATTCTAGTGTAATTACTGAAGGCATTTCTCTTCTTTCAAAAATAATGTTCAGTAAATAGTAGGAATTCTTCCTGGGTAGTAACTGGATCCACAAGAAACCCATGAAAATACAAAGTCTTTCATTGTTTCTCCTACTGATTTAAGATAAATTAACATAGTAGTATGAAGTGCAGCACAAAGTCTCCACTGAAAACTACAACAGAGTGAAAGGTTATGAAGGATAAGGGGAGCTCAAAGTCTCTCCAACATCCTTTACACTAAAACACAAAACACACAGACTAAAGACAATTATGGCAGCACAAAGTCTCCTATAATCGACTTCAGGACATATTTTAGATTATTTCCACTTGTTCTTCTTATTTGATTAAATGGACAAGACTGTATTTAGAAAAAAGACATAAGAATGATTTCCTAGATAACACAAGCTATTTCAACATAAAGTCTAAAAGGTCACTTGCTTTCTCATTTATTTGATAAAATATGATTAATATTTTGAGCTCAAAGTCTCAATAATGCCTTTCAATTTGGGTAGAGTTTCACTTCAAATAATAGAGAGATATCCCTTATTCAAAATGAGAGATTACAATATATGGCATCCAAAGAAAGACTTGGGTGCTTGTTTTTATGGAATGGCCCATGTTGCATTGAATGCATTGGAGATTTTGTGAAGGGGCCATGTTAGAATAGGTTATCAGCATTAACTTTGGTGTTCTAAATCATCTCAAATTTCTCCTCCAGAGCATGGGTTGCCTTGTCTTCTTTATGATGTGTACATGGCTTTCCATTCACCTTTACTCAATGGAAAAAAATAGGCCACACCATTGAATGCTTGCGCTCTTTAAGGTCCACTTGGTGGACTAATCCACCTACTAGAATAATTATTCTGTAGATATTTTTGGATTCTCTATATCGTTCCCTCTTTTCTTGCTACATTTTGTCTCTTCTTGGTGATCTGAGCTCTCGAGGCTATCTTCTCACTTTCTGCTAGCTCCTTTAGCTCCTTTTTCAGTAGATCACTGAGTTTGTCATCAAGTCTGCATTATTTGAAAATCAATGGTTATTCCATAACCCTAAATTTGACGTCCATGGTGATGTCACCAATCACTTAAACCATTTTTAACCTTAAACCTTGAACCTTTCAGAGTTCACCGGTTCAATAATTCATCGGTTCAAAGTTTAACAGTTTGGTAGTTTAGTGATTCAATGTTTTGTAAAGAGTTGCGTTCACTTAGTCTTCTTTATGAGTTCAAGGTGTCGTTGAACCAATTGTTTGAACCATTTGGTTTAACCTTTTTCTAGAATATTTCTCTTGAAAAATTCACTTGAACTTTGATCTTTGAACTGTTTAAACCTTTGAATCCATTGAACTCGTTGAACCTTTGATCCTTTCAAAGTTCAATGGTTCATTTTAACTCTTTGAACCCCACCATTGAACCATCCTTATAATTTTTAGGAAATGCCTTAAGTGTTTTGAACTTCCCCTTGAGAAAGCCTGCCTGTTGAACCTGTAATTTCCTTAGCTGAAAAGGATTGAGTAATTGAAAAACTTGACTACTCAGAACATTTTGAGAAAGAAAGAGACCATTTTGGCCTATAGGACCGAAATGGTAGACATGTTTTCCATAAAAACAAGTGACAAATTTTGGGAAAGACAATGTTCAAAGCTTGAGTACCTATCATACCAAGGTAAAAAATCTTCTAAAAGATGACAAAGGTCTCATTAGTAGAATTGATCAACTTTTTAGGACCATGTTTGTCAATCTTGCACAACCTATTTCTCTTAGCCTCATCAGATATGAAGAGTTCAAGCATAGGGCCACTTTGGTGACTTAAGAAATCTAAGGAAAAGTCAAAGGCTAGTCTGGATAGGATAACAATAAGATATTAGATATGATATTCAATGTAGGTGAGAGGATCAACAATCTAGAATCATCAAGGAGGCCTTAGCCAAAAATGACAAAGAATTTGATGAGTTAGTAGACCAAGAGGAGGAGTGCATCATGAAGCTTACTATAGATCTCTAGTTGGTTGATGAGTAATATGAGAAGGCGATGAGCATCTTTCAACAACAAATAGGGGCCCCACCAGCAAGTTAGAGAAATATTCTATTCTAATAGAAATTAGGTAATATTTTGAATAGAATATTCCATTTTAAAGACATATTTTAGTTTGTTATCATATTTGCCTTTAGGTCAATCTGATTTTGGAAAACACATGTATTATAGAGCTCATAAGGATAATTGTCCTTACATTTTGACACCTATAGTTTGTAACTGACTGGTATACTATCTATTCCTCCTATAAAGGCATATATCACCATTATAAAAAAGGAGATATTTCAAAGCAACTTTGTATACTTGAAGAAATCAATAGAATCAAGGAATTCTGCAAGGATTGTCCATTTTGATGCGTGAATTACTAATGTGGCTTTTCTCTCAATTGTTAATAGAGGTCTTGAAGTTGAATAGTGTTTTTGAATTTTGATTAGCATTCTTTAATGATAGGGTTTCATATTTTTGCCTATGCTAGATTAATTGATAGATCTTAGGTTCTGCTTCATTTCATTTTTCTTTGTATTCAGATGTGCAATGGTTATTTGATTATAGTGGTAAACCCCTAAAGTAGACTTGGTTCTTGTGATTTTTAAACATTTTCCTCTGAATTTTTCCTAATACATATTGAGATTTGGGCTTAGGATATGTTGTATTATATCTTTTTTAAATGCGTATTCAGTTGCCATTGATACTTTATCATAATGTTTAGGACTAAAATTGGTAATCACTTATTTCTTTTCTACCCTACCCTTCTCTTTACTCTTTTTTTACACCGTGATCACTTTAGTTTTAGCCACATTATAAATTTCCATTTATATTAGTATATAGCTTAAATAAGGAATGTAAATCACTAATTATCAACAAGGATTCACAAAGAATGGGCCAAAGTGGCTCCCAACTACCAAAATTATGTAGATATTGTGGAATAGTTATCTTACTGTGCTACTATTTCACCACAGACAACCAAATTGTCAAAACATGCAAATCATGCTCTAAATTTTATAAATTCTAAAATGAGAAGTTTTATTTAAACACTAAAGGCACCTGTGGTAGATTTAGAAGCATCAATAGGATAGCTCCTCTTGGTACTAGAAGGAGGTTCAAATTCTCTGAATCTTTGGTGATCTTAGTTTACTTTACCTAAAGATCACTATATCTTTGTGTTTTGATTAAATTCTTTTCTTAGAATATATAAAGATCATTAACCTTTGGTGTTTTTAGTGCATCTTTGTGCTTCCTTTGAAGTTAGTTGGGCATTAATGTTTGTTTCTAGTAAATTTGTCTTTAACTTTGAAAATCCATAGTATATAAGGTTAGAACGATTTATTTTGATTAAAGGTGGGAATATATTTCATAGATATGAGTTATTTTAATCTTAGACTCAAAAATATATTGAGCTAATTCAGTCAAAGATCAGCATCCTTTACAATTCTTCATGCCACTTTTACAAAATAAGCTCAATGTGCAGGTCTAACTCTTGTTCTTTATAGAAGTTAACTTGACACATCGTATTTTAGGCAAGATCTTTGAAGTTCAAGCTATAATTTCCTAAGATTAGAACAAGATCACACTCATTAACTAGAGATCCTTTGCTCAAGTTCAGGATACACAAAAAATCTAGATGTGATAAAGGTACACATAGGAGATATAAATCTCTTCCAACTTCACCAATTCAAGGTACTTATGCCTTCAACCATCACCTAGTTATGGCATGGTTAGGGGATTCCTTGATTAATGTGTTAGGGGTGGTTCATGATCTTCTAAAAAACCCTAAGAAATATCTACCTGTATTTACTCCAATAGGTGTAGTGACTGTTGAGGAGCATATAAAATCTTCTAAGGCTACTTTAAGATTGCTTAATGTTGTGCATGAAGATGTGGCATGTAGGTTGTTTCCATTTACTTTTAAAGATGCCACTTATGAATGGTTCTTGAATTTTCTTGACAATTATATCACAAGTTGTAATTAATTCAATAATGTTTTTATTGATCAATTTGGTAAGATTATTAGTCCTTGTGTCATTTACCATAAATCCACTACTATTAGAAGGGATGCTAGTGATCCCATCAGGTTCTTCAATGCTAGATTTCAAAATATGTATAGCAAGACCATGAAACCCTACAATCCTGATGATATGTTAGCTTTAGAGATCTACAAAGATGCAATAGATCTTATGACCTCTATGTTCCTAAAGAGGTCTATCCCAGTTATAGCTTCATTAGCCCAAGCCTATTCTGAATCAGTGATCATTAATGATCAAATGTAGCCCCAGGGGAAAATGGCTTACTCAGTCCTAAATGTGAACCCACATGTGCTTGTGATGAACTTATTCCCCAATAATAACCAAAACCTCCCAATGTTAAAATAGCTCCCAAATCTAACCCAATTATCATTAAGTCATGTATCTCTAAATCAAAATCTAGGATTCTTGACTCATCCCACTAATGGATTCAACCCAAATGATCAAAGGGCTTTGGTACCATCTACTAATAATAACTAGATACATAATTCTGAAACTCTAAAAAATGAGAATAAATTTATCTTGAAAATGGTTCAAAAACTAAACACTGACTTCCTTCAGTTGTAGAAACAAGTAGGCCATACTAGGGAACACTTTGGTACAAATTTCTCATTTCAAAGGTTTAATAGGCCAAATAACAAATTTTCAAATGATAGTTTTCATAATAACAAGGCTAATGAACCATCTTCTAGTAATAATATGGGCATTAATCTTACTGACATTGCATTACCTGACTATTGTAGGGTTCATTACATAACAAAGCATGGGAAAATTGACTGCATAGAATTTTATAAAGCCTTTGAGGCATTCCAAGAATAGTTGGATACGTTTGAAGTGGTTCCTAAAAAAGATAGCAGTGCAAACACCTCTGGATCTAAGCTATCTTAGTAGGCCTTCATGGTGGACACCTTTGATTTCCCCTTTCAAGAGGAAAATAAACCTGATGAGGTCCCTGAGGAGATCCAAGCCTTTAAGAAATTTTTGAAGAAGACCTATCCCTTGAGGAATAGAGATCAAAGGCAGCCCTTAACTACCTTAATTCCTCCAAACAACTTTGGAACTCCCCCTAACACCTCTTCAAGAAACAATCCAAAGCCACCAAAAGGGAGTACTTCTAAACCCAATGTTGATATTTGTAGTTCTTCTGTCAAAAATGGTTATAACATAGTTGAGGACATGAAGAAAATAAAGGATAATATAAAATTACATGAACTCACATAGATTATAGAGCAAAAGGATCTCTTATTAGAATCTTTGTCAGGAAAGCACAGTCCCTTTAAGACTGATAATGCCAATGTAACAATTCATAAAACCAAAGTTGAGTCTCCTCTTTTATTATTAACTATCATGATGTTTGGTAAGAACTTGCATAATTTATTATTAGATTTAGGATCATCTGCTAATATCATGCTTGCAAAAATATGTGAGTAACTTGTTTTAACACCTATAAAGTCCAATAGGGTTGTCACCCAATTATACAAATCTAGGGTTAAAGTTGTAGGAGAATTGTTAAATGTTCATATGAAACTAGCTTCTAAGCCTAGGGTGAAATAATTCATTAATATTCAAGTGGTTAAAATACCTTATGTTTATGGAATTTTTATAAATAGGGAATGGACCAAGGCTTTGAATGGTTACATGTCTATAGATTTCTCACGTCTATGGCTACCTTTGAAGGGTGTCCCCAATCATATCAGAGTTGAGAGAGAAACAAAAATGAAGCATATGATAACTAAATAAATGATGTGAATGAGAAGGTCAAAATAATAGACTCAAACTTAGGGGTTTCACCCTAGAGGCTAACAAGGTATGTGATACCAAAAATACTCATGTTATTCTTGGATTGTGGAAATTGCAATTTGATGGTGCTAGGTTTAATGTTGGATCAAGTGTTGGTATTTTCCTGACTAACCCCACTGACAAAAGGTACCATGCTTCTTATAAACTCCAATTCCCTTGTACTAATATTCTTGCTGAGTATAAGTTATACTTGTTTTAGGTTTATAGTTTTCCATAAAAATAAGGTCAAAGAACTGCTAGTTTATGGGGATTCATAACTAGTAGTTAACCAGGTTAGAATCAAATACTAATGTAAACTTTCATACTTAAATATATAATTTTAGAGTTTGGGATCTTATTGAATCTTTTGATGCTTTTTGCATCATTTCCATCCCAAGGGAAGAGAATCAAGCAGCGAATCAATTAGAATCTATTATAGCTAACCTCATACCCAATCAAGATTCCCCTAATTTCAGCATTGAATTGATCCCTTATCCTTCAATGCTAGATAATATTAACCACTTCCAAGTCTTCAATGATGATTAGCAGATATTAGATTTCATGACCAATTCTAGAGAATTTGATACTCATATCATTGATGAAACTAATGGAAGCACATCTAGGGAAGATAAATTTAATGGTAAAGTCATTCAACTGAGTGACAACAATATCCCAAAGGGAATGATTGCTTTAGAGAGATTGTTTGATCAGGACAAAATTGTTGAGGTTTCTAAGATTCCCAAGGTAAATGGGAAGGAATATAATGTTATTGATCTAGGCCTTCATGATTAGCCTCAATTAGTAAATGTTGGGAAGGCCTGCCTAAATTTTGAAAATAAGAAAGCTAAAGAAATTCTTGCCCAATACAAGGATGTCATATCATGTTCCTATGATGACCTAAAGATCTTTGATCCAAGGGTCATCACACATACTATACTCCTTAAAGAGAGCTACAAACCCTTCAAGTAGAAACAAAGTCCTATAAACCCAATCATATAACCCATTATCTTAAAGGATGTCAAAAGATTACTAGATGCTAGGATAGTCTTCCCCATTAGGCACTCTACCTGGGTGACTAATTTGGTGTCAATCAGGAAGAAGAATGGTGAGATTAGGCTTTGTATAGACTTCAAAAATTTGAACAAAGCATCAAAGAAGGACAACTACCCCCTTCCTTCCCTATATTAAGTAATTCAAGTTGTTTTAGGATCATCTAAGATGTCCTTTCTTGATGGTTTTTCAAGTTACAACCAAGTATTAGTTGATAGAGAGGACAAAATAAAAACAGTGTTCACAATAAAGTGGGGAACCTTCACTTACAAGAGAATTCCCTTTGGACCAGTTAATGCAGGAGCCACCTTTCAAAGAGAAAGGGACCATGCCTTACAAGGCTTGATTGGTAAGTTAATTATCATATATATGTGGAAGATCTAACAATTTTTTCTAAAAATAAGGAAGATCACTTGATGTACTCATAGCAAGTTTTTAAAAGATGTAGAAGGTATGGCATTTCTTTGAACCCTAAGAAGAGTATCTTTTATGTGATTCAAGATAAATTATTAGGTAATGTTATAAATAATGATGGGATATCTATAAATCCTAAAAGAGTGGAGGCCATATCTAGAATAGAACCTCTAAATAGTTAAAAAGAGCGAAAGTCATTTGTTGGTAAGATTAATTTTGTAAGAAAGTTTATTACTAGTTTTGCATAAATAGTCAAACCATTGAATGACATGCTAAAGAAGGATGCCAAAGTCACATGGAATGAATATTCTATAAAATCATTCAATGACATCAAGGAAACCATTAGTCAAGCTTCAGTCCTCATAAGTCTTGATTTTTCAAAGGACTTCTACCTTTTATTCATTTGCATCTAACCACACTATGGTTGTAGTGTTAACTCAATAAATTTAAGGGTGTAACCACCCAATAGCTTTCATGAGCACTAATTTCAAGAATAGTAAGTTAAATTACTCATTGATTGATAAAAAAGCATATGCATTAGTCAAAGCAGTAAATAAATTCAAGCATTACATCCTTAGAAATAAGGTGAATGCCATCTTACCTGACCCTACCACCAAACTTATGTTAATTTAGAATGAATTGGGGGAACATAGAGGTAAGTGGATGTCAATATTTTATGAATCTGACATGGAAATGAAAATAGCAAAGTTGGTATGGTGCCAAGGTTTGATTCAGATGATTACTAATACTAACCCTAGGCTAAGTATTATGTAGGTAGATCAACAAAACTTTCAAGCCAGTGAGTGGTATGTTCTAATCATACATTTTCTAATAAATGGTACTTGTCCTATAGGTCTATCTAGGGAGCAAAAGAGGGCCCTAAGGTTAAATCCAGCCCATTACTTGATCAAGAATGGAATCTTGTATATAAGTAACTTTGAAGGAATCTACTTGATATGTGTTTCACAAGAAGAAGCCACCTAAATCATGAGCACTTTTCATGAAAATATATGAAGTAGACATCCATCTAAAAAAACCATATCCCACAAAATTCTTAGAGCTAGTTATTATTGGCCAATCATTTTCAAGGATGCTCATAGCCATGTGAGGGAATGTCACTCATGCCAGATCTTTAGTACTAAGGACCCAAAAGCAGCAATGCCTCTATAGTTAGTCATGATTGACAAACTCTTTACTCAATGGGGGTTTGAATTTATTGGTATAATCAACTCCAACTCATTTAAAGGTCATAAATATATCCTTACTACCATAGCCTATGGTACAAGGTGGACTGAAGCTATAGCCACCAAATAATGTAGGACTAAAGATGTGGTCAACTTCTTGGAATAAAACATCTATACCAAGTTTGGGACCCCAGTATCTCTAGTATGTGATAATGGATCTGCCTTCATATCCATAAATAAGATTGAATGGGCTTATGATAATGGAATCACTCTCAATTTTACATCCAACCATTATCCCCAAGGGAATGGAGCCTCTGATTCAACAAATAAGAACCTAATGAAGTTAATCAAGAAGTATGTTGAAGACAAACCCAGGACTTAGCACAAGTTCCTTAAATTTTCACTTTGGGTTGATAGGATAAGTATCAAGTAAGCCTTAAGAGCCTCACCATTCTTGTTGGTATATGGATAGGAACCCATATTTCCTATCACTCTCAAGTTTCCCACATAAAAATTTATGCAAGAATACATGGAAGATAAACAAGAGTTACCCAATTTTAGATTGTTGGATATAGTTCAGATGGAAGATGCAAGGGAAAAAGCCTTTACTGACTTTAGTAGACATCAAACCATGGTCAAGAGATGGTTTGATAAAATTTCCAAAACCAAGGTGTTTAGGTAAGGAGACCTAGTTATTTCTTGGGAAAAAGAATCTTAGCCCAAGGGCAAACATGGTAAATTCACACCCTTTTGGATTATCCCATACTAGATTGTAGAAACATTGGGAAATAACACCTTTAAACTCAAGGACTTACAAGGAGTAGAGTTCACACTGCCCACTAATGGGTAGTATCTCAAAAACTATTAGTTTTCTACGCTTTTTGGGGTGTTCATGGAGTAAGCTATAAGATGATTAGATTAGTGTGGGTAGACCAATTAGTTTCCTTTCAAGTTCTTTCATTCTCATCCCTTATTTGTACATTATCATGTATATATTTATTTGTTGTTTTATTGTCTTTCCTTTTGTTGTGTGTTCCTTTCATGTTGCTTGGTTCTTTGATTCCAATAATTCCTTAGGGATAATCTTGAGATAAAAGTTATGAAGTTTGTTTAAAATATGCCCCCCAATTCATAAATGAAGGTATGAACCCCATGAATAAGGCAACCATGGTTCTAAAACATAAATCATAAAGTTTTAATATAGAGAAACTAAGCAAGACCAATGAAGAGACAAATCATTTCATGCGACCCCAACCATTGCCTTGACCTCAAACTAGTTTTAAGAAGACTTACACTTGGGGAGTAAATACTCAAATTATTAGGGTATACCCTAAACTAGAAATTAATTAACATCCTTGCTAAGGATAAGAGTTTCAACCATAAATTATTTTCCAAAGATAAAATA
Organism: Torreya grandis; assembly: GCA_037957365.1. Classification (NCBI taxonomy): domain Eukaryota; kingdom Viridiplantae; phylum Streptophyta; class Pinopsida; order Cupressales; family Taxaceae; genus Torreya; species Torreya grandis. The sequence continues at coordinate 577,824 of JARHVA010002054.1, read as the reverse complement.
CTTCACCAAATCTTAAAACCCATCTATCCTGGTTCCCAACCTTGTTGAAAGCATAAATATCTAATAAAATATAAAAATAGGATACAATGCAAAATCTAAAGCTTTCAAGTAAAGGTGATTCTGGCAATCTCCATTGGGGCTATGGACGTCTGGATAGCAGTGGAACAAGGCCATTAGTGGATCCAAAGGCATCTTTATTGGGACTGTGGATGCTTGGTTGATAGCAGAGCAATTCCCAAGCCTTCCCTAAGTTAAAACATGGTTCATAATGAACATTTCAATAATACTATAAGTCAATGTAAGTGATTGAGGACATAAAACCAGAAGTTGTTTCTTGAATCCCATGGAAAACAATAAGTTGAATGAAAGCACACACATAGTTTGGGTATGTCCTAGTATTTGAATTGAAGTCTACAAGTGCAAGGTTTTTTTCAACCATAATCTAATCTAGGTGGTGTTTTTGATCAAGTGAAGTGGATGACCTAATCATTTGTCTAAACCTATATCCTATAGGTTCTAACATATTGCTATGTTTCCCCCATAAGTCACCATTTGTTGGAACCAACATACCCCCATTCTTATAAGATTGGGGCCCTTGAGAAACCCTTATTATAAAACATGGTAATTTCAATAAGACAAATTCTTCCATAGATTTTGAAGGTCATCCAGTTGTTTAAGGATAAACTAGTGTGGTTTTGGTTTATTTTAATATGGACTAACATCGATAATGAAGTTTTTTTGACTAATAGTTGTAGGTTCCATGGCATGTATCCCCAAGAATTCCAATTTCAAAACCTTGGCAAACCCTTGATTCAAATTTAAATAAAGGCGGAAACCAAATTGGTGGGAACCATTTTAAAATTCATTTATAGACTTAAAAATAAAATGCATGTCTTAGGTCTAGTTATATTTTTTAACACAATTTGACTAAGAAACTTGACCCCCTTCCTTATCTCCCCCTCTTATAAGTTCTTTATGGTTTAACTAATTGTGTCATGTAGGTTCCCTTTCAATATTTCCCAACTTAGCACCTTAAGCCTAAGTCTTTTATATCCCTATAGTCCTAACTTAAGTTCCTTACATCTCAAAAGATCCTATGATTTTTGTTTTATCATGACATTTGATTGAAAAGAGTGAAGATAACCTAAAACTTTAGCTTAAATAACATTCATCTTGGATAATCTAATGATCTGTGCTTACTCACAAGGACTTGATTAGACATAGTGAAGTGTAATTGAAAATTCAAGAGGATACAAGGAGCTCAAAAGATGGACATGAAACACCATTACATTTGAGGACTAAAAGGAAATGGGACCCACTTGACATGATATCCCATCAAAATAAAGTCTTTGGATCAAGATCCCATGATTGTCACTTTATCATGGAATTTGATCCAACAGAGTGAATTAACACCAAGACCCTGGGAAGCCCCACAAAAATGCCAAGTGGTGTCCTTGCATTTGACCCTAAATATTTTAAGGAACTTAAAATTGATGTTCGTGTAACCATCATTTAAATTCCCTAAAAGACTAACTTGACACTCGTGTGACCATCAAATTTAAGTACATTTAAATTAAATTTTCACTAGTTTAAACTTGACGCCCATGCAACCGTCAACTAATGCTTGCAAAGGTGTATTTGACACCCATGAGACTATCAATTTTAAACTAATGAAAATTTATTACTTAGTGTTTAAATAACATCCCAAAACCCTATTTTTTACTCTAAAGTGGCTCATCAATCTAAGGGAAATGATCAAAATATTCCTAAAATGGAAGGCCTCAATTTTTAGAACATAAATATATATAATAAATATATCTAGCCTAAGTCTATGCTTTAAAGATCCATATTGCATTTTGTATAATGGACCTTAAATCATAGACTTACCCTATGTAAAATTTAGATTATCATTTCATGTTGAACCTATTTTGAGCATGGTTTGTGACACATGGCATAAATATTTTATCCCAATGTTTTCATTATGTTTGTTAAACATAATGCATACATTAGTATAGAATGCTTATACCTCACCCCCTTTCTAAACCATAACTTAGATTTAAATTCCTTAGCTTAAGATTTGTCCCGAGCTTAGTAAACATGAAACAAACCTTAGCCTAAGTCATGACTTTTAAATATACTAACTTAACATTTAGGCATTTTTTATAAATCAATGTTATGTGCTTTGTCACTAGATTTGATCCAATAGCACAAATGTCCCCAGAGATTTTTCAAACAAACCCTGAGAACCCATAGCTTCATCACATGGCTAATGATTATTTGACAAAGGACTGACATAACATTTAAAACATGGGGAAAATGTGTGAGCATACTAAGTGTCATGATTAAAAGTCTTAATACCTAAGAGATAATTAAAACACAAGGGCCTAGATTATGATCAATGGCTCGTGCTTACCCAAGATTTTGATCCTATGGTGCAAAGTAAAGAAAGTATTTTAAATACCAATGGCTAGTGTTTAAATGGCATTTATAAAAAGTTCCATGAAACATCTAAACCAGTGCCACATAAGCTCTATGCAAGAAGAAAAGGACAAAACTAAAGATCCTATGGGCTCAAAAACATAAAGGTATAAATGCATGGTCCAAATCAAATCTCTAACATGTATAAGCCAAAGCCTAGATATCTTCCACTAATAAGGATCCAAAACCCTAAACCCTACATAAAAGCAACCCAAATGGATTCAATTTGATATAATTTAATAAAAGGATAACTTAATGTGCTTCTAAGAATGAGAGAGATTTCACAAAGATCATATATAATTCTATGTGAATAATTAAAAATAAATATATACCATGGCAGTTATCAAGCAATAATTGAAGGAAAAGGTCGAGATCTATTTGGCAACAAACAGTGAGGGTTGAGTATTCAAGGATATAGAACTAGACCTCATTGCATTAAACATCCATGACATCAGGAATATTTTGAGCTCTTCTTCATGGTAGAATAATTGTACCCCATCTCAAAGGAAGAGCAGATAAATGCCACCACCAACAGATGACACTAGACTTGGTTGCAATCTAGATGGTTGGCCTCCATCATGCCATGATAAAACCAAAGGTATTGTACTAAATTGATGTACTTGCCCCCATTTTTGTTGATTATAGGATTGATAGTAAATTGATTATTAGGGAAGGTAACTCAAAAGAGGTAGCATACATTTCCCCATTTCCTTTCAAAAAGTAATATAAGCTCCCTCTTACCCATTTGGACCTTCCCAAGATGAGGGAATGGACTAATAACCATGACTTAGACTCTATCCTTAGACCCTAGTTAAACCAAGGACCCCACATCTTTATAACCCTTGATGGAAAAATCCTTATCATCCAATTTAGAGAGGGTATTAGGGTGATAATGACCTTGTTGAATAGATATTTTGGTGCCCCTTCAACCACTTACATAAATAAAGTTTGGGTCTCACATGTGCACTTCCTGGTGGAAGAAAAACTTAACCCTCTAATAAAATATTTGATCAGCATCTTCCTTGCCAAGCAATTCATCACCATCAAGAGAAAGACCTCTACAAAATTACACATGATGTCTTACCTACTCGATGCCCTTCTTACTTTAGTCACCTTCCCTAGCATTAGGAATTGGTCCTCAAAAGGTAAGACAACCATCTCACACTAATTTTCTAATATACACATCTTCAAGTACAAGAATCACATATAGTTTATTTGTGACTATGTTTACCTTGCTAAAGTGGAGGCCATCACAGGCGTCCCCATGCCTAGACTCCACCCCCTCATCAAAATATATGCTGAAATGATAGGGGATGTATGGTATTATCTCAATTTCATAGTCATCAGGATATAGGGAATTATGTCCCAGCCTTACAGACTACTAGTGCATGTCCTGAATAAAGTGCATTTCCTGAATAAACTTGTTAAGAAGGAGATTACCTCCTAGCTCATCCTTGGAATTGACAAGGATTGTAACAAAAAGAGGAATGGTCTGCTTCACCCCTTCCCATTAGATATTGGTAAAATCATATTTAAAGACTGTAAGCAGGTGGAAGTTATGGTCATACATAATAATTCATTTGGCTTTCATCTAGATGAAATCAAAATTTGGAATCCAAAGAACAAAGTGGGAGAACATCTAAAGGACAAAAAACTCAAGATTGAGTATGTACACCAACTAGGTGTCCATGACACCATATGCATTAGAGCCAAGAATTATGAGGAAGTGTTGGCCAAGATTTAAGGCCACAACATCAAGCTAGAGCATAGATTGACCAAGGATGGCAAGCCATCGAGGGAACTTGGTAGCTACATCCTTTACAATACCACCTACTACCTATGCCATTTGGGATAGCTCATGAGTAACCTTAGGCAGAGAAACCATAGCAGTCCCAATAGCAATTTGATCAAATATAAGATGATTAATGAAAATGAAAGGAGAAGGTTGGAGAGATAAAATTATAAAAAAGGCCTAGAGAAAGACCCTTAGATTCAACCATACAGTAGAGGCCACCTTCCTAAGTCAAGTACATTGATATGATAACCTTAGAGCTGGAAGAGACACTTGAGGGTACCCTCAAGGAACTTGCAAAGTCTTATGGCTTAGGTAGAGAGGAGGACCCCTCATGGTAAATAAAATAAAAAGAATTGATTCTCATGGCACCTTAAGAGAAGAGGAAGGTATAATTGGCCTTGGTCCTAGTAGAACCAAGGAAGAAACCTAGATTGACCTTCACTCATCCCAGTAGTGAAGTCAATCTCTTCAATGATGAATTTTTAATTCATAGACCAGTCATTCCTAACTAGTTTCATCTATTGAAAATTTCAAAATATTCCATCTCTCTCCCACTCATAGGCCATGACAAGGGTTGGTATGGATGTGCATAATTACATTAAGCCTTGGATAAAGGCTATGATGAAAGAGCAAGATGAGAGAAGTATTTTAGTTCCCCAAGGACCAAAGGGACAAAATATGGATGCTCTAAGAGCCTCTAGTATCTAGAGTATGGAGGTCCCTAAACCTCCCCATTTCAAGGAACCAATTACCATAGTTCACTTCAATCCTAAGATAGCATGCTTAGAGAGAATAACAACCAGGATAACCATGGTTGGGATAGAATAATTCACCTTTCAAAAGGTGGAACTTTTAGTAGGTTTGACCCTTGTTATAGGACAACAGCTTGGTAATGCCACAATACATGAGGAATATGTGGAAATCTTGCTAGAAGCATAGTCACAACAAGCCAAGGCTAGAGTCTAGGGTCTAAAACAAAGGATCCAAAATTTGTAAGGGACAAGGAGAACTTGCAAACTTAGAAAATCCTATCAGTATCAGATGCCATGATTAAGATGTTTGATGAGTCATTTTATGACATGTTTGAGGCATTAAAGTCAATGAAGATGAGTCAAAGTGTGTTAGAGGACTAAGATACATTAGCCAAATACTTGGTCACCCAATGATAGGCCTCAGAGGATAAGATTGTTTAGCTCCTTAACATTAATGAAAAAAATCATATCCCAAACTTTAGAACCATAAGTATGGGACACCTAGGCACAATATTGGGGATTGTTATTGATAACATTCAAAGCTTTATTACATGGCATACCAAGGTAAGAAGGCTTATAAAATATGGCAAAGCGATCATTATCAAAATTGAGAAACTTCTTGGGACCATGCTTGTCAATCCTACATAATCTACTACCCTTGGCATCATCAATGATGAAGAGTTCAAGCATAGGGCCACTTTGGTGACTTAATAAATCCAAGTAAAAATCAAAGGCTAGTCTGGATAGGATAACAATAAGATCTTGGATATAATATTTAATGTAGGCAAGAGGATCAACAAAGCTAGAAGCATCAAGGAGGCCTTGGCCAAAAATGACAGAATTTGATTAGCTAGTAGACCAAGAGGAGGAGTGCATCATGAAGCCTACTGTAGATCTCAAGTTGATTGATGAATAACATGAGAGGGCCATGAGCATCATTCAACAACAAATAGGGGCCCCACCAGCAAGTTAGAGAGAAATTAGGTAACATTTTGTAATAGAATATTCCATTATAAATACATATGCTAGTTGTTAGCATATTTGCCTCTAGGTCAGTATGATTTTAGAAAACCCATGTATTATAGAGCTCATAAGGATAATTGCCCTTACATTTAGACACTTGTATTTTGTAATTGACTGGTATACTGCCTATTCTTCCTATAAAGGCATATATCACCATTATAAAAAGGGAGAGATTTCAAAGAAACTTTGTATACTTGAAGAAATTAATAGAATCAAGGAATTCTACAAGGATTGTCCATTTTATTATGTGAATTAATAATGTAGCTTTTCTCTCAATTGTTAGTAGAGATCTTGAAGTTGAATAGTGTTTTTTAATTCTAAATAGCATTCTTTAATCATAGGGTTTCTGATTTGTGCCTATGTTAGATTAATTGATATATCTTAGGTTCTTCTTCATTTCATTTTTCTCTATATTCAAATGTGTAATGGCTATTTGATTATAGTGGTAAACCCCTAACGTAGAACTAGTTCTTACTTGTGATTCTTAAACATTTTCCTCTAAAGTTTTCCTGATATATAGTCAGATTTGGGCTTAGGATATGTTGCATTATATATTTTTTAAATGTGTATTTATTTTCCATTTATACTTTGTCATAATGTTTAGGACTAAAATTGGCAATCACTTATTTCTTTTCTGCCCTACCCTTTTCTTTGTTGTTTTTTTACACCATGATCACTTTAGTTTTAAACACATTATAAATATCCATTTAGATTAGTATTTATCTTAAAGAAATAATATAATTCACTAAGTATCAACAAGGATTCATAAATAATCAGCCAAGGTGGCCCCCAACCACCAAAATTATATAAATATTGTAGAATAGTTATCTTACTCTGTTGTTATTTCACCATAGATAACCAGATTGTCAAAACCTATAACTCATACTCTAAATTTTCTAAATTCTAAAATGAGAAGTGTTCTTTAAATACTAAGGGCACTTGTGGTACATTTTAAAGCATCAATAGAATAATTTATTACTTACTCAGAGTTATGATTATTCACTACTTATACTTTATTAGGTTTTCCAACCCAAGTAACTTTCCCAAAGAGACCTAGAGTTGTAAATGTTTGTCACATACTTAGGGTTTTCAATACTAAAGACTTACATAATTCCCATACTTTATTAGAGTTTTGACACCTTGTTACTTTAAATGATTTTCTTGGAGTTTTCAAAGATTTCTACTATTGGAAGTTCCTAATATTTGAAGCTTGCTTAGGATTGTTACTCAAGACCATAACTTGACTTATTTGTTCAACCTTTTCTAAACTAGTAGGAACATTCACTGAGTTTTCAAGAGCATATGTCAAGCCTTTCTAGTGTCAATCACAATAAATGTTAGGAGAACAAGAAACAACTATAATTTAAGAAGCTCCTAAGCTTACACTTGAATAAGTTTTAGGACTAAGTAGGAAAGGAAAGGCAAAATCAAAAAGAGTTGAGAATACAAAACAAGCAAAGATGAAGTATGAATACAAGGGATATCCCATTGAGTCCTACATTGCTTCCAAAATGTCTAAAATTAGTAATATTGACATGGGATATGTTTCCATAAATGAGTTATTGGAGAGATCCAAAGCCACAGTCAAAACACCACTCATGTAAGCAATGACAAATAGTGGAATCATGTAAGCTATAGCTTTTCCAAACTCTACACAACCTCTTCAGTTTGTCCTTGAGTGTGATAAGTATTATGATTCTCTTACTAGGAAAGCAAAGATACTATTGGTAATGTGGTGGTCAGACTAGATGTTTAATATTTTGACTATTGTTTGAAGATCCTAGCAAGATCTAAAGTGCTTGACGTATCAATGGAAAAAGATAAAAAGCCAATGGGAAAATGAAATAATAGATTACATCAAGATAATGAATATAAATTATCTAAAGAAACCAAAGCAGACATCAAGGTTCCTAAATCAAATAGTGATTTCTGACGTAGTTTAAGAAGTGGATGAAATCACTCAATTATTGTGTAGAATCAATGGAGAGAAGAATGTTAAGAACTTTTCCACTTGGATGTACACATAAATAAGGGTTATTGATGTCAATAGGATTTTTTCAATGATTTAATGGTCAAGAATGATAAGTGATAACATTGATCATCAGTTGAGTAATGTATTGTAGACCTTTGACTTCAAAATGACTTCATATTTAGTATATGCTACAACATCTAATGGAACCTTTGCTAGGTTGACTATAAAATGGATGTTGGCAACTGAGACCATCTATGAATATTACCCTCAATTGACTCTTTCTAAATACTTCAAGCACTATAAGAGGGTAAATTATGCATTTTTTTATGAAGTTATCTATAAACTAAATATTGATTTGAAAGCCAAGAGAGTATCTAATGCAATCTAGGAGGCAATTTCCTATTTTGTATTCATTTTCATTTAATTCCTAAATTTCACATATATCAGAGTTGGAGGTTTGACAAGGACACCAGTCAAATTACCCAGGTACCCTAGTGACAAATGGATTCTAATGGAACTATGTAAGAAGCTAGTGGAATTACATGATTTGTAGCCTAAAGTTCATTGGTCTTCAATTAGTTTTCCTATTGTTATTGGCCATTTTCATTGTGCAAGAATTTATAATGCCAATAATGTAAAAATAAAGATATACCATAACTATAATCAATCACATTTTGAGGTTAGAAGAAATTTTGATTGTAGAGGTATAGCACAAAAAAAAATTTCTATTGAGTATATGCATATCCCTGCACTTGAAGACTTTTAGATTAATTATAGAGATGAATTTTAAGTAATGAGAAAAGATAAGATCAAGATGATTCTTGAACAAATTCATTCATTTGACTTACCCACCATTCTTGAATACATAGAGGATGATGGACAAGTGATTCATGATTCATATCATGCAATGGGAGGAGACAATGTTCCACTTCCATAAATTGACTTCAAGAAGAGTCAAGTAAAGACTATTATTGAGATAACTTCAATGGTTCTCACTATGACTTTAGCATGGATTCTTGGTAAGGACTACTACATGAAGGAGCCAGTGATGACAAAAATGGGCCAAGTCACAAGAGGAATGCAGTGCAAGGATAAAGTAGACAAGAGCCAAAGAAAAATTTGAAATTGAAGAAATTGTTAAGCAGAGAATATACTGAGAGGGGGGGTGAATCAGTAGATTATATATCTTATAAAACTTTCCCTTTATCAAATTCCACTTAATCAAACATTCAAGATATGCAATAAAACTCAAACAATAAACATCACACAAGATAGAGAGAGACACCAGATATAACGTGGAAACCCAATGTGGGAAAAACCACAGAGAACAATCTCAATTATATTCATGAGAACAAACCCATAGGAGCATCATACCCCTTTGCTGAGTACCAACCTCAGCTATAATTCATGAGCACCAACCCACAGGAGCTTCAAACCCCTTTGTCGAGCACCAATCCAACTACTATTCATGAGCACCAACCCACAGGAGCACCAACCCCTTTGCCGAGCACCAACCCACAGGAGCACCAACCCCTTTGTGTATAACACACACCTATCTCTCAATGTTGTTATCTCAACAAAATGATAGTTCAATACATCTCTTTCCTCTCTCTCACCTTTGCTCTTCTAAGCTAGATATAACAAATACAAATCATATTCATCTCTCACAATTGCTCTTCTAAGCTAGATATTATAATATCAAATCAACCTCTATCTCCCATATTACAAATGGCTTCTCAAGCCTTTATTTATAGCTTTCAAAGTGACCTTTGGCCTTCCCCCTTTGTGACCCTTCAATCCTCATGGAAAATGGCACCAATATTGTATGACCCTTCATATTCAAGCCTTTGAAAAGTCATGTGGTGACCCTTCATGACCAAAAATGTCCTTCCCACTTTTGTCCTTATCTTTGGTGACTCTTCGTATTCCTCAAAGTGTCCCTTCATGAGAAATTGTGCCCTTACTCTTTTGTCTTCACTTGGTGACTCTTGGTATTCCCCAAGATGACTCTTCATGGGAAAATGCGTCCCATCCTTCTTTTGTCTTTACCCCATGGCTCTTCAACTTCTCCATGGGCCCTTCTTTTGTCTCATATGCAACCAAAAATATATTCATTAATATTAAATAAGTATTAACTCATATTAGCCAAGATATATTTATTACAAACAACATTAAATGCAATGGGGCCTTTATCACCAATAATGCTAAAACTTTGACATCAATGACAATATTTCCAACAATCTCCCCCTTTGTCATTCATGGCAACCTCAATCCTGAAACTACCACATCCTATCACTTGTACATCCTATCATCTGAAAACATACAGTAAGTCCCCCTTACTGTAGCAACTTGTAACTATTCTTTGTACCTATTTTCTACACCTATACCTGTACCTGTTATTCTCTCCCTTTGACATCAATGGCAAAGGGCCTACCTGGATCTAACACTTAGCTCCCCCTCACTTGATGCTGAACATCAATGGAAAGAAGTAATAAAAATTACTCCCAACTCCTCTCACCAATCTTTGAATGTATCATTTGATCGTGCCTTCAAGAAGATATCTGACAAAACATATACATTGTTCCTTGTCCTTTGAGCATCTGTAATCAACTCATTTGAATCTTTTCTTCTAATCTCACAACCTTTAGCATGAAACCTCAATGTGTATCCTTGATCACATATTTGACTTACACTCAATAGATTATGCTTACAAAACATTCATAGCTTTGGTTTTACTAATAGCCAAACTTAAAATACCTTTTCCGGCTATCCTAGTAATGGTTTTATCTTCGAATTTCACTAAGCCACCATTGATCTTCTTTACTCTTATCTCCTGTCATATGCATCAAACATCTGCTATCAACGAACCATGGCTGATCTTTATTTCTTACATGCAAAGCTGTTTGCACCAACATAGAATCTTCAGGTTGTTTCTTCTGCCATGAACATGTCTAAACCTTCTTCTTGATGAATGGAACTTTGAAACTCTGATCCTTCTTCATTGAATCTGCATGAGTATTCTTTTCCTTCTTTCTGAAACTATTAGGTCTTTTTCAACATTCTAATTTCTTATGACCATAATCATTTGAAACATTGCATATGCAAGAATCATTCTAATAGCCTCAAACCATAATAATGATGCAAAATTTTCTTCAAAAATCTATTCCCTCAAAAGATATTCAAAATAGTCTGCCAACTCACCTTCTTGTCATGCAACATAGCCAAGACCCAATAGCATCCACCATGCTTCAAATTTTCTTAAAAGTGTCTCCTTGAAGCCTAGAAGAAACACCCCACATAATAGGGTCCTAGAAATAAATCTCAGGAGATTCCCACATCTCCTCTGTTTCTTCCTTGATCTTCTTATGTTTTTCTTTTAGAATCTGTTTAAGCATGTCTAACCTTTTTGACTTACTAACCTTATCATTTATGATGTTTTTCTTTTTCTCAACTTTTGCAACTATCTTATCTTGACAAAGCTCATGCTCAAATGTAACAAGAGATTTTGCATAATCCTTCCTATCTGATTATTTTTCAACTATAGCAAGTAATTCATTCTCACTCTTAACCTCAACCTGATCAACCTTTACTATTTTAGGTCTCCAAACCTGAATTTGTCTTTTATCATATTTTTTAGGGGCTCTATATCCTTTGACATACCTTGAATATCTCTTTACTTTATTTTGACATAATTTAGCAATATGTCCAACCTCATGACAACAAAAGCAAACAATATTTCTCATACCTTTTTCTTGAATGTGACTGAGATCTCCCTTTGACTGATTGCTTATCTTCATACAGTCTCTTGCCCTATGACCAACATGATGACAAACAAAACAATAGCCACGAAAATAATTTGAAAACTTGAAAGCATTGGGCTGCCTGATTGACTTCTTTGATTTGCCTTCAAAACTTGCATCCTTATTTTCTTGGACCAATATTTCATGATCTTTCTCAACCTTGATTATAAGCTTCTCATGATTATCCTTTAAAGAACCTAACTCATCCTTCAATTGATTACACTCTTCTTCTTTTGATGTGGAAATTGAATTTGCAACTTCTAACTGATTCTTAAGATCTTGAATAAATATCTTATTTTCTTTTACTTCTATATCCAACTTAGAATCCAAGATACACACCTTTTCCTTAAGAGCCTCAACCATAGATTTCAACTCTTGATTCTCCTTCTTTAGCTTCTTGGCCATCTTATGCTTTTCTTTGATCTACCTTCAAGCTGTTAAACCCTTTCTGAAGGAACCTGCTCTGATACCAATTGTTAAGCATAGAATATGTTGAGAGGGGGGGTGAATCAGTATATTATATATCTTATAAAACTTTCCCTTTATCAAATTCCACTTAATCAAACATTCAAGATATGCAATAAAACTCAAACAATAAACATCACATAAGATAGAGAGAGACACCAGATATAACATGGAAACTCAATGTGGGAAAAACCATGGAGAACAATCTCAAGTATATTCATAAGAACAAACCCACAAGAGCACCATACCCCTTTATCGAGTACCAACCTCAGCTACAATTCGTGAGCACCAACCCACAGGAGCTTCAAACCCCTTTGCCGAGCACCAACCTAGCTACTATTCATGAGCACCAACCCACAGGAGCACCAACCCCTTTCCTGAGCACCAACCCAGCAACAATTCATGAGCACCAACCCACAGGAGCACCAACCCCTTTGTGTATACCACACACCTATCTCTCAATGTTGCTATCTCAACAAATGATAGTTCAATACAACATCTCTTTCCTCTCTCTCACCTTTGCTCTTCTAAGCTAGATATAACAAATACAAATCATATTCATCTCTCACAATTGCTCTTCTAAGCTAGATATTACAATATCAAATCAACCTCTATCTCCCATATTACAAATGGCTTCTCAAGCCTTTATTTATAGCTTTCCAAATGACCTTTGGCCTTCCCCCTTTGTGACCCTTCAATCCTCATGGAAAATGGCACCAATATTGTATGACCCTTCATATTCAAGCCTTTGAAAAGTCATGTGGTGACCCTTCATGACCAAAAACGTCCTTCCCACTTTTGTCCTTATCTTTGGTGACTATTTGTATTCCTCAAAGTGTCCCTTCATGAGAAATTGTGCCCTTACTCTTTTGTCTTCACTTGGTGACTCTTGGTATTCCCCAAGATGACTCTTCATGGGAAAATGCATCCCATCCATCTTTTGTCTTTACCCCATGGCTCTTCGACTTCTCCATTGGCCCTTCTTTTGTCTCATATGCAACCAAAAATATATTTGTTAATATTAAATAAATATTAACTCATATTAGCCAAGATATATTTATTACAAACAACATTAAATGCAATGGGGCCTATATCACCAATAATACTAAACCTTTGACATCAATGACAATATTTCCAATAAAAATAATGTTGATGATATATACTCCTTGGTAAAATAAAAGGAACTAGTTTAGCCAGTTACCCCCGCATCTCCTCTGGTGTCTTCCTCTACCACTTCTACTTCCACCACTCCTAATTCCACTATTCCTAGTTCTACTACTCTTATTTCTACCACATTCACCACATATTCATCTTCATTACCATTAAAATACATACAACCAGTAGTGAAAGATGTAAACCCATCCAAACTCATGCCACCTCCAAAGTCTCCAAGTTTCAAACCTCTTGAGAAACATATTCAGAAGGAGACTAATGTTCCTCCTCCTCCACCGTCATGCTCTCCACCCACTACTCCTCCTCCACCTCCTTCTGAGGATCAGCCCAACATTCTTTCTATTCATACCCAAAAAGAGCTAGAACAAGTAACTAATAGAGAGGTAACTACATCATAGGAGGTGTCAAAGCAACAAGTAATAGCTAAAATTGAAAAGAAAGAGGTAGATAAAGAGAAAGAGGTAGATAAGTAAATAGAGAAATAAAAAGGTGAGAAATTAATTTCTAATGTTGTTTAAGATATTCTAGATGCATAAGAAGTTCTTTCTCAAGAGTTAGTGGTGAGAAATAATCAATAAAAAATGGTGATTCATTCAACCACTTCAATTGGTATATATTTCTCTTCATGGTTGGCATTGCAAATAGATCCTAAGTTAAAAGAATAAATTCACTTAGAAGAGATAGACTTGTAGCTTCTGAGAAGTCTTGATTGTAAGGGTAAGAAGTCCAAGAGTGCTAAAGTGACTTCAAAGCTGATAATTGAACCTTTTGGTTAGAAATTTTTAGAGTTACTAGTTCTTCCATAGGGTAAAGATAAAGGTGAAGTCACTGAAGAAGACTTAATAGTTACAAAGGTATCCCTTAGAGAAGTCACTACAAAGGGCCTAAAGCAGGACATGTAGACCCTTATCAATACTTTTTTTTAGAATATGGATGAAGAGAAGGTTGATAAATCCAAGTTAAAAGAACAAATTTATAAATTATATGAAATAATTGCCAATGTGGTAAGATTTTTTCCTCGACAATCATTGATTTCAGGAGATATGATTGATCATCAAACAAAAACTGAGGTAGAGGAAACTAGTGACAAGGCCAAAGTAGTTGATGAATGGATAAAGAAATGTTACAAACTGCACATAAATGGTTTTCTGAGGTCCCAAATACTTTAGTTGATATTGAGAATAAATTGGCATAGATTAAATAGTGATGAAGGAGATTGAAAATGAGATTGGAATCTATGAATTAAAGTAAGAAATCCTTTAGTGAATATATTCTTGAAGCGAAAAGGTTTTGATTGAATAAAATATTATTCCAAAGGGATCAATAAAGAAAGTAAAATAAGAGGAACACCTTATATCTTTTTGCATTCGTATTCTTGGGATAATGCTTGAAGAAATGAAGATTTTGGAAGAAGATGCTCATAATATAAAAGTAGATCTGGAGGACTGCATCTTCTAACTCACTAATGTTTGGTTCAAGAAAATTCTGAGGATACCTAAGCAATTACATCAATAATTCAAGCAATTATTTGAAAAATCCATGACTCCTTTCATAGTAAAATCTATAAAGGAGTTTTAAAAATGTCAACAAGAGGTCAAGAGGCTAGAATCTAGGCTTGCAAAAGTGAAAGCTTAATACAAAAAGCTAGAAAGGGAACTACTAAAAATGGAAATAGAAAGGCAATCAGTTATTAAATTAGATGATGCAACCATCTAGTTCATGATGTCTCAACATATCAAATATAGAGAAAAGTGCAAATCAAAAGTTCACAAATTGGAATGATTTCTATTTCCTCTCTTCACAAAAACTTCGTCTATATTCTTTTATTTCTTTTTATTTTATTCACAAATATATTTGAAGTAATTTTGTTTTAATCAATTACTTTGTAAGTAATGACACTTAGAGAAGTAACTTGTTAAATTAAGTTGCTTTGTAAAATATAAGACTCAAGTAACTTGGCTAGATGCCATTATTTGAATTCATTTTGTAAAAACAAATTACTTAAGCAAGCTATGTGTTGCATGCAAATAAATTGTGTTTGATCCAAACAATGAAACTAAGAAATCATTACATGTCATTAGCCATTGTATGCCACACAAGATAAATTCTAAGAGGATGCCTCTCAACAGTTTTTAGATTTTAATGCAACACATGGCAATTCAAGGAGTTGTTTCCTAATTGATTTAGACATCTAAAATAGTATAAGAGTGAAGGCATGTGTGCCAAAGGGATGGTAATTTTTAGAAAGCAATTGTAACTATTAAGCAAGAAAGTTTAAGTAATCTAAAACTTTGTGTTTAGATTTATGGATGTTTTTTGTATAAATTTGTTTTGAAGTGAATAAGAAGAAAGTTTATTTTTGAATAACTTTGCATCTAAGGAGATCTTTTGGTACATTTGTGAAGATTAAAATGGTAAAATCTATGTTATCCATAAATATAAGCATCAATTCTAGTTTTTTAAATCATTTGATGAAAGAATTATCATATCTTGTATGTTTATTTGCTTTATATGGATACAATAAGCTCTGTGAAACTACTTGTTGTGAAGTACAACGTATTTATTCTCACATATTCTAGTTGCTTCATTCTCTATTTCTCAAAAATTCTTTACATATTCTATGAATTAATTACTTGCTACAAAATCACTTTGTTATGATTCATGAACTTTGTGATTAAAGTAATACCCCAAGATAAGATAACTTGTACATAATTTATATAAATTGTGAATAATTGAAGTGTGAATAGTTATAATAGATAAGCATAAAATGTACATGATCTTCACCATTAAATGAAAGGAATTTAATCCCATGACTACCTAGGTTTTTTTACTAGATTATAAAATATCTAGTCAATAAGTCTCAAATCAAGGACTATGAAGAGAAATTGAGTGCATCTAAGGCAAGAATGAATGAAGACACCAAGGAGCATGGAGATATAGTCAAGCATCTCAGTTGTCAATTGAAAATTCTATATACAAGCCTGAAATCTAAAGAAGATGAATGTTTAAGGTATGTAATTGAAAATAAGTCATTAAAAGCTGAGTTAGAGAAGACATCTAGTAAGATGAAGTCATATGTGAAATTTAAAAAGAGCTGAAGTGTCTAGACAATATTCTAAATGATCAAAAGCATGCAAGTGATAGAACTAGTCTTGGATACAAAGAAGAACCAAAAAATGCAACTTAAGACAAGATGAAGACTAATGTAAATCAAACCTTGAAGGTTAACAATTAGTTAAGGAATGAATATGTTATCAAAATGAATATAAATTAGATCAAACAATGAAATGCCATGAGGTATAAAAATTCAAAAATTTACTATTACACATGTAATTAGTTTGGGTATAGAGCTAGAGAATGCAAGAGACCTATTAGAAATGAGTTTGCATGGAGCTATGATGAGGGTCATCAGTCAAAAGGTGAGTCTTCTTTAAAAGGAGTAGTTTGTTTCAATTGTCAAAAGAATGGACATATTGCAAGATTTTATTCTAATTAAAAAATGTAGGATAAGCTTCTTGCAAAAGGTATTGTGTTCTTCAACTATCAATAGAGAGGTCACATTGTTATATTCTGCAAGTAATGGCCTATAAGATAGAATAGGTTTAGTCAAGATCCTAAAGTGCAAGAAAGAAGGCAAGTTAACTCATAAAAACCAAAGGTGGTAAGTGTGAGTCATGATGAGTCTATATATCCAAGTAATCTATCCGTTATGGTGGATAATGCTATAGAAGTTGGAGAGTACCAAGAGCTCTCATTGTCTACTCATGTTGTGAATGAAGAGACCAATCTCAAGGAGAAGACCAAGGTTCTAGTTGAGGCTAGTTTTGAGGTGTGTTTGGATTATAATGAGAAACCTTGTGTGTGAGAAAGTTTTAACCTTGGTTCCTATGTTTTTAAGGTCTAAAGGTGATGTTATGTAATGCAAATAAGATACTTTAATGATCAAGGTATGTCAAGATTTCATAGTTGCTCCAAATATTGTATATCCTATCATAGAAGAGAAAGTGAGTGATCTAGAAAAGGAAAAAGTTGTCAAATTTTAGACTAAGAAGAAAAAGAATAATAAGTCTTATAGATATAAAAAGGATTCCAATGGTTACTAAGGATATGTAGGCTTCTCTTAGCTTCACTTTGTTTTAGAGCATTGTGGTGTAGAGGAGGTCTCTGTTTACGCTTCTTAAAAGACTCGTTTTAGTGGAGAAGCAAGTGTTGTTGTGGTGTTCTTCAGAAGGTTCTAGAAGGCAAGATATGAGTGTTTCCAATTGTATTTGGTGTGTCAATATGGGATAAGTTCTTTGATGAGGTCAAAGCAATGTCATACGGTGTTTTTGTTGTGTATGCAGTGTCCACAAGATCAGAATGGGTGTTTTTACATGGTGTAATGAGATTGATGTAATTTCAAAAAGATTTTGGTGCTCAAAAAGTTCTACACACTTCTTTTTTATGTATTCTAGGTGGTTTTGTGTCTTGATGATCTTATGTGTGCCTTTTAGAGGTTTTTGTGTGCTCCCAAGTTTATCTTTCTTGTTACAGATCAAAACCATGGTATAGGAAGTCAAGGTTTTGAAAGGTTTGAAGGCTCAAATATTGGTCAAGAAGTGTGTTATGGTTTTCTCCATGTGTGCAATAAGTTTTAGAGGTGGGCTTTGACAAGAAGTGGGTTTGTTGACCTTGTTTGTTTGGAGATTCTAGAGTTTTAAGCTATGCTAAAAAGGTGATTTTATTTATTATTTTAGGTTTGAGGCTTCTTAATAGGTTGAATGGGCCAAATGGGTTGTCAAATCAAGATTCATAAAGATTTGAAGGTTTGTGTTTTTCAAATTATTCAAGTTTTTGTCAAAATAGAGGCCTAATTGGCTAGTAGATTTGTGAAGGAAGTATGTCTCAAAGGAGGAGATAGGTGATGAAAAAAATTGATTAAGGGGGAGTATGAGAGTGTTATATATATGAATTTTTATATCTTGAAATTATGTCTACTAAAATTTGTGGGCTCTACAAGTTCTAGGTAGGGCTACAAGGATTCTAGACAGGCTTAGTGTGAAGATTTGATGTTTTTTCTTAGTTTCTTAGAAATATCAAGGAATGAGTGTTTTAAGGTGATTTCTTAGGTTGGTTTAAATCATGTTTCATTTTTGGTGAGTGGCATGAAGTTCTATTGGTGGTCCTTGAGGTGGATTGAGAAAAAAATTTAGTAAGCTTGTGTGGTGGTTCTTCATAGTGTGTGAAGATCTGAAGATACTCAAGAGGTGCAATGGCTTAGAGATATTAGGGGGGAGTCCCTTTAATATGTTTCTTGGTGAGTTCCATCATATTTTAATTATTTTGTGTATTCTCTCTTCATTGGTTGTAGTGCTTGCTTGAAAAGAGTGTTGGCATATAGCAAGAGGAAGTTATCAAGGCAAGAAGAGGTAGGCTCAAGGTAAGGGGGAGTTTTTTATCATCTTTATAAGGTGTTTCTCTCATATTGGTAGTCTTTTCAAGTCCTTAGGATTAATTTTTTCCCACTTTTTCATTGTGTCAAAGGGGGAGAAGATTCTTATTGTGAGAGTGCTTCAAGAGAGAGAAGGAAGGTGAGTTGTATGATGGGTGTTGGCAGCAATGACAAAGGGGAAGATTATTGGAGATTTTTTAATGATGTCATATAGGTTTCCAAGTGAGTGGATGAAGTGTCTTGATAGTCTAAGTATCAATGATAAAGTGTGTAATGTGTTTGTCCTAGTATGCTTGAAGTAGGCTTGGTTGATCTTACGTTTTGGCATGATTAGAGATGGATCTGAAGTATTGATCATGTGTGAGGGGTCATATTATAGGTTAAGGATGATTGGATATATTTTTTAAGCACATGGTATTCATTCGGTTCTTCATTATGTTCATCTTGGCATAGTTGGTTCTATGACAAAAAAATTTGAGTAGGTAGTTTGATAATGTCACCATTACTACATATGGATGAGTCAAGGGGATTTGGTCATATGGGAATGATCATATTAGTCCCAAGTTAATATGGTCCAAGTTTTAGGTCATTCAACTAAGTGAAGAAAAATATATAATTGTGCAAAGTTGGCTTCCTAGGTAGTTTGCAATGTTTTCCCATAGCCAAATTTGCAAAAAAATATCAAATGGTACACATTTAATCACATCATAGATCTATAGCATGAGATTAATTTATAATTTTAAGTAGATTTAAGTAAGTATTTTTATATCATTATATTTCACATGTGTGAAGGTTCTAAGAGTAGCTTGATAAATGGATGGATTCCCCTATTAAAGAAGATCATATGGTTTAAATTTTAGGATATGCAATTGAGTGCAACAAAAGTTATTAAGGTTAAAATTTGGCCTTATAAGTAGATTTAAAATGTTTCCATACTTGTCCAAATTTTCCAAAGGTAAATATCAGGACTAGATAAGGATCTAACGGTGAGCGGGTGTTCGTATAGTGCTAGTCTATGATGCGTATTAACTCAAAAAGGTCAAAGTGTCTGATGTTTAAGCTAGTTAAAGTCTAGGCTACTCTCAAAGAGATTGATAGATTGTGTTTATTACAAATTTTTATGAAGTAGTGAGATGATGACAAGTTATTTATTTTTAATAGTAAGCAAACCTAAATACCAAGCTATTTCCTAGGAGATCGAAAGTGTGTATTTGGTCAAAATTACCAAGGAGCACAAGATGAGGTCAAACTGATAGATGTTTATCATAGTTAAACTTCAAGATAATTTCAAGGGAGATTGATGATGTGTATTCATTAAATATATGAGAGGGAACAATATGTTGACAAATGTTTCAATGCTTAATAGTGACTGTTGGAATTTTAATATTCAAATTAATGAATAAAAACTAGTGCTTAGTTTTTGAGCTATAACTTTTGATCCAGGATGAATTTCTTAATGAAATAAAAAACAAATTTGTAGAGGACTTAAATTAAAATTTAGTTCATATATTTATAATGTCTTAATGTTTTTATATTCAAATTTATTAATACCAAAGTTAACTATGTGTTTTACCATGTTCTATATGTGACACAAGAAGGATAGTTGAGTTGTTATGATGGTATTAGGATGTTTCAAGGGGATTGAGCTATTGGAGAGTGTTGTAGAATCTATGAGGATAATTTGTATGGATTTTAGAGGTTTTAAAAATCCATATTCAATATGAAAAAATGCTTATAATTTGATTATTTGTTCATTCATGGTATTTTTGTGTACAAGGCTCATGTTTGAGTAGATTGAGCATATGTAGAGGTGTACAATGATGACTATAATAATTTGAGGATGTCTAAGATGTCATGTGGAGTGGATGTATGCATTTTTAAGTGGTATTATGTTTTTAAATTTCTTGATGAAGTGTTAAATGTGTAAAGAGGTCTCCATAAGACCTATAAGGGCTATTAAGGCCTAATTGAAAGGCATAGCTACTTAAGTATGACTCATAGTTACTATGGCCAACCTATATGGATGGTATTGAGATTTGTTAGATTTATTAAGGGCTAAGATAAGTATTATGGCTGACCTAGAAGATAATAATCATGATGTATCTATAAAATGTGAAATCAAAGGTGGTGGTTTTTAGATTTGGAAGAAGAGGTGTAAGAGTTGAAGAACAAAGGAAAGAGGATAGGGTGTGTGCCTAGTGGATGGGTTGTAGATAAGAGCATTTTGATGATCGTGTGTATGACCTATATCTTATATTATTTATGTCAAATACAATACTCTTAAAATTTTGAATATTGGGGAGAGAAGTGAATAGAATAAGGATTTGCAGGTCTGAGTGTGTATATGAGGGCAGTTTGATTGAAGAGGAAGAGAGATTGTGGCATGCCTATGTGAGAGGACTATATGAGATAGAGAGGGTGTTTTTTATGGGTTATAAAATTATATGTACATCATTCGGTGTTGAAGACATTAGTTCAAAGGTGGAGATGTTCATATCATAAGTGTTGGGAGGGTGCTCAACATCTGGGTCAAAAAGATTTGACCATCCTAAGGGCAGTTGATCCTTGTGGAACAGGTGTTTCACTAAATCCTAATCAAAAATACTTGACCATCCTAAAGGTAGGTTCTTCTTATGAAATATGTGTTTCACTAAAGTTTGGTTAGAATAACTTGACCATCCTAAGGTAGGTGCTCCTTGTGGAATAAGTGTTTCACTAAAGTTTGGTCAAAAGGACTTGACCATCTTAGGGGCAGGTGCTCTTTATGAAATAAGTATTTCACCAAATTATCATGTTTTCATACTTATTATAGGATAATTAATCCATTTGTCTATAGGATTAAGAGTGGGTTTTATTCTCCAAGAGGGTTTCCCACATAGGTCTTGTGTTGTGTGTGTAATTTGCATTATCTATTTGTTCATTGTTATAAACATATTGAATGCCTCATGAATGGTTGTATTGAATGCTTAAGTGTTTTAAGGGTTTGGAAATTGAATTGGATTATTTTTCACCATTGATTTACCCCCCTTAGTGGTTTTTACCTCTAACAGTTCATGCCTTTTTGACATGCCCCCACTATAATCTGAAATCATTAAAATGTATAATCCATGCCTCTATGACATACCCCCATTGATACGCCCCTCTTTTAAGGCAAGGGAAAGTAGAATATAGTAGTTACCTTACCTCAAAATTAAAATATAATTATACAGGTTGTGTATGGATCATATAGCATATAGGAGTAATATGTCTAGGTAGATATAACATTGAAGCACATAGTATGTGATCACGTCAAGTTCTAATATGAGTGATGTAGCTCATAGAAACATCTAAAGAGTAACAATACAAGCTCAACAAGAAATTAATTACACACAAAAGGGCACTCAAAACTAATGTAAATAATATAATGTTCTAATGATACCTCATATAATGGGCATGTTTAAATTCCATCAAACAATGTAAGTGACTTGACTTAGTAAAATGTCCAAAAAGTATAAAATGACATATTCAAATGTCCATATAACAAATAATGACATATTCAAAAGTTAAAATAGGCAAGCAAAGGCATGGGTCCCACAATCAATGGGACATATTCAAATGCTCAAATAGACAATATAATGCAAGATAATAGCAAGCAAGGAACACACTTAAGAAAGTTCATAAAATGGAAAATTAGGAAAAATATAAACAACCATCATGGAATTAGCATACTAGTTCCTAAACATATGTATTTTTAAAACATTAAATACATAACATATAAAGTACACTATGAAAGGTACAAGCATGGATATATGCATGTGTAAATATATAAGCACAAACATGATCATGAAAATTGATCATAAAATAATGTAACTTGGGTATATCATGATCAAAGAGATACATGCCCCCAAAATTTAGTAGGTGAGTGGAGGGAAGTCCCAGCATATGTATGTGTATATATCATGTTCTTAAGTATGCTTGTATCACACTCAAATTAAGATTGAAACATATGTGTATATATTAAAGGATGATATTCTATATACTAATATGGAGCAAACAATATATGTATAATAAATGGTACATCTAGGAACATGCTAAAAAAAATGTATTTTTTGAATGTTTTGAATTTTTTTGTATTTTTTGAATATTTAATTTTTTTTTTGTAATATTGGGAAGGATAAGCGAATTTTTCATATTCATATGTTGTGTAATTAGTATCATTAGGACCATACCAATATTTTACATTATTAGGATCATAATCATCAACGTAATCATTATTATAGGAGACATGGAACTTCTTAGGTTGTTCTTGAACTTGTCATGTGTCATTTTGAGCATTCATGTATGAAAAAACAATAGCACCATAGATTAGATTTTCCTTCTTGAAAGTTAATTTTTCTTGAGTATGTTCATCATTGTCAAAATTTGCATCTCATTATGGGATAGATAAGAGTCATGTATCTTTACTTGCACACTAGGAAAAGATGTAATTTATGCCTTAAATCCTTTATTTGAGTATGAAAGCATAGACTTTTTAGCATTTCATTTAACTATTTGTGCTTCAATAAATAGAATAGATGTGATGTTTGTATTATGGGTAATCATATTTGTATCCTATAATTTTGTTGGCATGTCTTGCTTTGAAAAATCCTTTTTTAGGAACCCTCTTTTTATAATTTATTTGCTTATCTTGAGTTTGAATTTTTAACTTATGTTCTTTCTTTTTTTGTAGAATTGCCTTTTTAGTTGTTCCTTTTCATTTGTATCTTTTTATAATATTGATTATTCTAGCTTTGCCTTTTGAATCTTTTCTTATTCTAGGTTTTGTATTTGTAATTGTTTGTGTTCAGAATTATCTTTTGGTACCCATATTTTTTGTTTCGGCACTTGTGCTTTAGGAGAGATACTCATAATGTGAGTGGGTCTCTTGGTTTATTTATCTTTGATAGGATCACCAATATCTTTATGACTTTGTACTTTTTTATTTAATGCAAAACAATATTATGCATGATGCTCATGCATTCTATGCTATGCATAATAATAGTTTGGTCTCCTTATAGGATGTAGAGGAGGTAGTTGAATTACTTTGTTCTGAAGCATTTCTCTTATTATTTCACTTGGACTCTTATTAGAGTTTTGTTTATTTTTTGAATCACTTTTTGTAGATTTATTGTATTGTAGTTCTTCATTTGGATATGAAACCTTATTGGGTATAACAATGCTAGAGGAAGATGCAAACACATGGTTAACATTAGCATATTTTGGATTCTATAGGTATGTATTCTAATTTTCCAATGATGTAATATTAGAACTGAAATTCTTTCTTTAGTTCTATTAACTTTCTTATAAGGATGATTTTATTTGTTAGGCTTCACAAGCACAAACCTAGGTACCTTGGATTGAATATGCATATATACGCCATCTACCTTACCCATTGAAGGAGTGATAACATGAACCTAGTTAGAGGGATGGTTTATATAACCCTCCTTAGGGTTAGGAGGAATAGGCTCCATATTATTATAAAAATATTGTTAAATATAAGTTTGAGTTTTATCTTTATTAGAGTCATTCTCTGGTTTTGTGGTTTTGGGATTTTTTATGATGTAAACAAGACAACAAACAATGGTCACCATGGAATATTGGAAAAGAAAATTCTCAACACAAATATCCATATTAAGTATAATTTTTATGAAAAATAAAGTCTAATTTTAAAATTTTGAATAATGTAAAAATAGAAATTAGAATGCAAAAAAATAGGAAATCAGGAAACCCTAGGTCAACTAGGGTTTGGACACCAAAGTTTGGGTTAACCATAATGTGCCAACTAAATAAAAATTAATATAAATTGATTGCATAATAAAAAAATTAATATGAAATAGGTTTTTTAGGAAAAATAAGAAATAAGACAAACCTTGAAAAGTAAGAAAATAAAAGTACAATGTATGGCCTGTATATCTATATTTACTAAAAATAGTAAAATAAAAAATTCATATATAAAGTGATTAGTTAATAAATATTTTAATATTAAATAGGTTTTTTAAGGAAAAATAATAAATAAGACAAACCTTGAAAAATAGGAAAACAAAAGTATAATGTACGACCTGTATATCTATATTTACTAAAAATAGTAAAATAAAAAATTCATAAAATCTATAAAATATCCTAGTAAAAAAAATAATTTTATGTTTATATCAAATGGATTATGAAAAACCTATGATTAATTTTAAAATTTATCTATTATGAATCAGAAATAGGCCAAACAATGTGGAATGTTTCACAAGTAAACTCTAAAATGTTTCTAATAAAGAATTAACAATTTCTACAAATCATGAATATATTTTAGATATTTGAGAGACTTTTTTGAATAAAATATGATTTTTTATGAGACATAAAAATTAATTATAAAATATTAACTCCATTTTCCTTGTTTATCAATAGTTACTAAAAATAGTACATTGTGAAAATCAAAAAATATGTACAGAATTTGGATGAAAAAAGAGGTTTTTGAGTACCAACTTAAGTAGAAATAACCTATGATGAATTCTAAAATGTATTTTTTAAGAAAACAAAATTTTACAATCAAGGAAGAATAATTTTTAAAGTGTATGCAAATGAAACCCTTGTAACTAGAAAGTTTTAAATCTAAAAATAAAGCATAGTAAGGTAAAACCCTAGGAGGGTGGAAACCTTAGATCAAGCTAGTTTTTCAAAGGAAGACTCAAAGGTTAGGTTCACCAAAAATTTAACCCTAAGTTTAGATATGTGTGGTATTTATGTTTAAGGGGTATTAGATTAGTTTTTACATATAGATGGTGAACTAACCTAATGAGTAGGCCAATTAATAAAAAAATCAAATAAATAGTATTTCAAATTTATACAATTGAGATTTTTAAAATAGTAAAGTATACTTATTGATAGATATTGTAATGAATTGGAAATAAATGATACTTAGCTAGTTTATTGTGCACACATTGGTATGATCTAGAATAAGATGGAAGTAGACTAGAAGATGCTCCTAGAATAGTTATAAAATTTTGGGAATATTATTTATGTGGCCTCAGATGCTTATGTCAAATTTGTATAGTTACATCGACATAGGTATCTAAACCTATCATAGGTGTCATATATGAAATATTGACTGGATCTATATGTGACCAATTAGATCCTTATAAGTTTTCTATCACCTTTATTTTGATGTCTTTAGATCATGTGCATAAGTTGTCACTCTTTTTAAAATAATTAAACCCTAGATTCTTCACCCTTGGAGTGACTTTGGTAAAAATGGGTTAGTGGGCTCAATTTCAAGTTGTCCTAAGGACCCCTCTATCAGTGTGCACTACCTACATAGCCAATGTTTTGAATAAGGCCCCAAACTTATGTAATTGTCTCATACATGTTGGATTGTATGTGCACAAGCATGCAATATGTTATAATAAAAGACATTTAGTGACCTATATTTTAACTTTAGTAAATATGGCTCATGACCTGCTCTTTAAATGCTTCAGTCCTGTGGAAATATTGCTCCTATGACTAATATAGAAATATGTAAAAATAGGGAAAGTTTTATCACTTGAATGTTTGAGTGCTTCGTGGTATATATCCTTCTAAGTTATAGGTGTTTTCTAGGTAAATATTTATTGAGGGTTTATATTGTATGTACAACAATCTCTTCTATAAATATCTCACACTAAACTAGTTACGCTAACCTTTAAAATACATTTCATTTTCAAATTGGATGACTTTTGGGCATTAGACACTTGCATCAATATAAGTGTCTATCTAAGATACAAGTGTTTTTATGCATGTGAATAACACATGCTAAATTATTCACTTGACCCCCTGAGTTTAGGCCAAGGCACTCAAATGGATAGGATATGGATTAGGCTAGTTGTTGGGTGGAATGGGATTTAGAATGGGTGGTGGAAATGGGTTCTTGTGATGGAACTAAAAAATCTCAACAGCATCATGGTGCTCATTAAAAACATTAAGTTTGTGTTGAAATAGAGCTTTATAGTCCTTTAGTTTTTGTGATCACAAGAAGGTGAATCTCTTGTTCAATACTAAGACTAGGGAAATGGGGGAGATTGGGTTGAATGACTTGTAAGAAAGGTATACTTTGTTGGGTTGACTATGTCTAATCAATGTCATCCACAAGATGTGAATGATATATGATAAGAATAGACCTAAGGATAAGGAGGTACAAGTGAGAAGCTAGTCCTAGATAATGTTATAGTGATGACCTTTGTTCTAAAGAAGAGGGATGATAGGTGGGTCAATAATTTGTTCTTGTTCATCTAAATAAATCAAGGAATCAACAATAAGATTAATAATTAGGATATAACAATAAACCTCATATCTCAGCTCAATGTTAATATCAGATTGTATGGAAATTATGGACTGGGTGCTCTAACCCTAAGTAATAAATCATGGTAGACAAGAATTGGTGTCTCAAAAAGGGTCATTCAAAAGAGTTAGGTAAGATCCAATATAGAAGTGTATTAGCTTGCTTAGGCAATGGCTCTTTGTGTGTACTTGTTGTGATGTTTGAACTAAGGCTTTGTGTGGGGTAATTTCATGGATAGGCAAGACTTAGATGGAACATGGATGATTGCACATGTTGGAAAGGCTTCTAATGATATCTAAGTGCTTGTATGTATTGGAAAGGCTTATTGACACTTATTATTATTATTATTATTATTATTATTATTATTATTATTATTATTATTATTATTATTATTGGATTGATTTTGGGTTTTCTTGAATTTATGGAAGTAGATGTTTGCTTACTGAAATTGAAATACTAAAAGAAAAGAAATGAAAATTTTGAAATTAAATGAAAGAAATAATTATTTATACCCTTTTCCAATTATTCACAATACATGAAAAGGGTAGAGGAATAAACCTATTCTATTATGCAAGATGTTGATTTTTCCTAGCTTTATCTAGATGCAAATTAGGTGGTAATGTTTTTATAATTGTTATTTTTTTGGGTAAGGTGGATTAAGTATGCAAGTTATGTAGTATAAATATGAAAGCAATGTAAAATTAAATCTAGTCTAAATCAATAATGTCACAACACTTTTTTTTACTTTATTTATCTACAAAGAAGCTAAAGTAGCCTTTCAACTTTCCTAGTTTGTTGTAAACAAGCTTTTTAAATGATTTTCTAAAATGGATAAAAGAGATACAAATTCTAAATTTCTATTTTCAAAATGGAAAAAAAAACCTTTTAATCTACCAAAAAAAACAAAATGAAATATATGCTAGCTCTATTTGTGTACATAAGATTATCTATGCTCTTGTGGTTATCTAGTTGGTTGTTTTTAATGTAAGAGAACTTATTTTGAATTTTGAGAATGAAATGATATGTTGACCAAAAATATTTTTAAATTTTGATAAAATATACCTATGGATTTTTTTTGAAATGATTTTCCTATGAAGAGAAAATAAATCTATTTGAATGTAAGTACCATCAAACTAGTTATTTTTTATTTTTGGTAGGAAAGACAATGAAAATAAATAAGCTTCTCTCCCTATCAAATTTGTTCTTTTATAAATAATTAAATTAATCTAATACAAAAAAATAACACTAATCTAATCTAGTATATAAATTATACTAAAATCAAAATAAATTCCAACTTGACCAAGGCATAGATCAAATGGAATGCATGTAGTATGTTGATGAAAGAATCTTTACTATACTAGCTCCTTTTATCCTTGTGTTAATTCTAGGAAATCTATAACTAGAGGATGAACAAGATGTTGAATAAATTTGGAAGGAGAGGAGACACAATCAAAAATGGATAGAAGCTAAATTTATGTTATATAATTCTCTAGTTTGCAAAGACTAAGTTGTTGGACCAATAACACTTCTTGACCTGTGGCAATGTATTTGACATGAAAACTATTGAGGTTGGACCTTCAAGTAATTATAGCAGGATTGTGGTTTAAAAAGATTCAATATCAACTTATACTGAAAATTTTTTGATCTAAAACCATGCCAAAAATGGTATTTTATAAAAATAGTTGGGAATTTGAATGAGGGAGTTTAACAGAATTTAACTAGGAGTTTAACTTAGGAAGAACTCAAAATGACTGAAAATAGGAGTGAGCTAGGATTGATTAGATGATGCAGGAGAATCTTCACATGATCACCAATTTTGGTCATCATAATTAGTATAAGTCATATAGAGTATGTTTGCAGTGGTTAGAGTCTTTATTTGGTCTCAAAATTCAAGTGTGAGTCTATATTGTGTTTTCCTGCCAAAACTAGAATTTAAATATTTAAATTCTAGTAATTGGTTTTTATGGGATTTTGAGCATAAAAAGGAAGTCCAATAGGGGGGTTAAGTATTTTTTTAGATTCTAAATAGGTCAATAATGTTTCAATTAATACTTAACTCTTATGGTTATTCATTTTTTTAGTTTTGGTTAGAGTTTTGTGTTGTTAAGTCTCTCCCAATGTACATGAGGGAGTTAGGAGATAGTTAGGTAGTTATGAACATACATAAATATTTGTAAATGTTTTTGTGGAAGGTATTTTTGGGGGGTGGATTCAAAGGATAATGATGTGTCCCCAAAAGGAAATGAATGAAAATTTTCTTGAAATTGATAACTAACTCTCAAACCCTATTTTATCTTTTTATTTTGTATTATTGAAAATTGAGTCATGAAGTGGATTGAAAGATTGTGTATATGATTGAGAAATTAAGATAGTGTGGAAAAATTATTATTGTATAATTTTATCATTGAAAGGTAAAAAATAAGATTATAATGTATGTTTCTATTGAGAAGATGATCAGATGGTTCTTTGTGAGGTAAAGTACCTAGCATTCTATAATCTGAGTTTTATGCCTAAGAGGACTGAGTAAGCATTAGGATAGCAAGAAAGGATCTTTGGAAAGATTACTTGGAGTGAAATTATGATTGGTAATCATGTGTTTGAATGTATATTATGGATTAAATTCATTTTCAGCTATAAATAACTAAACAATATAATTAGACCCTATGTTGTTCTGAGTTTACACAGTCATTGTATAAAAATTGTTGAAAAGATATTGCAAACATTTGGAGAAGGACCTTCAGTACTTGAGATAGGTGTATTAAGTTGTGTTTAATCTCTATGAACATTTTGAGAACTTTTGAAACCTTTCTTACTACCTAAAACCTTAGAATAAGTCCTCTCTGGCTCTATAGACTATGTCTACATCACAGTAGAGCAATGATCAAGATGTTTAGAAGGAAAAAAGGCATTATGGAGAAAAAAAATATTTTAAAAGGTGTATAAACCTTAAAAAAACCTTTATAAATAATTTATAGTGATTTAAATCCATTTAACTAGTCACGGTCTCAGTTTGTTCCCTCTCAGGTTATCCTAGCTATGTAAACCCTATTTCTAGGGTTTCAAATCAAATCTTTGTGTATATGAAGATTCTACTAGTATAAAGTTACCAATTTTTGTAATTTTATAAAGGAAAGTTCCTAATAATATATTATTAATGATTTAAATTAGTTGAGTATGATGTAGTATAATTTGTGGCGATTGTGCATATGTTAGGGCCAAGTAGGCCTAATAAGACCTAGGTAGAGTCTAAAGAAGGCTTGGTAAAGTGCCTTGAGTGGATTTGGGGTATAAACCTTCATGAATAGTTATTTTCCAATAGAGGATAGCATTAAAAGTGAATATTTTTTCCAAATTTGTTTTTACAGGACCGTACATGAGGATAAAGGAGAAAAAAGGCTACAAGACCTTGTTTGCTAAAGAGAAGGAAGTAGTATAAAATAAGGAGTATAAAGGAGTAAAGTGAGTTGTTTTAGGGATACAATAATACTATCAATATTTATATAAATATCCAATTAACTTTGAATCATTATTAATCCTTTAATCCAAGGAATAAGTAAAAGAATCAATGAACTCATGAACGAAGTAGAAGTTAGAAGAAGTAAGAGGGGATCACTAGAGTATTGAGTCTGAGAGAGGTGGAAAGGTGATGAAAGAACAAGAGATAAAAAGGAGTGTTGAAGATGAGATAAGATACTTGAATAAATAATAAAGAGATTAAAGGCTTAACAAAATCCGAATGCATTAGGAGATGATAAAAGACCAAGAAGGTCTATCAGAGTGTAAAGATGGTTTAGAGCTAGGTGGTTTATAGGGGTGAATAGATGATGAAATATACATGATTCATGTTTCATTTTATTATATATAGATTTTTAAAGACATTTACATCATTATAGGTGTACTTAGGATAGAGTGAATAATAAACATGATAAAAATCATGCAAAACACATCAAAGAATGGTTCTCAAGAGCTAATTTTAGTAAACAAATATAAGGGGATAGAACTAATGCTTTATGCAGGGGAGGTTATGAAACTACCACTCTAGGTGATATAACCACCACCATAATTTTTAAAATCACTCCTATTTTAATTCAAAACCACCCATTTAATATAAAATAACTACCTATATTACAAAATTGTTGCAACAGTTATGTAATTGGAGGGGCAATCATGTAGTGGAGGGGTGGTTTCATCACCTGGAGTAGTAGTTTTGTCATACATGGGTAGATTTTTAAAAAAGATAACTGAAGCTATGGAAGTAATCAAAGGGGACCAAAATTAGTCAAAGGATGAATAGGGAAGTATAAAGAGGGAAAAGAGGTAGAGAATTCCTTGTGGAGTATGAAATAAGAGATCGCTTCATCATCATCGAATTTATATCGAGAGTGTTGCACCATGTAAAATTTTGGTACATACATATTTTCCCCTAGGAAGGATGCATTTTCATGATTTGGCAAGGTGTAGTTTCGATTAAAGACATGTGGAAAGGAAACAAGAGGTTAGGAATACTTACCTTAATTACCTGAGTAGTGGAACAAAGCTATTTGGGACTTCTTACAACCTATGAAAAGATAACAAAAATCAAGTGTGATGTAATTAAATTCAAAAAGTAAACTATATAATCAGACCATTGACAAGATTATGTACCATATATGTCAAGAATATCATACTACATGAATCACCCAGTCAAGGGATTGAATTTGGTGCCAAGTCATCATGTACCTAAAAAATCATTAGATGTACTTTAAGAAAACTGGAACACTTGTTAATTTGTTAGTTTTGAAGCACAAATCAAAAGAATATAATATGTAACATAAATAAAATATATGAAATAGATAAACTTGCCTAGTTTGGAAACTTTTTAAATTAAAATGGCTAGTTTAGGGGGGAACATATTTGAAAACTTACCAAATAAACTCATTTGTGCATTTACCTATTTCTATTTTTAAGCTTTGGATTACTCATGACCATCTTGAGCATGAAAGTAGTCAAAAAAAAGAGGAAAATGATGGGATGGAAAATTTACTAGTGAGAGGATATGTTGGGTAGGACTAAGTAGGTTTTTTTGTGCTTTTCTAGTTTGGCCCAATCTTTGAAATTTTGATTAAAATATAGATAAGATCCAATGAAATTGAGAAATGTTGGTTTTGAAATGATCATTAGGGGGAATAATAGGAAAATGTAGAAATTTTGGCAATTAGTATGAATTTTATGGGTCTTGGGGGGTTTGGGAGGGTAGGTGGATAGTGAATGAGATTATCAATTAGGGATGAAACCATCAGTATTTGTAGATTGATGGTTATGTCAAGATGCAATGATTACATAATCATCATGATTTTTAGGGAAATTAGTTATATAACCACAACTTAAAATCAGTTATCTAAGTAGTTTTGTAATCATCCATGATAATTATGCAATCATCTATGGTGCTTGTGTAACGACCACCTATAGAAAGTGTGCTTTCATCCCCTTTGTAAAGTGGGGAAAAATAGGGAGATGAAAGACTTCAAAAGGTAGATTTGGTCCTTAAACTGATATCAAGGTTTTTTTTTATATTACATAGGGAATACATACATTAGAGTTGATCGTAGGAGTAGGAATGGCCCCCTTAAGTCCTAGTGATTTCAATAGTAAAGGAGTAGGCCATTATTGATTATACTAGGATTCTATGGATAGCATAGGTAGGGATCATCCCAGCATCTAGTAGACTATTATGCAATATTTTGACCGAATAGGACCTTGACCAAAACATGTTTGTGTTCCCCCAAGCCCCTAAGAAGTGGATGATCACTATTATTGGCATCTACTAGATTATGGGCCTTCCTATAAATGATCAATTAGTTTTTATATGGGGTGTTAACAATGACTACAAGGGCCAAAGTTAGGTTGAGTACTTTGGAGATTTTGATGCACCAAAAGTGGGTGTGAAGTTTGGTATGAGGACTTCCTAAGTAGAGGGGTTAGCATCCCCAACTTGCATAAATCTATTATTGGTATCCTTGCCTCCCAACTTGTAGAAGATAAGGGTAGTGATATAGTATTATGCATAGGGGACCATTACTCATGGAGCCAAGATTTGATGGCTCAAACCTATAGATATATTTACCATGTGGCTCATCTAAGGGAACTCTCAATCAGCCACCTTGTAGATGTCATGGGTTTGATCTATGAGAAGATCATCCTTTACTAGATAGGAGTATCGATTAGATCACTTATGGATATCAAGGCCACTAAATGGATAGGTGTATCTCATTTTTGTGCTTTGCCTTGAGTAGTGAGGACTCTAATAATGATGACCTAATTGTCTTGTCCTGTTAGGACATGGTTGGTAAATGGGTCAATGAGGGACCCTAATTTGTAGTATCTATTGAGGCCACTCAAGTTCGAGACCATATTTTACAAATTGAGGTACACTCTATAAATAGGGTACCTCAAAAATTTGATATTCCCTATGCAAGTAATCTTAACATTTTTTGGGTTATTTACAAGGGTATTTGGGAGTCATGATAACTAAGGCTAGGATGGTTGGTATGTCACCTATCTATGAGAAGGGTGTCAATCACCTAACTATCTTAGCTAGTAGTAACACAAGACCTCCCATATAACTATTTTTTAGAGGAGGCTAGGGAGTAGAAAGGTATTAATAGATGGACCCACCACCACTGCCACCACTATAATAGTAAGATCTCACTCAAGAGGACCCTGCATAGCAACAACACCTAAGAGATGGATATGGTGAGGCTCAATTGTATATTGAGTAAGATAAGGACTTAGACATAGACAAGGAGGAGGCTATGGATGATGATTCTAACCCCAAGTGGTGTGAGGGAGACCCAAGTAAAATGTTGATTTACACATTCATTATTATAGGTTGTACTTTGATTCTTTTAGTTACTCAATTGATTTTATGAATATTGTATTTTTATATCAACTAGATCTAACACAGACTCTTATTCTTTGTGATTATAGATATTGTGTGATGTTGGAGATAGATGGTTAGGGACACCTTGATCAATATTTTTCAATTAAATGTTGGTCTGAATTGAGACTAATTTTTTGTTGATCTTAGGCTCCCTATCAAGATTGGTTGGTATATAGATGTCTTTTCCCAAACATACCATGTTTATTTGATGGTGACATCACTAAGGATATATAACAGCACCTAAATGTCCAAATCTATAAGTTTGGAGGCCTTAGTAGATACCATGGTGGGTGGGGGAGGTGGTAGAGCCCCAGCCACAAGATAGAGAGAGTAGCATCAAATGGAGGCACCAATAAGGGCCATCATATTGGCCTATAGATCAGAGAGGATGAGATAGGTTTTAAGGGAGGATCTAACAAGAGACATCATAAGAGTGAGAGTCCTTGAAATTATTCTATATTAGGGCCCTCTCATAGGAGGAAGGCTCATGAGATATGATACAAATGTTTTTGCTATTCCATTATATATGTTGATTATTTTTGAGATGCCATGAGGCACATTGACCCTCTATAGAGGGGCCTGTATTTAGACATTCATTTTATATAAATTTGATAGTTATTATGTTATAAATAGAGAGAGATGTTTTGGCTTACTTCACAGTGACTTGTCATTCATGTGATGTGACTTTAATTTCATACTTTACATTTTAGTTCATGCACTCGATATGGCTAGGCATGTAATGATGTATATGTAAATGTATCTCTTTGATTTTGATATGTTTCTATGGGATATGTTCATGTACATGTGGGTACATAATTTATGCAAATGATGTAATGTGATGGATAAATATATGTAATTGTAATTGCACTAACATTTATTTTTCAGGTGACTACCTATTTATTTTTTCACATGACATATGACTTTCAATTTGAAACAAGGAATGAAAGGGAAAATAGGATAAACGCGAGATGATAAATAATGAAAAAAATAGATCAAAATTTCATATGATTAGACTTATAAAACACTAACTCTATTGGCTTCATCTAGAGATAACTAGCCCTGAAAAATTATTAAATGGGAAAAGGTAACCTTCTTTAAACATAGGCATGTAGGAAAAAAATTAGAATAAATTACACTTTGGACACTTTTTCATTTGATATTGCTTCTACGTTTGACTTCCATTTCTTTTTATGACCCCCTACACTTAGTCTCATGTGACTAGGAAGACACATGGGATTATCACCAAAAGCTAGATGTAGGTGAGTAAAGGCATCTCTCCCCAATGCTAACCCCATGCAATCAATAATATGTGAAGGCTCAACACCAAAGGTTAGAAAAGGGTGAGATATGTGGGTTTTAATTTTTGTATTTGCATAAATATTTTGATTTTCATAGGAGTATCTACTTTTCTATCTACAAGTCTTTTATCCTTGAATATTGGCCCCAAAGGGCTTATCACCAAAGACCAAGATGGGGGAGTAAAGTTACTTATTTATAAGCATGCTATTGTTCTCCTTTTAGAAGGCACCATAAAGGGAGAGTCTATCATGGACAATCCTCTAGAATAAATTTTAGGCTATCATTTTCTAAGTTGTGCAAGAAGATGTGGGGAAAAGAGGTGTACTCTACTCTAAGAACTCAGGCAAATACCAATGCAAAATATTGATTTTGATAATGCTTTATATGTTGTGATAGGGTAAAGTGAGAGTGGGATGATTTGATATATCATATTTTGAAATTTTTTACATTATGTGAACTAACAACCAAATAATTATTGAACAACACATCTGATATTTAGGTGAATATGTAACCTATGAAAATGCAATGAAAATGAGAATAGTGTGATAATACAAATACTAGATATAAAAGTGTTTTAGGTGAAAATATTTTGTGGAATCATCAAACTCCTTACCCTCTAGAGTGAATAATCAATAGGATCCATTATTTAAGTCTTTTATCATTAGGTATGGGGCATAACCAGTTAGGTCTGAACTACTAACCTTCTCCTTTCTTTTTTTAAATTTGACTATCAAGCATACATACAAGGTCTCCTACATGGATAGGGCACTCATGGACATTTTTTTGTATTATCTACCCATATGAATAGCATAAGTAAAGTGATTGTTTGAGGTGGAAATCTATTGTTCAACTAAGATATTTAATTAGGCTAGTCCTTCCTCTCTATGCTCTTCTTGATTAAGAAGTCCTTAGAGGGAAACATAAGATTGGGTATTTATACTTTTAAAAGTATGATGGATTATGATCTAAACACAAGTGAATATGGGGTTGCTAATATGGGTGTCTTAATAATTGTTATATAAGCCCCTAATGTTGGATAGAGTTTTAAATGTTAATCTTGTTTATAATATCTAACTATTTTGACTGGCATTGACTTTAGGGTTTTGTTAGGAGCCCCAACTTGACCATTGGCTTGTGGATAGTATAAGGATGATGAATGGTATGATATAGTGAATCTATTACATAGTTCATAAATTATAGGATTACTGAAAAGGGACTCATTTTTAGTAATGAGGACTTGTGGGACCCCAAATTGGTAGATGATCTAATTCAATATAAAATTTATGATGATTGATCTGGTGATAATTGTTAATAGCATTGCTTCTACCCACTTGTGAAATATTCAGTTGTCATGATAATGAAGTGATGACCATTCGAAGAAGTAGGGGAGAGTTTACTTACTAAATCAAAGCCCCAAGAGGAAAAGGGCCATGGAGTGATGATGGGTTATTTCCCTAGAATAAACATGTATATCATTTGAAAAATGTTGACATTTCTCACATTTACATATATATTCAATGGCATCATGGTCTAAAATGGGCCATAAGTATCCCATCTTAAGTATTTTTTGATCATTCACATGGCTATCAAAGTGTCCAACATAAATGCCACTACTATAATGAAAAGGGACTCTTTATAACTCTTCCAAGTGAACACATTGGAGCAACATGCCATCAAAGGCCTTGAGATAAAGGATTATTTCTAAAATAACATACCTAGATGTGATGATGTGAAAACATCTTTTCTATTGTGAGTTGACATATTTGGGATAAGTGTAGTCGATTAGGTAATTGATGATATATATGTACCAAGGAGAGGATATGATAGTGATATTTTCTACGTAGCATATCATCTCATTGGGTAACTTAGTATTGATGAGGTCATTAACTTTTAAGGGTGAATCAT
Source organism: Torreya grandis (assembly GCA_037957365.1). Classification (NCBI taxonomy): domain Eukaryota; kingdom Viridiplantae; phylum Streptophyta; class Pinopsida; order Cupressales; family Taxaceae; genus Torreya; species Torreya grandis. The sequence goes on along the minus strand of JARHVA010002054.1, from coordinate 540,492 downwards.
CCAACCAATCAATAATTATTTGTCTGTTGACAGACTCTTAGTTGGCATACATCAAATCAAATTCATTCAGGAGTATGATGAAGCACCTAACCTTCCTAAAGAGGGTTATTTGAGTTAGGAAATTTCATAGGGCCTAAGATTTCATGATAACTCTTATCTCTTGATTGACCATATAGTGTCATAATTATTTGGTCACAAATACTATTACTAAGTATTCCTTTTCAACTTGAGTATATTGCATCTCATAATCGACAAGGGTTCAACTAATGAAACAAATGGCATGTTATATGATGATTCCATCTTCTTGAGACAACATGCAAGTGAGGGAAAACTCTATTTATCTATTATAAAGTATCAATGGCTTATCTGATGTAGGTTTTGTTGACGTAGGAAATTTCACCCTTTGACAGGAAGTCGAGCTCCTGTCTTCTCCTCACAACATGGAAACTCCCCTCTCTCCTGTGGGACTGGCGAAGCTAGAGGGGAGAGCTTCTAGATAAGGGCTAGCTCCCTTTGATGCATCATGTTTGTTCCAACAAGTGCAAATATAGACATATAAACTAGGGGGGATGAAAAGGGAGAAAGATGCAGGAAAACAAACTACTCTAAGGAGGTGATACACCAAAATGAAATGACCTTCTCACATCCACACTCAGAATCAGACAAAAACAACATACATACACTTCAGTCTTGGCAGAAGGACCAAGCTGAAATAAAATGGCAGGGAGGTTCTTATGAAAACACAGAAATAGAGACTCACAAAGGTGTTGTGAAATGCACAGTGTATATAACTTCCTCTGTTCTACACTTCCAAAAAAGATCTCTTCTCCTGTCAACTACAAAATGGCACCTTGTAGATAGCTGGTGTGTTGGTGTTGAACTTGTGAGAGCATCAAGAGACAATGACTAGACACAAATTAACACTCAGGGCATACACCAAATATCTATCCAAGAAGAGGTAAAACTGTGTTTATTTGATTCAGGTGGAAATTTTAGCAGGGCTATGCCTTGTAAAATGTGGAAGCTCCTTAAAAAATGACAAGTTCAAAATATATATGAGAAGCAAAGAGGCCCATTTGGCACTCTTTGTTTACAAGTGGCCCATTTGCATCCCCTCATTGGGAAAAGGAAAACACTATGGCTGATGTCATCTTTTTAAAAGAAGCTTACTGGAACCATGCTGCATAATCACCAAATTTGACTTTGGCATTTGATCATTAAAGTGGAAACACAGACTGCACCTATTTTCTACCAACGGATTAAGATTTGTCCCCCTTTTAAAAGCACGGGCCATGCCATTCACTATTTGCACCATTTGGGGATTATTAGGCAATAAATCGCCTTCCCCTTGCCACTTGGACTGCATTGTCTCTTCTGCACCTTATCATTCTTTGTCTTTTCTCAATTTTGTCTCATCTATCTCATTCGGCCCTCAGGGGTGAATTCTTAGCAGGTCGTTACAATCTAGGCTTTCTTTTCCAAGTTAGCTCTCTCTTTTGAAAAGGAACAGCCATTTCATTTCATGAAAATTGACATCCACACGACTGTCATGTTTTGCAAACCAACGGCTAACTTCTTATGTTAAACTTGACGTCCTCTGGGAGGTCACCATCCCCATCACAATGCCATCAAGTCTTCATGGCTTCTTTTGCAGCATCCTCCTTGGTGTTAGTGCCCTCCTATCTTTGCTTAGTGCCCCTTTGAATTTGGGTTGGAAGTCCCCCGCAAGGGCATCTGCCCTTCGGGGTCTTTCGACAGGTCTTTTGATTGATTTGGAAGGTCTCCTGGAATCCCACAGGCTTTGTATATTTTTCATGGACTTTTGTCCATGGACATTTTCTTGCAGATAAAAAGTCTACAAAAAATCCTCGGGATCTTTGCTTATTCTTTCAACAGCCCACCTAAATTCCTTCAAACTTTTTGTCTGAAGGAATTCCTTCAAACAAAAAGTTTGAAGGAATTCCTTCAGATAAAAAGTCTGAAGGAATTCGGGACTAATGCAAATTTGAACTTAAACAAAATTTGACTTACCCAATTTTTTCATTAAAGCATTGAAACATCTGCCCTTCGACCAAGTGGAAAACCAATGAACTAGGCATGGAACCAAAGCTGAACTAGGCCTGTCTAAACCTTGAAGATGAACCAAGTGCCGAAGAACCAAGAGGCTAAACAAAAGTACTGAACCAACCAAAGAACCATGGCAATGAACCAAGCTAAAGAAAAAATGTCATGAATCTGAGCAACCCGAAATGACTGGCTTCGAATAGCAAGGTAAGAAGGTGAATGATTTTGGCTTGTGGGCAAAAATTGGTCAACAGATGGTGACTCACAGGGGAAGCATGCCTGCTATGCTTAGGAACCAGCTACCTTGAAAATCCATTAAGCGTGGAGCTAGATGCAGCTATAATGAAAGTTAGAAATAGCCCCAAAAGATCTGAGAATCAAACATGAAGTTTCACCTCACACGCAAAGGGAAGCACACAAGGCTAAGAAAAACACTACCTTTGCAAACTGCACTTAGGGAACGTAGGAAAAGAAACTAAAAACAAACTATTATATACAGCTAACTAGGAATGCTCACCTCCCTCCTAAATCAAAGGGAAAATTATTTAAGTCCCCTTCCTGGAAAAAGGAATTATGGTGCCAAGCAAGTAGCTGGACAAAAAAAAGAGTTGGTGACTTGCTCCTCTTCCCTATCACCTGAGTTGGCTGGTATCTGAGTGGATCAGAATCAAACATGCTTCCAATATATATGTACTTTGCTTGTCCTTGGAAGCCTATTGAATTTTGGTCCCTTATATTGGTTCTCCTCACCAAGAAATCAATGGATGTTGGCTCATCACCATAAGCCCTTTGATCTACGCATTCCCTCTGTAATGTATCATGGTCTGACTTGTTTCCTTTTGCCTCATTTAAAACTCTCTCAGACTCATCCTCTACTTCCTCTTGGCCTTCTTGAAGAAGGGTGACTGTGGTGATGTCTGAAATGGACTCACAAAATGATTGTTCATCCCACAGAACATCACCTCTTTCTTCAAAACTCTCTTCTTCAAGGCCTTCCTCCAGGAAGACAGACCTCTCCTTTTCCTCCTCAAAGATCAAGACCTCTAGATGTTCAAAGGTATCCTCCTGATCCTCCTCTAACTTAGGCTCCTCAGTGTAGTCATCTTCATCATCAAAATAGCAAGGAAGTTCATCAAATAGAGGGGAAGAGAGCTCACTATGCTTTTATTCCTCCTCGTAATGCTAGAACATCTGCATATATGCAAGACCTACATCTTCTCCATTGCTAGTAAGGTCTTCACAAGGAACATTGATGATGATTTCTTCTTCGTTGTCACTCATGACAGCCTCTTGAAGAATTATATATTGGATCTTTTGTTCCTCACTCGCCTCCTGCAGAATAGGTTCCTCCTTGAGAAGGGGTGAAGTGGAGAAAACATGTGGAAGAGGAGGTAGTCCTTGAGCTAGAATTAAATGATTCTCCTCCTTCCACTTGGTCAGCACTTCATCAATATCAGGTGTGGCCTGATAGCTCTCTTAGAGGTGTGTGGATGGGCTGGGTTCATACAGGTCCACCACATGTTGGTTGAGGAATCTTGTTTGGGAATCTAACTCTATAATTCTCCTAGCTATATTTTCTTGAAGGAGCCTTTCTTAGAGATCACTAGCATTATCCTCTTCAAATCTCTGAGTTGGTTCCTGGCATTCCTTCCTCCAACTTGGAAACTACACATCATGTTGAAAGACTTGGGGAGGTTGGGGAATGCAAGGAAGAGACTGTTGATGCACTGGAAGGGTCTCTAGCAGAGGGACGTGCTGGCTGGTGGTACTCCCCCAAATGGAAGATTCACAATCTAAGGAGTTTAGAAGGTTCATCTCCATGGGAGGTTGTTCAAATGTCTTTTGGTGTTGGAAAGCTAGGTGCACAGGATTGAGAGCGAATGCATTTGATGAGCTGGGGTGAGCAAGTGTTATCTGATAGAAAGGATTTGGTGCAAAAGAGGGGGCTTTTTTTAGAAAAGGAAGGGGCACACAAGGCTGACTTCCTTGAATAGATGGATTTCTCCATTTTACTACCTCCTCTTTGATGGGTTGCAAGGCTTGTGCTTGCCCAAACAAGCACTACTCTTTATACATCAGTTCCTGCTGATATCTGTACTACTCTTTCATCCTATTAATCTCTAATTCCAAGGCCACTTCACTTATCATTGTAGGGCAACTAGGAGAGCTGCTTGAGGAGATTGCATAAATATCTGGAGCCTGATTATATTCATATGAAGGAAAACAAGACCCATGATTTTGAGAAAAGGAAATATACATACAAAAAATGATTTCTGATGGCACCAGGCTGCTTAACCAATAGATTTAACTTGAATTTTCCAGATGCTAAAAACTTTAATTTATTGTAATAGGACCAGCATTAATCCTAAAACCTTATTGCATTGTAAAACTGTGGTCCCACCAGGTGTGCCAGAACTATTGATGTAGGAAATTTCACCCTTTGACAGGAAGTCAAGCTCCTATCTTCTCGCAACATGGAAACTCCCCTCTTGCCTGTGGGACTGGTGAAGCTAGAGGGGAGAGTCTCTAGATAAGGGCTAGCTCCCTTTGATGCATCATGTTTGTTCCAGCAAGTGCAAATATAGACATATATATATAGATATATAAATTGGGGGGGATGAAAAGGGAGAAAGATGCAAGAAAACAAACTACTCTAAGGAGGTGATACACCAAAATGAAATGACCTTCTCACATCCACATTCAGAATCAGACAAAAACAACATACATACACTTTAGTCTTGGCAGAAGGACCAAGCTACAAGAAAATGGCAGGGAGGTTCTTATGAAAACATAGAAACCTAGACTCACCAAGGTGTTGTGAAATGCACACTGTAAATAACTTCCTCTGTTCTACACTTCCAAAAAAGAGATCTTCTCATGTCAACTACAAAATGGCACCTTGTAGATAGCTGGTGTGTTGGTGTTGAACCTGTGAGAGCATCAAGAGACAATGACTAGACACAAATTAACACTCAGGGCATACACAAAATATCTATCCAAGAAGAGGTAAAACTGTGTTTATTTGATTCAAGTGGAAATTTTAGCAAGGCTACACCTTGTAAAAATGTGGAAGCTCCTTACAAAATGACAAGTTCACAATATATATGAGAAGTAAAGAGGCCCATTTGGCACTCTTTGTTTACAAGCGGCCCATTTGCATCCCCTCATTGGGAAGAAGAAAACACTGTGGCCGATGTCATCTTTTTAAAAGAAGCCTACTGGAACCATGCTGCATAATCACCAAATTTGACTTTGGCATTTAATCATTAAAGTGGAAACACATACTGCACCTCTTTTCTACCAACGGATTAAGATTTGTCCCCCTTTTAAAAGCATGGGCCATTTCGTTCATTGTTTGCACCATTTGGGGATTATCAGGCAATAAATTGCCTTCCCCTTGCCACTTGGACTACATTGTCTCTTCTGCACCTTGTCATTCTTTATCTTTTCTCAATTTTGTCTCATCTAGCTCATTCAGCCATCGAGGGTGAATTCTTAGCAGGTTGCTGCATTCTGGGCTTTATTTTCCAAGTTAGTTCTCTCTCTTCTGAAAAGGAATGACCATTTCATTTAATGAAAATTGACGTCCACTAACTTCTTCTATTAAACTTGACATCCTCTGGGACATCACCATCCCCATCACAATGCCATCGGGTCTTCATGGCTTCTTCTGCGACATCTTCCTTCGTGTTAGCGCCCTCCCATCTTTGCTTAGTGCCCCTTTGAATTTGGGCTGGAAGTCCCCACAAGGGCATCTGCCCTTCGGGGTCCTTCAGTAGGTCTTTTGATTACTTTGGAAGGTCTCTCGGGCTCCCGCAAGATTTGTATATTTTTTGCAGACTTTTGTCTGCAGACATTTTCCCATGGACAAAAAGTCCACAGAAATTCCCTCAGGCTCTTTGCTTAGTCTTTGAACAACCCACCTGAATTCCTTCAAACTTTTTATCTGAAGGAATTCCTTCGGATAAAAAATTCGAAGGAATTCGGGACTGAAGCAACTTTGAACTTAAACAAAATTTGACTTACCTGATTTTTTCATTAAAGCATTGAAACGTCTACCCTTCGGCCAAGTGGAGAACCAATGAACTAGGTGTGGAACCAAAGCTGAACTGGGCCTGTCTGAACCTTAAAGATGAACCAAGTGCCGAAGAACCAAGAGGCCGAACCAAAGTATTGAACCAACCAAAGAACCATGGAAATGAACCAAGCCGAAGAAAACATGTCATGAATCTGAGCAACCTAAAATGACTGGCTTTGAATAGCGAGGTAAGAAGGTGAACGATTTTGGCCTGTGGGCAAAAATTGGTCAACAGGTTTCATAAACGTAGGGGGAGTTATAATAAATTACTTAACCACCTTGAATGCCTCCTAACAATCATTTATCTGGTTTTGGCCACTTGCATTTTTGGGTTTGTTTTTGATGGGGTGAATAGTATAGAAAAGATTAGGAATGAATTTTCCCAACTTACCTAATAACATTTTAATGTCTGATTCATCTATGCGAGGGACAATTTCTAAGATTTCTCAGATTTTAGTAGGGTCAATATCAATCCCATGTTGGGAAATTATGTACCCTAGGATTTTCTCATTGGTGAATCCTAACACATTTAAATGGGTTGAGATTAATGTCATATTTTATTAAGCATGTTTGAGATTATAAGAAATGCATCTAAATGGTCTACATGTTGTCTAGATTTTCCTAAAAGATCATCTACATAGACTTCCACTATCTTATGAATGAAATCATGGAATACATGGGTCATGTCCCTTTGATATGTTTCCCATTCATTTTTTGAGACCAAAGGGCCTCAAAAAATAATAAAAGGTACCCCAAGGCATAGTAAATGAGGTCTTACTTTGGTCCTCATCAGAAATGTGAATTTTTTTGTACCTTAAAAAATTATCCATGAGTGATTGCAATTCATACCCCATAGTAGCGTCAATAATGGCATCGATGGATGGGAGAGGGAAGTCATCCTTTGGACATGCTTTTTTAATGTCCTAGAAGTCTATATAGATTATGATTTTACCATTCTTCTTAAAGATATGGAAAAATTTTGACATCTATTTGGAGTAGTCCATTGGCTTAATAAATCTGATTTTCAAAATTTTGATGACTTCCTCTTTTACCATCAAAACAACCTTAGACTTGATGATCCAGAGATTTTGTTTGATAGAATTTACATCAGGCATTGTAACTAGGTTGTGGATGACTACATCAAAGTTAATTCCTACCATGTTGTTGTCATAAAAAGTGAAATATTTTGATATTTTTATGAGGGTTTTATTATGGCCTTCCACCTCCTAATTATAGAGTGAATACCCCATATTGAGAAGTCTAGGATTCTCTTATGTCCTGATGATAATGTCAATTATTTATTCGATGAGGGAGGTATTTCCCCCTTCAAACACATTTAAGGTAGGGGATGATCATATTAACCCTCTATATTAAATACATCATGTTCATCATTAGAGGATGGGTAATCCTCAACATTGTAGTAATAATTATAGTATTCAGTTCCAAGGATCGAAGTGGGATAGTGGGTAAATGAGAAGCCCCTCTTATGATAGAATGATAGGAGGTCATTATAGGCTCATAATAACTCAATAATGGTCTCATACTTCTTAGTTAGATTAAGGATCAAGGGTTCATTATCTCTTCTTATGTGGGTGATGGTTTGGTTGTTAAGAATCTTACGTATAAGAGGCTTCATCCTAATTGAGACTATGAAATCATATTCTAGTATTGCTAAATGGGGTCATAACCATGGAGTTGATAAGCCTATTACTTTCCATAGGGATTGATTCTATAAAAACAAAGCTAAAACCCTTGGTGATCTTGTACACAATGGTCTTGTATAGCTAAAGGTGTTCGACTTAGTTTGATAGACCTCAGAAACTTGGTTTGTGACTAACTACGAGTCATATTAGATTCTTAGGTTTTGAATTCCCAAGTATTTTTTAATGAGAATACCAAGAAATAGGGATTCACACTCATCCTTATAATTTTTACACTCAACTTTAGCATGAATCTAAAAGGCATGACTCGCCCTTTAAGAGAAATGATAATGACTCATTCTCGAGTGCCTAGGTAACAGTTGGCCCCATCATAGTAAAGGACCCACTAATCATGTATAGAAGAGGGATAGTCATCAAGTGAAGTGTCTTTTTATTTTAATATCTCAACCATATAAATATTTAAAATTTCAATAAATACCTCTTAGGGTCCTTGGTTTTGAGACTTAGGAAGATAATGGGATTGTCCCTTCTATGGGCCAAACATAAGGGCTTGCAAAGGTGAGAATGGATCAGCTTTGTGTTGTGAGTGAAGAAAGGGGAGCATTTCTAGAAACTTAAAGTGTTTTTTCTAATCTCTAGATCATGGTAGGTAAGTACCTCATTAAATTTAATTTTTTTTACTTAACCTTTTCTTTTAGGTGGGAAGTATGCTGACATAGTCAAGGTTTCATCTTGGTGTTGGGAGTATGCCAACATAATTAGAATATCATTTTGGTGTAGGATTCATGTGGGCATATTTATACATCTTTTAGCATTATTGGTAGGATATGGGTATTATTCTTTTGTCCCATTGTTATATGTGGGAAAGCCTACAAGAATCTAGTGAGTGACTTTTTAGGGTCTTCTTCCTTTATGCGAGGATAAAGAGGTCCTCCCTTACGAATCCATGGGTTTCATGGGTTATTTTGGGTTCTAATTTTAATCTTTATCATACCTACCATTAAAATATGAATCCTCTCCTTGAACACTGACACAACTAAGGGATAAGGAATAGTCTAGTTTCCCATAATTGAGCTTGGAGTGTGATGATAAATATAACCAGGTGCAAGCTAGAGTAGGATGGCTGACATATCTAGAAGCAATAGACCCAATGGATCAGGGACTCTTTAAAATCAATATATCCCTATCATATCATGATCCATGAGCATACTCCAAAGTGGTTCAAAATTGATAAGGGTGGAATGTAAAGTGTGTCTTCCCTCTATATGTTGAATGTTAGGTGATAACATTAATAATTTCTAAAATGGTTCTTTCAAAGGGGGATTTATTCATTCCTAGACACTTATACCATGTAAATGTCTATTAGGGTAGCTAACCCCTCTTAAGACTACTAGCTTGAGGTCTAGGTAAATTGTAGGTTCCCACCCCTCATGGGTCAAATGGGAGGATGGTGAAATATCCCCAAGTGGGATTTTTGCAAAAAACACTCAAAATTATAAAACCCAAACTCAACACTTATGCTAATGGACTCAAATCTGAAATTATTTCCTATAAACCCACACATGCATTGACATACACAATTATTATTATTTAAAATAACACACAATGAAACTTTCACACCATAGAGTTGAAAGAAATAAACATACCTTGTACTATAATTTTCTGATTACAATACCTATAATCAACAAACATACTAGACAACCACATATAATATGGAAATAGACTTAAACTAAAACATACATGGAAAGAACACAACCAAATTAGATATTTGATTTACTATGGAAATCCCTCTATTACATGGCATATGAAACTCTCACAGACATTGATCCAACTACTAAGAAAAATAACATGAAATTAATACAACAAATAAACACTCCACCAAATGCAACACACATAATGGATGAGCTCCACAACATACACACACTACACTAATGGATCTACTTTGAAGCCTAATTATGATTTCTGAATGAAACCACCATCACTAGCTAGAGAGGATCTTCCACCATCGAAACTAATTATCTTGTGAAGATTTTCATCCTCCAAGATTATCCACACTCTATGGGTTTTCTTCCTTAGGAGGAGAAGACATTGAACACAAGGTTGAAGCTTAAAAAATAGGGGGTTATGATTTCGAAAGATGAAATTACAAAGGAGAGAGCTCATATTTACATATTTTACAAGAATAAGAGATGAGAAGAGAGAGAAATTCTCATGGAGTAAAAATGTGCCATCCTCATTGTCAATAATAGTATTCACATGTGAGTTGTTTGTCTTGATATGTAAGTCAAAAAGGAGAGCATTAAGGGGGAAAAGATTAGCCACCCCATGTGACTCCAACTTTGACACCCCACCTTCACACATGTGAGAAATAGTGTGATGCTTGTCCTCACATGCAAATGGCTAAAATGGATCACATGATCAACCACCTTACTTTGTCTTTGTCTCCCATTTTCCATGTGATACCAAAAAGGACATCTCACTCACACATCTAAGAGAAATTTGTAATAGTGAATCCTTGTCCTCTTTCCCATGTGCATCTGAGATTCCCAAATAAGATTTAATCATATTTTTTATTTCTCCCCACATTTTAAACCATGAATATTCCTTAGGAATACACCCCAACTTTTCAATCTTGTTATCACTCAGTAATGTGAATCACAAAAGACAAAAATCCTATCCTTTAGTGAAAGGTACACCCCACTCTTTCAAATCAACCTTTTCTCCATACCACATCACTCTAATAACACCTCACCACTATGCCACATCACCATGCACAGTCACTATGAATAGTAACCATGAATAGTAATTTGTGAATAGTTTTCTCACTCTTAATAAAAAATAATTTATGAGCTCCTGAAGATCCCCTAAACACAATGCCACTAACTGAATTCCCTTCTAAAAATTTTGGCACTCTCTAAGAAATTTAGAACTTCAAAAAATGTTGGAAGGCTATAGAAAAGGGGACATTACAAATTTTCCCTCCCCAAGATTAATTATCCTCAAGCAATCACAACTCAAGCTCCAATTGATTTTGAGTAGAACCTAATGAAATTATAGGACCCTAGATTAATTTGCACATTCCCCTATTTGTCACACTATGATGTAATGCACTTTTAAAGTAAACCTCATTAACCCTTCTAGTTAGTAGTATGAATGTATTAAACTCTTCATCAACCTATTTTATCCTTCCAAGTTTATGTTGGTCTACTCTGATAAGATCTGAAAAGTTGGTGCTAAAATTCCTTGTTAATCCTCTTGAAAATTCTATTTTTTCACCCAAATCAAAATTATACTAGCTGAAATATTCATCTTCTTTAGTTGGAATCATATACCACCCTTTCCCAATTCATGAGTGGCATACTAAATAGATCTTTTTGTAGCTATTCAAGACTAAAATCAGTAACTCACATTCTAATTTTCTAAAAATCAGCACCCTATAAATGAAATAACCACTACAAAACTCCTTCATGGTCATAAATTGAGAGATGCTCCAATTGTGGACTAAAATTTATCTCCAATCTATTTTCAAGTATGTAAATGAATGCATGAGTTGGTTAATTGAAAAGGAATCAACAACATCAACTTGGAAATCTCTGATTGAAGTCCTCCATGAAGCATTTCTTTCACAATCATAGACTTCCAAAGAAATATCCCTACCATGCATATGTTGTGCTACTCTAATTTTCAAATCCATTGTCTAAAAATTTTGTAATTACTTCCCCATAACAAATGAAGTATATGTCTCACCTCTTTCCATGCAACAAACAATTTTAAATAAAAGGAGAATCATACCTTACAAGTGGACATCTTCATGGGGTGGATAGTCTTGCCATAATATTTTAACAATTGTGTCTTACTCCCCTTTATGCTTCCCTTTCCAAGCGTGTTTCTCAAGTGTCTCATCATAGTTATCCATGTACCGTTGCCTTAATACAAAATTTTAAAAATCAAAGGTGCTTATCATGCCTAACAAGAGTTAAATCTCCATCCTTGGATGAGGTTGCCATAAAAATGAGATTGAGAGATTGACCTTGATCCTTACCAAGCCTTCTAGATCCCATATGCACCAAAAAACTTGGACTGGAATGGTAAAATCCACATTCTCATATCTGCAACTTGTGTCTTTATCTTTACTACACATATTAGCATACCTCATAATAACATGCTTATCAATAATATGAGGGAAGAATGTCTTTGTTCTAGCAAGCATACCATGGATTTTGACTAGAGATTAGTCATCTCCAATATCCAACACATAAGGAATCATACCTTGAACCTTTATCTTAAATTAGTAACTTTATTTGAAATCAACTCAATTATTTTCCTTACTTTAGTGAAAGGGATAGTTGTAGATATATAGAAATCAAAATTATTACCCTTTGTAGATCTCAGAATATTCCTAGGATCCCATGCCTTTTGGACACAAGAATTATCAACTTGAACCCAAGCATCCCCATGATCCATGTTATAACTTGTATGCATTATTTATACTCCACTTTTAGCAGACTCCCTATGAGGACAACAAATCTGAAATGGTAAAGTGTGAAATAATGAATTTGATATGTCACCAAATCTTTCATACCATAGGTATTATAGCATGGTCTCACTCCCTGGTGGAATGATGAGTGTGATATGAATAGGGATAAATTCCTCACTTTCTTAGGTTACTTCAACAAGTGATGTGTTTTTATCCTTGACTTCCTATTTATTCTCTTTGTACATCCAATCATTAGAAGCTATTGAAATAGCATTGTCATACCTTGGGATACCAACAACAAGCTGAATTTATGGTTATTGAGGAGCCATTTGAGTACTCTCCAATGAATCCTTATTAGACTTAAGCTCAAAGGTGAGATTATCAACTTCTTCCTCCTGAACATAATAAGAGAGGATCCTCCTTCAATGCCTTTTTATCTCTTCTCAACCTTTTGGGATAAAGCCTTTTTTCCATCAATTTTTTTCTATGAACTACTCAACATGCAGGTGAGGTCCCTTTGCTCTTGATCCATGATATATTTTGGTTGTTATTTTTATGTCACAACACCATCATCTTCTAAGGCATGAAGTGCCTTTGGTTTCATTCTTTCCTTCTTATTCAAGAAACTTTTCTCTTCAAAATCTTCTTCTGGAATGATTCCTTCTATCTGCATGGTAGATACATTTGAGCTTTGTTTCCTTTCAATTTATTATAGCTCTGGAATTTATTTTTTCTCACTTGTGCATTCAATAAATGATGTTTTTTCCAGTAATGGTACATCAAAATATAATGACAAAAACTTAGAAATTGATATATCAGTTTGCATTTTGACTAGAAAAGATTTATATTGAGCATGAAGAGTAGTAATCTTTTCATTGAATGACTTTTCCATGATTCACCCTTCAAGATAGAAAGATCAAGGCTCTGATACCAATAAAATATCCCCAAGTGGGATACTTGATAAAAACACTCAAAATTATAAATCCCAAATGTAACACTTATGCTAGTGGACTCAAATCTGAAATTATTTCCTTTAAACCCACACTTACATCGACATACACACTTATTATTATTTAAAAAACACACAATGCAAATTTCACACCATAAATTTGCATTAAATTAACATACCTTATACTATAGTTTTCTAATTTCAATACTTATAATCAATAAACATACTCAACAACCACATACAGTATGGAAATAGACTTAAACTGAAACATACATGGAAAGAACACAACTAATTGAGATATTTGATTTACTAATGGAAATCATTATATTAAATGACATATGAAAATATCACATACACTAATCCAACTACTAATAAAAATAACATGGAATTACCACAATAGCTACACACTCCACCAAATACAACACACACATTGGATGATCTCCACATAACTTCACCAGAAACTTGAAAATAACATACATAGATTACACCACTAGATCTATTCTAAAGCCCAATTATGATTTATGAATGAAACCACCATCACCATCTATGGAGGATCTTCCACCACCAAAACTAGTTATCTTTTAGGGTTTTCATCCTCCAAGATTATCCACACTCTAAGGGTTTTCGTCCTTAGGAGGAGAAGACACTGAACATAAGGTTTAAGCTTACAAAATAGGGGGGTTTATGATTTTCAAAAATGAAATTACAAAGGATAGAGATCATACTTATATATTTTACAAGGAGAAGAGATGAGATGAGAGATAACTTCTCATGGAGGAAAAATATGACATCCTCATTGTCAAGCATAGTATTCACATGAGAGTTGCTTGTCTTGATATGCAAGTAAGTCAAAAAGGAGAGCATCAATGGGGATAATATTAGCCACCCCATATGACTCCAAATTTGGCACCCCACCTTCACACATGTGAGGAATAGTGTGATGTTTGTCCTCACATGCAAATACTCAAATTGGATCACATGATTAGCCACCCTACTTTGTCTTTGCCTCCCACTTTCCATGTGACACCAAAAAGGATATCTCACTCACACATGTGAGAGCAATATATAATAGTGAATCCTTGTCCTTTTTCCCATATGAACCCAAGATTCCCAAACAAGCTTTAATGATCTTTTTAACTTATTCCCACACTCTAAATCATGAAGATACCTTAGGAATCCACCCCAACTATTCACTCTTATCATCACTCAAGCATGTGAATCACAAAAGATAATAAACCTATCATTTAGTGTAATGTATAACTGATTCCTTCAAATCAACCTTTTCTCCATGCCACATCACTCTAATGACACCTCACCACTATGCCACATCACCATGCACATTCATTGTGAATAGTAACCATGAATAGTAATTTGTAAATAGTGTTCTCACTCTCAACAAAAAATAGTGTATGAGCTCCTAAAGATCCCCTAAACACAATGCCACTAACTGAATTCCCTTCTAAAAATGTTGACAGTCTCTAAAAAAATTGGAGATTCCAAAAATTTTGGAAGGCGATAAAAAAAGGGGACATTACATATGAGGGGAGTGTCTCTCTCCAAGAGGTTGATAATCTTGATTGTGGACATAGTGGATATTACCAAACTAGTGATTAGTTCTAGCTCAGTGGTCTTTTTGGATATTACTTTGGCTTTTTCTATTGATTTATATTCTAACAAAACCTAGAGTATTTTGGCACCCTTCTTCAATATGACCACTTTAGGTTTTTTAGATCTAGTAACATCACCCAATTATGGGGGTTTCCTGACCCCATTGGTAGGTAGATGGAAATTGATGTGTAATCTAGGTTGCTTATGCATGGTTGCTTACAACATATCGAAGGGTTTAGGATCTCCCTGAGCTATGAATACCTTTCTTAGGTAAAAAATTATATTTATTGGAACAAGGTTGAAGGAATGGCCTTCATCTTGTGTATTTAAGGCCTTCTTAGGATCATATTATAATTAGTGTCTTTGTCTATGACATATAATTTAGTTAGCACTATCCTGGGGCCCAAAGTTATTAGGAACACAATAGTCCCTATGGAATTATATTTAAGGTTGTCATAGTCTCACAGGTATTAAGTATGGTGGAAAAATTGGTTCCCCCATAACCAAGTTTTTCTAGGAAATAAAATGGGATGATGTTGACATTCACTTAATTTCCAACCATAACTATTTTCACATAGTTTTTATAAATCCATACATGTATAAATAAGGTCAAATCTCCCCTTTTTACCATCTCAAGGTTAGGGGGAAGGCTTCATAAAGTAAATAAATAACTAACATTCCATGTTTCTTAACTAGGCAAAAATATGTCCAAATCAATGTGGATAATCTGAGCTTGCAGAAGAGGAGTAACACTGGATAAATTCCCTAATCCTAGGGCTTTGAATAAGGCCAACTGATGAGCAGGGGAATAAAATGTGGGAGAATATTTTGGTTAAATCAAATATTAAATCATATTTCCCCATGGGTTTAGGAGTATACTTTAATTCCAAAATGTTTATGGGGTGAAAGGCCATAGGCTAATACACTCTAATATGAGTGATAGTGTTTTCTTCCTCTTCAACTTATATTTATATGACCCCTATCATTATGGTTTCACCTTGAACTCTAAACTAAGGTTCAATATTATCATTTATAGTCCCAAAGGTGGAGGCTTTGGGATATTAGGTATACATCATCATAGATTGTTTATGTTGAATAGGTTAGTTTTGTGGGCCAGTATGTTGTTGAATTTGGATAATATGAATTTGGTGATTATGGAAGTAGCTCTAATAGATTTAGAGATTATGATTTTTAGGGGTGACAAGACTACTTGCAATTATTTGGGAGCTTATGTTAGCATTCCTTAGGAACATGTCTAAGAATGTTTGCCTCTAATCTTCTGGAAGTCTTTGTATAAATTTATTATATTCTTTATAGTTTCAAGTGTTGTGATTGATAACTTAGTGAAATAGGTAATAAACATTAGGATCATATTCCTTAGGTTCATGTTTTTTCTCTTGTTTCCTAAATCCCTATTTATTATTTTGTTGGTAATAGGTTTGGTTCTAAAACTGGGGATACTGTTTGACTGGTTGGTATTGATTTTGATTATGGTTTTATTATTGCACATTATGTGGTATCAATCAGTTGAATTCAATTGCATGGATGGAAAGAGGGGGATTTTGGTTTTTAGCCCCTATGTTGTTCTTGGTGTTAGTGTTATTTACAGTCTAATATTGGTTATTCTCCATGGGGTTTGGATTTTTGTTCTAATCAATGACACCATTGGTAGTGGCATTTTTTTTTTTATTTAGCACCTTGGGACCTTGGTTGTTGGCATTGTTTGGATTTACACTTTGAAATCCCAAATTATTTTAGATTGGGGTGATAATGTGCCTATTAGTCCCATAAATCTATCAACCATTGTCAATAATCATCTATTCAATTCACAAGGAACTCTCAAGGACTTATTCATATGATCAATATGGGAATATATGAACATCCTCCCTTATCTCCTTATTAAGGGAGTAGAGGAAGAGAGCACATAATTCCTATTGATCCATATTAGGTGTGTTAGTAGAGGAATATAAGACTTTTCACCATATAATGATGAAATGCACAGTGGACTCATTATGTTCTTGATTTATGTGCAATAATTATTATATGCAAGTCTTTAAGAGATTGTTCATATCAAAAGATTTGATTAACTCAGCCATGAGTTTGTGGAAAGAATATATAGACCCATTAGGGAGGTAGTAATATTAATCAATTATTATCTCCTCTAGGGTTTTTGGAAATATTTTTATAACAACCACATCCCAAGGGAGGATTTATCTAATTACTATATCTTAAGCTTTGATGTGTGCATTAGGATCCCCCTACCCTTTAAATTTGGGAAGGTCTGGAAGGGGACATGAAATAAGGACCATGCATATAGTGGCATCGAGAGGTTTCTTGGGGTATTTAGCATAAGTCCCCATGTTCTTAAAATTTATTGCTGCCATAATGGGGATGGAATGAAAAGGTGGGGTCATATATAGGTTGGTTTGGTAAATGCTAGAAGAAATGAAGGATGCCTAATAAGGTGACATGGAGTAGGCTAGAAAATAGTTATCTGATTAAATAGATTTTGATTACATATGCAATTAAGTGGGAAGATTTTTATATGTAGGAGGTGTGTTAGATTATTTTGGTGGGGTGTATTTATTTTGTACATAACTTAATGTTATGTAAGGTGGGACATAGTTTGTATGTTGAGGGGGAGTATACGTAGGAAGCACATAACTCAGAGTTGTAAATAAAAGTGAATTATTAGTTATCACATCATTTTGAAAAGGTGGAGCATAGGTGTATACACATCCCAATAGGATTTGAATGGGTGTTTGATAAGATGAATGGACTTTAGATTTGTTAGGGTTAGGAACCCCATGAGTGAGGATATCCCCAAGGGATTAGTGAGAGACATGGTTTTGTAGGGGTATAAGTTCTTATTATGATGTTGAATGGGTCATTGTTTAGATGAGAGAAGGAGAGGGATGAGCTAGTGTAGAATAATTTGGGCCCATCCCCTAATCCATAGGTTGTTAGTTATTCTCCAAATAGTAAATGTGACTCACCAAGGTGTTGATGAATTGGTTTGGGCCCATGTTGGTGCTAGGCCTAAGGACCTCCTATATAGGAGGGTTGGAGGCATGATATGGGGTAGTGTGAAGAAGTTGGTTTGGGGTGGGAACCCTAGGGTAGTGTTTTTAGTTTATATAGGTGGGTCAGGTGGGTCTTGACTCCTACTAAGGGGATCTATGGTCATTTCTATACACTTAACCTCATCCTCTAAGTGGAATACCCTTCATAGGTAATGATCATATTTAGCCATGCTTTCTACATCTAGGCTTTATAAGTTGATGTATGGTATTGTGGTCATCCAAGGAGTGGTCATACCCCCTAGTAAGGGTCATAACATTGAATTTGGGGTGGTTACTCACACTTTCAAATATGTTTTATATTTCTTGAATGGATACCCCACTCCTAGTCTGAAGGTTGGGATGAGAGTAATCATAACTAAAGTTGGTATTTCATATTGGTGTCAAAGTTTAGTTTTTCCCAACTCATTAATGAAGGCTCACTAGAATTGAGTTGATTTATCTTATATCCTTCTAGGCTAAGAGATCCATCTATATCTTGTCTAGATATATTCTTTGGGTATATAAATACCCACAAAATAAATGTAAGGAGGAGGTAAGATGGATAAGGCAGAGGAGAGGAGGAGGAAAAAGGGATATATAAAGCATGAAGTCCTTCACATCAGGTTCACCAATTTATATACACATGATTAGTACATGCTAAATTATGTACTCAACCACCCAAGGTTAGGCTGAGGTAGTTGACATAATGGATAGGCTATGGATTGGGTTGGTTGTTGGGAACAATGGGATTTGGAATGGGTGATAGTCCTAGGTTATTGTGATAGATCCAAAAAAACTTAGCATCATCATAGTACTCATTAAGATCATCAAGTTATGCCAAAATAGAGCTCTATGGTCTTTCAATTTTTGATATCACAAGGAGGAAAAGCTCTTGGTTGATACTACGACTAGGTAAATGGTAGAGATTGAGTTGAATGACTCATGAGGGAAGGTTTATTATGTTGGGTTGACTATGCCCAGTCAATGTCATCTATAAGATGTGAATGATATAATATGAGGCTAGACCTAAGGAGAATAAAGAGGTACTAGAGAGAAACTAGGCCCGAATAATGTTATAGTGATGGCATATGTTCAAAGTAAGGGGGATGATAGGTGGGTCATGATTTCATTCTTGTTAGTATAAAGTAGTAAAAAAGTCGACAATAAGATGAATAATCAGGGTGGAATGGAAAACCTCATGTTTTATCTTGGTGTTAATATAATATTATATGGTAACTATGGGAACATGTTCTCTAACTTTATAAAATAAACCATGGCACACAAAACTTGGGGTCTCAAGAAAGGTCATCCAAAAGAGTTTAGGTAAGATCCAAGGTATAAGTGTGTGAGTGTTGGGGATCAACCAACAATATGATTACACTTATGAAAGCAATAAATCGCGGAATTAAATTAGATAGATAAGTAACTAGAATCAAATAATAGCAAATAACAAGAGATACAAGAAACCACCCTGAAAACTTGTATTAAACTCTTTACAGAAGGAATACAATTGAAGAAACTTCTTTCTTCCACACCTCTCTCAGATGTATAGATATCTTTCCCTCAAGAGCTTTCTCTCTCTCAAGTGCAATCAACTCCAACAACCTGGAATGATTCAACTCTGTATTGTTCTTCAACATTCACATACAATGAACTACTACAACTACAATAAGCTAAGAAGATCTAATTCTACATATAGAATTAGGAGACTTGAGCATGCACTTACAACCAACAGTTAAGCCTCTAGAATAAGGGCTCTAAAAACAATCTTACTAATAATAGAGATGCGAACTTAAGACTAAGACTTAAACTCATCATGCAAACACTCGGTTCTATCCTCAGAAATAGCATTCTGGACGCACAGGTAACCAATGTCGGTTCCTACCTACTTACCTGTGACTGACGTCAGCCGATCCTCTGCCAACGCCAACGTCTCTTCAACTACACCTGACTGACGTCGGTCGCTCCTGACTGACGCCGGTGATTGTGTAAACCTGCAACTTTGGTAATGCGCTCCTTGGTGAAGCTTTTAGGCTCCACACCTTAACAATCTCCCACTTGAAGATAAACAGCTGCACCAGTACCTGTACAGCAACATCTTCTAGCTCCTCCATCTTCAACTCAATCATGAAGACCAACAGAAGTTAAATGAAGATTCAAATTCTCCTTTGTAACTGGCTTGGTTAACATATCAACAGGATTCTTGTCAGTATGGATCTTCTCCAGCTTCAACTCACCATCTTCCAATACCTGTCATATAAAGTGGTACCTTAGCTGTATGTGCTTGGTTCTTGAGTGAAAGGCTGAATTCTTAGCCAAATAGATTGCACTCTGACTGTCACTATACAATCTACAACTCCCATGCTCCCTTCCAAGCTCATCCATGAATCGTGTCATCCATATCATCTCTTTGCTAGCCTCTGTGGCTGCAATATACTCTGCTTTTATAGTTGACAAGGCAACAACCTTCTACAACTTTGATATCCAGCTAACTGTTGTTCCGCCTATAGTGAAAACATATCCTGTGGTGTTTCTCCTGCCATCCAAATCACCTACCATAGCTGAATCTACATAACCAAGTAGAGAAGTATCCGAACCTCCATAGCATAAGTACCTACTGCTAGTTCTTTTCAGATATCTAAGGATCCACTGAACTACTTTCCAATGTTCCTTCCCTGGATTGGCCATATACTTACTTACAACTCCCACTGCTTGGGCAATATTTGGTCTAGTACACACCATTGCATACACCAAACTCCCTACTGCAGAAGAATATGAAACCTTACTCATGTACTCTACCTCATCATGTGAATTAGGACATTGTTCTTTACTCAACTTAAGATGTCCAGCCAAAGGTGTGCTTACCAGTTTAGCATCCTGCATATTGAACCGTTTCAACACCTTGTCCACATAATCCTCTTGAGACAATATCAACCTATGATTTTTCCTGTCTCTCTTGATGCTCATGCCAAGGATTTTCTTTACTGCTCCCAAATACTTCATAGCAAACATTTGAGCTAATTTCACCTTAAGCTCAGAGATATCCTGCATGTGTGATCTTACAACCAGCATATCATCTACATACAACAATAGAATAATATATCTACTATTATCCAATCTCTTAAAATACACACAATGGTCAGATTGACACCTACTGTAGCCATGCTTAGTCATAAACCTGTCAAATTTCAAATACCACTGTCTAGGAGCTTGCTTGAGGCCATACAAGCTTTTCTTCAATCTGCACACTAACTTCTCATTACCTTTGACCTCAAATCCTTCCAGTTGTTCCATATAAATTTCCTCATCCAAATCTCCATGAAGAAACATTGTCTTAACATCTAGCTGCTCAAGATGCAAATCCTCAATAGCAACCAAAGACAATACAACCCGTATAGAAGTCATTTTAACAATAGGAGAAAAAATCTCACCAAAATCAATACTTGGCTTTTGTGCAAATCCTTTCACTACCAATCTGGCCTTATATCTCATCTATCCATTCTCACCTTCCTTCAACCTGTAGGTCCATCTGTTCTTTAGTGTCCTCTTACCTGCTGGCAATTCAACCAAATCCCATGTTTGGTTCTCTTTTAAGGACTCCATCTCCTCAACCATGCCACGCTCCCACTGACTCTTGGACTCCACCTGTATTGCTTCTTCAAAACTCTCTAGTTCTCCACCATTAATTAGCAATAAATAGAATAATGAAGGAGAATATCTAATTGGAGGCTTACTTACCCTTTCTGACCTCCTGATGGGCATCTGAGACTCATTCACAACACGTTGTCCACCCAAATTCTCTGACAGTGACCGACCTCGATCACTTCCAGTCCTGTTACTGGCCGATGTCAGTTCTTCTTGACCGACATTGGTGCCTGTCCTGCCAATGTCGGTCTCTGTCCTGTCGACGCTGGTTCTTTTCCTGTCAACATCGGTCTCTGTGTTTTCCTGCAAGTGATTATTTCTTTTTCCTGTGAGCTCATTTTGGACTGTCACCTCGTCCAATTCACCATTGCTTTGCCCAGATTGATTCAGCTTCTTTAGCTGATCACTATACATCACTTTTTCATTGAAAACAACATCACAGCTCCTAATTACCTTGTTAGTTCCTAGATTCCAAAATTTGAAACCAAAATCATCTGAGCCATAGCCAATAAATGTGCACCTCATAGACTTAGCATCCAGCTTCTTTCTATTTTCCTTATCAATGTGCACAAAGGCTTCACAACCAAAAACTTTGAGATATGAGAGATCTACCTTTTTAACTATCCATGCCTCTTTTGGAATTCCACCATCCAGAGCTGTAGAGGGTCCTCTGTTAATCAGGTACACTGCAGTGTCAATAGCTTGTGCCCAAACTCTAAGGGCAAACTAGCATGCAATCTCATACATCTTGCACGCTCCATGATTGTTCTGTTCATCCTTTCAGCAATTCCATTCTATTGAGGTGTCCTTGGAACCGTCCTTTGCCTATGGATTCCATGCATATAACAATAATCTCTAAACTTATAGCTGCAGAACTCACCACCATTGTCAGATCTCAGGCACTTCAATCTTCTGCCTATTTCATTCTCAACCATATCTTTCCAAATCTTAAAAGTCTCAAATACATCATATTTCTTCCTAATAAAATAGACCCATACCTTTCTTGTAGCATCATCTATGAACGAAAGATAGTACTGTGATCCTCCAATAGAAGCAACCTGAGCCGATCCCCACACGTCTGTGTGAACAAGCTGCAACTTATGCTTCTTCTTAGTTGACCCAGTCTTGAGGAAACTGACTCTCTTCTATTTCCCAAAAACACAGTGCTCACAAAACTCTAGATCTATGCCTTTTAAATCTGAAAGCATACCTTTGGACTTAAGAATTGACATACCCTTCTCACTCATGTGGCCAAGCCTTGAGTGCCACAATTTAGCATCCACATCTAAAGTAGATAATACAGAAGGAGAATTGTTAGTAACACAATTACAAAAATAGAGAGTACCTACTCTCTTACCTCTGGCCATTACAAGTGCACCCTTGGTCACCTTCCAAGATTCTACTGTGAGAGTTACTGTACAACCCTCATCCCCTAACTTTCCTATAGAAATCAAATTTCTCTTCAAGCTAGGGACATGCATCACATCTCTCAACACCCATGTGTTGCCATTCTACATTTTCAGTTGCACTTTACCTTTGCCAATAATTTTACAAGGCTCATCATCCCCTAGATACACTATTCCAAAATCTCCATGGATATAGTCACTAAAATATTCTCTATTAGGGGTAGCATGAAAAGATGCACCAAAATCTAGAACCCAAGATTCTATATTATTATGCAAAGAGAATATTAAAGCATCTTGTGCAATACTTGCAACCTTTGCTTCTTCTTTTCCTTCGTGGTGATTATCCTCCTTAGGCTTTGACCAGCAATCTCTGCTTATGTGCCCCATCTTTCCACAATTCCAGCATTGTGGCTTCCTGCCATTTCTGGATTTGGATCTACCTCTCCCCTTAGACTTAGATCTTGATCTCCCTTTCTTGCTCTTCTCTTTTTGCCTTCCCCTGCTCTCAAAACTTAAAGCGTTCCTAGATGTCTCTTCTGTGCTTTTCCTATGAATTTCCTCATTCAAGATAACACTAACAACATCCTCTACTTTTAAAATATTTGATGCAGATGCAGTATTACTAACTGCCATTACTAAGCTGTGCCAGCTTTTAGGCAAAGAACATAATATTAAAAGAGCTTTTATTTCATCATCAAATACAATTTTAACTGAACTTAATTGATTTAAAATACCATGGAAATCATTCAGGTGATTAGATACAGATCCACCTTCCTGCATATGCAAATTAAATAGCTGCTTCATAAGATATACCTTATTAGAAGCTGAGGGTTTTTCTTACAAATTTGCTAAAGTAGTCATTAACTCTACTGTAGACTTTGCCTGTGATAAATTAGATATCACAGTAGATGCTAGACTCAGTCTTATAGACCCCAGAGCCTTTCTATCAAGAACTTCCCATTCTTCATCATCCATGTCTTTGGGCTTCTTTGCAATCCCACCTAATGGTAAGTACAGATCTTTCTGATACAGATAGTCCTCTATCTGCATTCTCCAATGTTGATAATTTTTGCCATTGAACTTCTCCATTCTCAGTTTACTTTCTTCTACCATTGCTTCTCCCACTCAAATAGAAATCCCTGTAGAAACTCCTGTGAGTACCCTGTAATCAATACACACTACACAGATCTGAACCACCTGTTAGTGAACCTGGATCTGATACCACTTGTTGGGGATCAACCAACAATATGATTACACTTATGAAAGCAATAAACCATGAAATTAAATCAGATAGATAAGTAACTAGAATTAGATAATAGCAAAGAACAAGAGATACAAGAAACCACCCTAAAAACTTGTATTAAACTCTTTACAGAAGGAATACAATTGAAGAAACTTCTTTCTTCCACACCTCTCTCAGATGTATAGATCTCTCTCTAGATCTCTTTCCCTCAAGAGCTCTCTCTCTCAAGTGCAATCAACTCCAACAACCTGGAATGATTCAACTCTGTACTGTTCTTCAACATTCACATACAATGAACTACTACAACTACAATAAGCTAAGAAGATCTAATTCTACATATAGAATTAGGAGACTTGAGCATGCACTTACAACCAACAGTTAAGCCTCTAGAACAAGGGCTCTAAAAATAATCTTACTAATAATAGAGATGCAAACTTAAGACTAAGACTTAAACTCATCATGCAAACACTCAGTTCTATCCTCAGAAATAGCATTCTGGATGCACAGGTAACCGACGCCGGTTCCTACCTGCTTGCCTGTGACCGACATCGGCCGATCCTCTGTCGACGCTGGCATCTCTTCAACTGCACCTAACTAACGTCGGTCACTCCTGACTAATTCCAATGACTGTGTAAACCTACAACTTTGGTAATGCGCTCCTTGGTGAAGCTTTTAGGCTCCACACCTTAATAGTGAGCTTTCTCAAGCAATGGTTTGTTGTGTGTAGTTGATATGATGTCTAAAGCAAGGCTTTGTGTGGGGTGCCTACACAAATAGGTAAGGCTTGGATAGAACATGGATGATTTCACATGTTTATAAATATTCTAATGATATCTAGGTGCTTTTGTGTATTGGTAATTCTTTTTGACACTTTTTCTTAGTTTTTGTTATTTTTGGCTTGTTTTGGGGTTTTCTTGAGTTTATTGAAGTAAATATTCGCATACCAAAATTTAAATGCTAAAATAAAATTTATGAATAAATTTAAATTAAATGAAATTAAAACTTATTTCCACCTTTTTCCAATTATTCATAATGAACTCAAAGGATAAAGGAAGAAATCTATTCTATTATGCAAGGTGTTGATTTATCCTAGCTTTATCTAGATGCAAACTAGGTGGTAATGTTTTTGTAATTTTTATTTTTGAGGAGTGACATGGATTAAGTATGAAATATATTTATTCTAAATATTCAATCAATTCAAAAGGAAATCCATTCTAAATCATCAATGTCACAACATTTTTCTTTCTTTCTTTGTCTTCAAAGAAGCTAAAATAGCCTTTCAACTTTCCTAGTTTATTGTAAAGAAGCTTTTTAAATGCTTTTCTAAAAGGGAGATAAGAGATAAAAATTCTAATTTTATGTTTTCAAAATGAAACAATATCACTTTTAATCTACCAAAACAAATGAAATTGAATGTATGTTAGCTCTATTGGTGTACCTAATATTGTATAAGCTCTTGTGATTGTCTAGTTGGTTGTTTTGAATGTAAGAGAACTTGTTTTAACTTTTGAGAATGAAATACTATGTTGGATAACAATGTTTTCAAAATTCACTATTATCTACCTATGGATTATTTGTGTAATGATATGGAGAGAAAATAAATCTATTTGAATGCAAGCATAATCAAACTAATTATTGTTTCTTTTTAGTAGCAAAGATAATGAAAAGAAATAAGCTTCTATCCCTATCAAATTTTATATTTTATGAATAATGAAACTAATATAATGAAAAAATTACACTAATATAGCATATAAAATAAAAAATATTGAAATCAAAATAAACTCCAACTTGACCAAGGCATAGATTAACTAGAATGCATGTAGTATGACGATGAAATAATCCTCGGTATGCTAGATCAATTTATTTTTGTGTGAATTTTATTAACTCTCTAATTATAGGATGAACAAGATATAGAACAAATTTGGAAGGAGAGAAGACATAACCAAAAATGGAGAGTAGTTAAACTGAGGCTGACCAATACTCTAATTTGAAAATACTAAATTGCTGGACCAATAACACATCTTCACTTGTGACAATGTAGTCGACACAAAAACTATAAAAGTTGGACTTTCAAGAAATTATAGTAGGATTGTGGCTTTAAAATATTCAATAAAAAATTCTAATAGATATTTATAGATCTTAAATTGGGCCAAAAATGATCTTTTTGAAGAAAAGTGAGGAGCTTGCATGAGGGAGTTTAACTGAGTTCAACTAGGATTTGAACTTGGAAGGAATTCAAAATGACTAAAAATATAAGAGGGAGTGAGTTAGTCTTTATTAGAGGTGGAATTATGATGGAGTTGACAATAAACATAATAAAAATCAAGAAAAATTTGTCAAAGAATGATTCTCATGATCTAATTTTATAAGATGAATACAAGGGGATAAAACCACCTCTTTATGCAGGGGTAGTTTCAAAATAGTCACTTTGGGTGACAGAACTATCACCATAATTTATAAAATTTTCCCTATTTTAATAAAAAACCACCCCTTTAAAATAAAACCACCTCCTAGAGTGGTGATTTCCTCATACATGGATAGCTTTTAAAATAAGATAATAGAAGTTGTGGAAGTCAATCAAAAGGGACGAAAAGGGGTCAAGTGAGGACTAGGGAAGCAAAAGGAGGGAAAGGAGCTAGATAGTTCCCTATGGAGTATGAAACAAGATATCATTATCATATCTTTATCAGGAGTGTCACACTGTATAAAATTTAGGTGCATATAATATCCAAGAAGCTAGAAATAGGTATATGTCTAAAATTGATAGTGAATGAATAATCAGGTTTAGAGATTTTTACACATTATATAAGGTTTGGTCTTTGATACAACAATAGTCAAACTAAGAGATAACCAATTTAGGCATAAATATATAATGAATGTGATCATGTTAGTAGTGGGTGGGTTTAGAAATGAAAGGTATAGTCATGATAGGTATTTTTCAAGTGTATAAGGTTGAAGTACTACATAAATCAAATTTTAGTATCTACAATAGTATTCATTCCCAATCATGAATATGAGCTGGTTATGCCTGATTAAATAGTTTCTATATATATAAATATAATAACAAAGATAAGAAGGTAGAAATAAAATGTAAACAGTGTGGGAGGCATACTATTTCAAATAAGAATGCATGAAAATATTAACATAAATATCATGAAATGAAGAATGCATGAAAGGATCAGCTCTAGTTGCTCATGTATCAAAATGCTGACAATTATCAAGAACATAAAATATAAGATTGCATCACCATTTTTATAATTTCCAAATAACTACCCTAGATTAAAAAATAGATACATGTCCTTCCAAATGTTTCCAATTAATGTCCTCACCAAATATTCATTGTAATATAATGCAAAAACATTTCTCAAAATAATGATAACTAGTGGAATGTGAAAAAAATGTGTTTTTGATGTTATTAGGGTAATGGTGGCTCTCTTTGATGAAATCTATTTGAGTTTTGGTATATATCTACTAGTTCTGGTTATTGGAAATGCTCATGCACTCTATACCATAAAAAATCAATCAATGTACATGAGGACTAACAAGATCTAGTTAGAAACCAAAACCGTGAAATAATAGTTTGAGTTCTAATAACTACACTCAATTAAGATAAGGGAAAGTATTATTATTATTATTGATTTATAAGAACATACATGCTCTCTCTCTCTCTAATCTTATTCTATCACACAAGTACACTCATGCTCCTTAAATAGGTGAGAGATAAGAAACTAGAAGGATCTATGCCTAGAATGATCATGTGATAAGTGTCAAACCTAGAACATTCCCTATCTATAACCTGCTTGTCATAATCATTACAACTTGGAACATTTTAACTTTGGAGTGTGACATGTTAGAAATATTGTCATTGATGTCAAAGGTCTAGCATTATTGGTCATAAAGGCCCCATTGCATTTAATAATGTTTATAATAGTTATAATAGTTATAATATTAATGAATATATTTTTAGTTGCATATGAGACAAAATAAGGGCCCATGGAGAAGTCAAAGAGTCATGGGGTAAAGAAAAAAGAAGAATGGGATGCATTTTCCCATGAAGAGTCATCTTGGGAAATTCCAAGAGTCACCAAGTGAAGACAAAAGAGGAAGGGTGCAATTTCTCATGAAAGGACACTTTGAGAAATACAAAATTTGCCAAGGTAAAGACAAAAGAGGGAAGGATGTTTTTGCTCATGAAGGGTCACCACATGACTTTTCAAATGGAAGGATATGAAGGGTCATGCAAGTTTGGTGCCATTTTCCATGAGGATTGAAGGGTCACAAAGGGAGAAGGCCAAAGGTCATTTGGAAAGCTATAAATAAAGGCTTGAGAAGCCATTTGTAAGATGTGAGATAGAGTTTGATTTGAGATAGTAATATCTACCTTAGAAGATCATTTGTGAGAGATGAATATGATTTGTATTTGTTATTTCTAGCTTAGAAGAGAAAAGGTGAGAGAGAGGAAAGAGATATTGTAATGAACTATCATTTGTTGAGATAGCAACATTGAGAGATAGTTGTGTGGTATACACAAAGGGGTTGGTGCTCATGTGGGTTGGTGCTCATGAATTGTTTTTATTTTGGTGCTCAGCAAAGGGGTTGGTGCTCCTATGGGTTGGTGCTCATGAATTGTTTCTATGTTGGTGCTTAGCAAAGGGGTTGGTGCTCTTGTGGGTTGGTGCTCATGAATTGTTATTGTGTTGGTGCTCCTACAAGTTGGTGCTTGAAAATATTGTTTGAATTTGTGCTCATTCATATACTTGAGATTGTTCTCTGTGGTTTATTCCACATTCGGTTTCCATGTTAAATCTAGTGTTTCTCTCTATCTTGTGTGGTGTTTATTGTTTCAGTTTTATTGCATATCTTGAATGTTTGGTTAAGTGTAATTTTATTAAGGGAAAGTTTTATAAGATATATGATATATTGATTCACCCCCCCTCTCATTATATCTTGTGCTTAACAAATGGTATCAAAGCAGGTTCCTTTTTGAAAAAATTTTACAGCTTGAAGGTAGATCAGAAAAGCACAAGATGGCCAAGCAACTAAAGAAGGAGAATCAAGAGTTGAAATCTATGGTTGAGGCTCTTAAGGAACAGGTGTGTATCTTGGATTCTAAGTTCGCTATAGAAGTAAAATAAAATAAGATATTTATTCAGGATCTTAAGAATCAGTTAGAGGTTGAAAATTCAATTTTGAAATCAAGAGAAGAAGAGTGTAATCAGTTGAAGGTTGAGTTAGGTTCTTTAAAGGATAATCATGAGAAGCTTATAATCAAGGTTGAGAAAGATCATGAATATTAGTCCAAGGAAAGAAGGATGCAAGTTTTGAAGGCAAATTAAAGAAGCCGATTAGGCAGCCCAATGCTTTTAAGTTTGCAAATTCTTTACATGGCCATTGTTTTGTTTGTCATCATGTTGGTCATAGGGAAAGAGATTGTATGAGGAGAAGTAATCAGTAAAAGGGAGATATCGGTCACATTCAAAAAGAAGGTATGAGAAATGTTTGATTTTTTTGTCATAAGGTTGGCCATATTGCTAAATTATGTCCAAATAAAGTAAAGATATATTCAAGGTATGTCAAAGGATATAGAGCCCCTAAAAAATATGAGAAGAGCCAAATTCAAGTTTGGAGACCTAAAATAGTAAAGGTTGATCAGGTTGAGTTTAAGAGTGAGAATAAATTACTTGTTATAGTAGATAAAAAATTAGATAGGAAGGACTATGAAAAATATCTTGTTACATTTGAGCATGAGCCTTGTCAAGATAAGATAGTTGAAAGAGTTGAAAAGATGAAAAACATCATAAATGTTGAGGTTAGTAAGTCAAATAAGTTAGACATGCTTAAATGGAATCTAAGATAAAAACACAAGAAGATCAAGGAAGAAACAGAGGAGATGTGGGAATCTCCTGAGATTTATTTCTAGGACTCTTTGTGTAGGGTGTCTCTTTTAGGCTTCAAGGAGACACTTGAAATTGAAGCATGGTGGATGTTATTGGGTCTTGTATATGTTGCTTAACAAGAAGGTGAGTTGATAAATTAATTTGTATATATTTTGAAGGAATAGATTTTTGAAGAAAATTTTGCACCAGTGTTAAGGTTTGAGGTTATTAGAACGTTTCTTGCATATGCAATGTTTAAAATTTTCAAAGTGTTTCAAATGGATTTGGTCATAAGAAATTATAATGTTGAAAAAGAGCTAATAGTTTCAAAATAAGGAAAAGTAAACTCATGCAGATTCAATCAAGAAGGACCAGAGTTTCAAGGCTCCATTCATTAAGAAGAAGGTTTAAACATGTTCATGGCAGAAGAAACAACCTGAAGATTCTATGATGGTCTAGACAGCTTTGCATGTAAAAATAAAGATCAGCCATGGCTCATTAGTAGCAAATGTTTGAGGCATATGACAGGAGACAAGAGTGAATTCAAAACTCTAAAGAAGATCAATGATGGCACAGTGAAATTTGGAGATAAAACCACTGCCAAGATAGCCATAAAAGGTACTTTGAGTTTGGATAAGGGTAGAACCAAGACTAAGAATTTTTTGTATGTAAAAGGTCTTAAGCATAATCTATCGAGTGTTAGTCAAATATGTGATCAGGGATACACATTAAATTTTTATGCAAAAGGTTGTGAGATTACAAGAAAAGATTCAAATGAGTTGATTACAGATGCTCAAAGGACAGGCAACAATTTAGATGTATTATTAGATATCTTCTCAAAGGCACGATCAAAGGACACATTTGAGTATTTGTAATAGAAGTTGGGAGTAATTTCCTTTACTTCCTACCATTGAGGTTTAGCATCAGTTGAGGGGGAGCTAAGTGTTAGCTCCAGGTAGGCCCTTTGCCATTGATGTCAAAGGGAGAGAAAGGTAAAGACAAAAGAAGAATGGGATGCATTTTCCCATGAAGAGTCATCTTGGGGAATTCCAAGAGTCACTAAGTGAAGACAAAAGAGGAAGGGTGCAATTTCTCATGAAGGGACACTTTGAGAAATATGAAAAGTCACCAAGATAAGGACAAAAGAGGGAAGGACATTTTTGCTCATGAAGGTTCACCACATGACTTTTCAAAGGCAAGGATATGAAGGGTCATATAAGTTTGGCACCATTTTCCATGAGAATTGAAGGGTCACAAAGGGGGAAGGCCAAAGGTCATTTGGAAAGCTATAAATAAAGGCTTGAGAAGCCATTTGTAATATAAGAGAAAGAGTTTGATTTGAGATAGAAATATCTAGCTTAGAAGAAAATTTGTGAGAGATGTTTCTATGTTGGTGCTCAGCAAAGGGGTTAGTGCTCCTATGGGTTGGTGCTCATGAATTGTTGTTGTGTTGTTGCTTAGCAAATGGTTTGGTGCTCCTGCAAGTTGGTGCTTGTGAATATTGTTTGAGTTGGTTCTCATTCATATAGTTGAGATTATTCTCTATGGTTTTTTCCACATTGGGTTTCTACGTTAAATCTAGTGTCTCTCTCTATCTTTTGTGGTGTTTATTGTTTCATTTTGATTACATATCTTGAATGTTTGGTTAAGTGGAATTTTATTAAGGGAAAGTTTTGTAAGATATATGATATACTGATTTACCCCCCCCCCCCCTCTCAGTATATCATGTGCTTAATAATTAGTATCAGAGCAGGTTCCTTTTTGAAAAA
This sequence comes from Torreya grandis, assembly GCA_037957365.1. NCBI lineage: Eukaryota > Viridiplantae > Streptophyta > Pinopsida > Cupressales > Taxaceae > Torreya > Torreya grandis. The sequence continues at coordinate 508,654 of JARHVA010002054.1, read as the reverse complement.
GTTTTAAAGCTTGAAGGTAGATCAGAAAATCACAAGATGGCCAAGCAGCGAAAGAAGGAGAATCAAGAGTTGAAATCTGTGGTTGAGGCTCTTAAGGAACAAGTGTGTATCTTGGATTCTAAGTTGGCTATAGAAGTAAAATAAAATAATATATTTATTTAGGATCTTAAGAATCAGTTAGAGGTTGCAAATTCAAGTTTGAAATCAAGAGAAGAAGAGTGTAATCAGTTGAAGGTTGAGTTAGGTTCTTTAAAGGATAATCATGAGAAGCTTATAATGTCACAATAATAATAAATGCACTTATTTATTTAATGTACAAAATAGTAATTTCTAATTAATAATATTTCTTAATTAAGGCTTAGAACTACTAATGTCTAAAACTCTAATAAATATGGTCTTGATTCATGTGTATTAGTATCCTTATGTGTTGGAAAATTTAGATCAAATGCATATTCGAACACATCCATGTGTAACTCAAAATAAGTATAAATTTTATTCATTACTCTTTCTTTAAGTGGAGATAAAAGACCTCACTTAAGCATAATTGATTTTTTAAATCAAAGGGTTGATAAGTTAAAGAATATAAATTAGTTTTGAATGGTAAAATGTAATATTTAATAAGCTCATCATGGCCTTATTACAAAATTTGCATATATTCCAATGTGAATTAGGTAAGGAACCACTAGGTAGACTATAAATCCAATCTAATGCATCTATTATGATGCTTATGAAAATATTTTAGTATAATGCATCCATCATTTATTATCCAAAATAAATTGTATCTTTATTTAAATTAATATAATAATCCCCTTGACTATTGAACAATGTTAGTATAGGCATTAAAAAATCCTTTGGATATGGATATTCACATATAGCTCATGTATGGGGTTGTCCTAAAATAACATTATCTTTAATATTAGCACAATATGATCTAGTTTGTAAATTGAGATCAATTACTTATCTTTGGAGGTCACCAATAACATGCATCATGGACACAATATGACTATTAGGAATATTAGTGGTTTGGAAATGCTTACTCATGTGTTTTAATTTATCATCTATTTTAAATGTCGGTATGTGGGGATCATGACTAATATAATTTTCATGGCTTAGGATTACATTGTGAGATGATATCAATGTATAATTTAGAATCATTACATATCATAATATTTTTATCACATTGATTTTGTATATAAGTAATAATATCACATTACATCTCATTAGATTATTTTGACTTAGGAGAAGATTATTTTGACTTAGGAGAAGAGTGGCAATCATCACAAATTATTTAATCATGAGAATCATATTCTATCAATATCACATTACTAAAATAAGAATATTTTCATAATATTAAACCACTATCTCTTTCTGTATATAAATTAATAATATCATGTTTTTTAGATATTTCAACACATTCATTTTCATCCTTTGATATTTCAATAGAAAGGGAAGAAGAATCATCAGATATTTCAACACTATTTGTCATTTCCAAAGAGGATAAAGAATATCATAATCTTATATATCATTATCCATGGGGAATATAGTATTAATTTACATCATCTAAATTTTCTATATAAAGAGAGGTAATCGCACATTCATTCATATTATTTATCATTTCTATGTAAGGGCTCTACCTTTCTAGTTTATATTGATTAATGTGATGTAATACAATAGTAAATTTTGGAGGTAAACAAAGTGTATTAATGATTGATTCTTCACATTTATATCCCTATGAGAGATTTATGGAAATAATATATTCTTTATTATTATTTTATTTATTTTCTAATTTATAGAAAAAAATATATAAGAGAGGAATAAAATAATTTGAATTTTTTAATTTTTGAAGAGTGGACTCATTTTCCCCTTCACTATAGTCTTTAATATTATACCACGTATATTTATTTTTATTATTATAGTCATACTCATAATCATAATCATATCTATCACAATCATATTCCATAATGACATAAATAACATCGGTAATTATACAAGTGTGACTATTAGTGCATTTGTTATCATAAGAAAAAGGTAAAGCATTATTATAGAGGAGTGAATCCAAAGGATGGAAACTATTAGGAGTTTAATATTTATAATACATTATAAATTTTTTTACCAAAAATAAATAAAATATTAAAAACAAGCATACTACTAATAAACAACCAGGCATATCAAGAAAGAAAGAAAGGATATTAATGTGTGACTAGGTAGGGTGTGTTTGATTTGTAGGCTCTCAAATATATTTATCCTAGGCATAAATAGTGAACAAGGCTCAAAGAATCACTAATATTAAGGATAATATCATCATTTAGTTTCATTATCATGTATCTAGGGTAAATTGAGAGTAATTTTTCAGAGCTAACCACTTACCGTGCACTAGAAAACCAAATAATTGAAAGGTAACTTATGGATAAAAATCAAATACCCTATATGTTTCCAATTTACCATGAGGTATGTGGAAACTAAATTCCATATATAGTGTTATATAATAACTTGGTCATTGGAGCATTACCCCTCACATTATGCCTCAGGTAAAATTGAAGACCAAATTACTCAAAACAATAATTCCTATAAGTTTTACAATTGTTAGAACATAATTCTAGAAAGCAATAAAAAAGAAAAAGAAATAAAAATAAATATTTTTTTCATGGAAATAAGGAATTTAAACTAAAACCCCTAGCTCAAAGAGTAATCTTAGATCAATGTTCAATCAAATCTAGTAAAGGATAATTAGATTTCTCTTTAGTATATGAGAATCATGAATTCAGCTAAAATCCTAAAATGAATTTTGAAAAATCAATGCTAAAAAAATGTATGGGTTCACCAATATGTTTTACCCTAATTTTAATATTATAATTATGAATGTTGTGTAAACAGGTATAAAATATTGAAAGATCAGAATGTTACCAATAATTTTGATTATAACTTGTTAAATGTAGAACATGCTTTTAAAAAAAAACATAGAAATAAAATTTAGATATGGATTTATGATTTGACTATTTATAAATTATGATAGTAAAAATCAACATAAAATGAGAATATAATTGTTTAGGATCATAATCAAGATATGATTATGCATTTGGATAGGTGTGCACTCCCTAGATAGTAGTGTAGGTTGGTCGTGTCTAATGACCATAGACTTGTTTGAGTTAATTGTGATAAAATGGTGACTATTCCACATTTTGTGCCCATGTATGTTGATTATATTGGGATGTTTTGATTCTATTTATGTCATGTGAAGATCATTATCTTCTTTATCTTTTCTTTGGAAACCCTATGAGTCTTGTGAGAGATAGAAACCTATAAAAAATAGAAAGGGAGTGTAATGGGCTAAGTCAAACCCAATCACCCCCTTTATGATTAACCTTGTCTATGTATCCATATACTCCAAGGTTGAAATCAATCAACGTGTAGTTATCCCATGTAGTATGATTTTGCAATTATGATCCTTGATTATATCTATGCATATAGAAATTTGACCTTGATACTTGACAATGTTAGCTCTTGACTTATTTTGAGGTGCTTCAAAATTGATTTAAGACTACTCCTACTAAATAATTTTGAATTTTTAAATAATAGGGTAGTTTTGTTAAATGTTCAATAGTGTAAATGATAGGTGCCAAATATAAATCAAGTCCCTTTGAAATGAGATTTTGATTTTATTATATAGTGAAATATATTTACAATTTCCTTTAACTGACCTTATGAAACATGAAGGAAGACCCATAATAAAAAATTTAATTAATAAATGATCTATCTTGAAATGGGAAGTAGTCTGAAAGTGATATAGAGAGGTTTGAGCATTGACTTGAAAATTTTGTGTAATATTGACAGTAAATAGAGGGGTCAAGCCCACATATAGATAAATGGCATATAGAGTAATGAAAAATAAATGTCATGTACTTTGGAATAATTCAAGTGGTGTAAGATATGTCAAGATTTAACATTTTCAATCACCTATGACCAAATTCAAGTATCTACAAAATCCAATAATTACTATATTTTCTAAGGGTTAAAAAATTAAAAATTTGTGAAACCCAAAGATCTATCTGAACTTAGGGTTACTATAGATCAATACCGTTGTGACTATATGACCAATATGAATATAAAAAGTTTTATATTTCCCAAGGTTATAAAAAATTAATTCCATAGTTTTTTAGGACATAATTAGGCTAGAATGCCTGGTATAGACGAAAATCAAAAAATCCCCTTAGATCAAAAGTTTTCTATCTTGACCCTCACATATAATGTGCCTAGTTAAATAAAGAACATGACTAGATATAAAATATTTAAAAAAACATAGAAAAAGAGAAAATATTTATTTTAAACACTTCCTTCTTACTCCTTTTTGTTACCCTAATGCACCATATAATTCTACATTAATTAAAAATTTTATGCCATTTGTAATGAACTTACTATATAACAAAAGTAGAATCATTGGAATAGATCAAAATATATTAGATTGCATAATAATAATAATAATAATAATAATAACAACAACAACATTCACTTGAAATTAAGATCATATCCACACAATATAACTGAAATGAGAGTAGGATATATGAACCTAGAATTGACTCACATAAAGGAGGAAACTTCCCAAGAACTTACGATAAGAAGATAATTTTAAATATATATAGACTAACATCCTAGCATTACCTTCAATGTATAACCTAATTTAGCTATTGTAAAATCATAAACCAAATAAACCAATTACTAATACCAATATGCAACATAGATATTATTAAATTATTGAGTCCAATGTTATGCATGCCATAAGTCAGACACATATATGTCAATGCAATCCAAAGATTAATAACATAGTGAAACCTTCCATAAAAAATCCATAATGCATTCCACTTAGTCAATTATTATTCAATTGAGGACATATGCAACACTTATATTTTTTTTTGATATAAATAAGAATACATATTCGATTAATTTTAGTCAAAATTGATGGAAATCCAATCCTTAGTATGACTTATATTGTAACATTACTAAAAGAAACATCAAACTTGCTTCCAAAAAACAAATTAAAATAATGAATGAATTTAGTTTAAGGTCAATCATGACATAATAGGGTCTCTATTTAAAAGAGGAGGATCCCATCTTAAAAAGGATGAGCCCACATTTGTAGTTATCACCATTCACATGAAAGGGCCCAAACCCTCATTTCTTAATGAAATGCATTTGTATATTGGTTTAATTTTTATGTGCTATAAAAGATTTGTTTATGCACATTACAATATGTTTTGACTAGACAAAAAGTATTTTTAGGGAACTTTTTAAAGAAATATTAGTTGTCATCATCACTATAGTCATGTTTTTCAAATCCTATAAACATTATATTTGTTTGTCAAATTTTTGGCATTTCTTCTCTAAGGTGCCACATTTTGTAATTGAGATTACATTGGGCATGTCATAATTTTATTATGATGTCATATAATCGTTGCATTAATTTTTCAAAGAGTTTTAGGGCACATGTTAAATTAATAATACTTTTTATTTATATTGCATTATGGTATATCCACTAGTACATTTTAATGAAATCATGTTATAAAAAGTGTCACATCTTTCATGTTTTCATGCATTTTCATGTAAAATGCATCAATAATATTTGATAATGTAATTTGTATCACTAATTTGGTGAATGTAACAAAAGGGAGGGAATCCAAAAAAAATTACGTGTAAATTATTGATGATGTAAATTAACATCTATATTTATATCAATTTCATTCCCTGTCATTTGGAAAAAATATTTTTAATTTACCTACAAATATCACTTAACCAATGACACAATTACATTAATGGTTTCATAATACCTTAACCTTAAGCCCCCGATGTATAAAATTAGATTAAAAACATATTTATTTTGTTCATTAACAAAACACACAAATTTAGAGAATGAAATCTCTTTTTAGTAAGTAAATCTTCTTTTTCTCTTTATTATTGTAAATGGAGAAGAAGGTGTATGATTTCATCAATCATAGATATGTTTCCACATTATCTAATAATTCAACATGCATGTTTCCACATTGATCATACATGTATATCAATTACAAAATGTAGAATCATAGAGAACATATATGTATTTTTAAACAAATTAATGTGATGATTACATAATTTCTTAATGTAATAAGTGAGTTGACACTAATGCAATCTCAGTTGTAAAATGTGGCAGCGTAGACAAAGTACATTGAATTTTTTGACAACCTAATGTAATTAACTTGTACAAAATGTGTCCTAAGAAATATTTGACAAACTAATACAATGATTACAAGTTGTCCTAATAAAATCAATGTTTATGTTTATAATGTTTGATTTTAAACAGTTTTCTTGAGATGATAAAGCATATATTTTTAAGATTTACTTTACCATATAAAAATTATAATTGCATTTGTGTTTTAACTAATTTTAAATTATGTATGTTGCTAATGGTCTATCTTATTTTTTAGGTTAAATATATATGGGTGAAAACTTGGTAGGCTAACAAATAATTTTTACAACCACAGCAATGTTCAAAATATTGTACAAAACACATTGATAGTACGAATAATGACACCTTTTTGTTATGATGTCAATATTTATGAGGATATATAATGGCATCTTATTATTTTTTTGTGTTATGGTATTATAGATACATATGTTATCTGATGGTTGGGATGGATATGGGACACCATGGTTGGGTGCATGGGTTCCTTCCCCTCTATATCAACAATTTTTTCTTGGAGGCCCAAACACATGTTTTTTAAATTCCCTCAAAATTTTTGAATGAATCATGGAATAAAATGATTGTTACATAAAATTAATATTCTTTTTTATTTTTTGTTATTTTTTGATGTCTTATAGGCCATCATTGTTATTATCTTTAATTTCATGTATTACCAATGTCATTTCCTTTAAATGTTAAAAAATAAAATTACAGATGTCGTTGATGTTACACATTATTTTTCAAGTTGAAGATAGAGTGTCGTGGACTTAGTAGGTTAATTAATAATAATATATACCAACATAAGGAATTTATAAGATTGTGACAAACATATATTTATATAAATAATATTAAGGACCTTAATTTGTGAGATTAATAGTATTATACTTTGTGTTTGTACCTTGCCATTTTATCTTCTATGGTAGTCTAGATATGGGAGTTAGTCAATGGCTTGGGTGAGTATGGGTTACCATTATTGGGTTCATGGGTCCTTTTCCATGTCTCAAATAAAGTTTCATGGAGTCTCAATCACATTCTTGTGAGATGCCCTCAAAATATTTGATTGAATCATGGACTGCAATAATTATTGGGTATGCACAAAATTACTTTTTTTTTTGCTAAGGGTTTGTGTGATGTAGGTAATATTTGTTATAACTATATTTAGATGGTAAAATTTTATTTTTAAGCTTCACTTACATATATGATAGTTATTATTTCATTTTAAATTTTAAATATCTTTGATGTTGTGTGTTGTTTATTAAATTAAAGATATAGGGGCACAGACTTAGTAGGATAACTAACCATTATTTTTAGTACCATAGCAAGATTTATAGGAGTGTATCAAACACATTTTGATAGTAAAAATACTAAGAACTTTTATTCATAATATTGATACTTATAATGCGTTATAGTAGCACCTTTCTCATATCTTTTTTATGGTATTATGGATATAGAGGTTAGCCAATCATTGGGGTAGGTATGGGCCACCATGGTTGGGTGAATGCATATGTTTTCATTTGTCTAGGAAAAAATTTCATAGAGGATAAATCACATGATTATAATATGCCCTCAATCTCACTGAATGAAACATGAACTATAATAATTATTAGGTATATACATAATTATTTTTTTCATTTATTATTTGTTAAGGTTCTATGTTGTATTTCATCATTTATTTTGTCATATTTTCCATATCATGAATTCATGTTATTAGATGAAATTACATATAAATATTCCATATTCTAGGTTAGCCTTACTATAGCCATGTTTTGCATATCTTTAAATCATCATATAAATGATTGAATATAAAGTGAGGCATCTACTACTAAAGGGAAATTTGAAGCATGTTATTCACCACTTTTTTTAAGAGGAAATATACAAAAGTCTTATATGCAAATCCCACTAGCTTATAATTGTACTTTTTAACACATCGATAATTTAGGATGTTCGTAAAATCAACCTTGGCTTGTTAAACACATCAAATGGAATCAACATGTAGTGGTCAAAGAATCAACTCTAAAATATATTGATTATAAAAATTATAGTGGTCAACCAATCAAACCTTTCACCTAACATGAAATTTAAAATAGAATCAATTAGCTTTAATCGTAAAAGGACTTGAGAACTAGTGAATTAGCTCAAGTGTGAACAGTAGTTTCACCATCAAGTTTAAGTGTTATTAGGACACCTAAAAACATAATATACCTAGGTGTTTTGAGTCATTATCTAAATTGTTATCAACTCGGTTAAGAAAGTAACTATTGAAAAGTTGTCCATAAATGTAATTGATACCACAAATTCTAATGTACACTATGATCGATTCACAAGTGAAAACAACTATTGTATAAATTATCTTGAATGGCGAATAAAAATGAAAATTCATAATTAACCTACATTATAATTATTTCAATTAAGAAAAGAACTATTGAAAAGTCCTTTCTCGTCAAGCACTACAAATTACAATCTTATCTACGCTATGATCATACTAGCAATGAAGAATTACTATAGTTTGAGTGTTTTCATGAGTAGAATTTGATGGAACAAACAAAATATTTATCTAAGAAATGAAAAAAATATAAACCTAAAGGAATGAAAATATAAATAAATAAGACTATGAAATGAAGAGTGCTAAACAGAAATAAGACTGTAAAGTTTAGTAATAGATTAGATTAAAACTATGTGTTAAATCCAAGTATAGAAATAAATTACATAAATACAAGTGTATTCAGGAAAATCAAATAGATGTAAATCAAAATTTTAGAATTCACTATTGTTGAATACAACTATTTACAAAAAGATAATTGATTTGAATATAAAATTTATTGCAAATTTTTAAAAATAAAAAACTATAATGAAAACTCCCACATGAAATGTTCATTAATTGATGGCAAGTACAACAACTATTCCAAACATGTGACTGTAAACATATTATAGTCACCAAATAATTTATCTCAAAGAAACAATTAGATAATTAACTTTATTAGACAAAAAAAATAACTTTAACATACTTAAGTGCTTCAAGATTAATATTCAACCATCATAAAAAGTGTCGTTTGTTCTTCCTACAACCTAACCTAACTTATAATTTGTTCTCACAAAGAATGATATCATTGAATAAGATTTAACTTAACTATTTTATACCTATGTGACCTACTTCAAAATGAATCATCCAAGCCTTAAATTAACTTCAAGCCTTTTAAAATTCAATGATGCCTGAATCATAATTTAACAATTGCTTTAGGTTTATAAAATATTTTTCATTTAAGTGGAATTCATGAAGTCACTTGAAGTCAATTAAAGGGACCACTTTATATCTTTAAACATTTAAGTGACAAGTCAATATTAAATACTTAGGTAAATAAAATAATAAAATCAAAGGCACTTATTTAACTCATGGGTTAAGGCTCACTCTAATATATGCTTTAACCAATAAATTAAGGGATAATAAAATTTAAAAATTTCTCTTTATTATCATTGGTAACATCCATAAACTCAATCCAATCAAAATTCATCTTTGGTCATTTTGATTTTTCATAGCCAACCACTAAAAACCATTCCCATAATATAACAAATCCCAATCAAATCAAGGGGAAAAAAATTATCAGCAATTTTAAAAAACACATCAATGCACAATACTTTAATAAAACTCTTTTGAAACATGTTGGCATATAAACTGAAATTATATTTTACAGCCAATGATAAACTTGAAATATAATCTAAAAACACATCACTACTTCACATTCAATGTCAATCATATATCCAAATCAAAATATATATACTTATAATTATCAATCATAAATTACTTGTTTTTATATCATCCTAATTTGAAAAATATATATATATAACTTCCCTTACTCTTACATGAACCAAACAGTTTTACCATCTTAAAATAGAACTCAATCATATAAATAATTATATATTTCAAATAATAAGAATATATATTCTAGATAAAACATCACTATATTACTTTTAATTCTATTTACAACATAATAATATGTATACCTCAAACATCCATTGCAAAGTTTCACCTATGAAAACATATACTAGATCATGTCAAAGAAAACCATTTTGAACATTCTCATAACATGTAAGAGAGATAGAAAACATGCCACTTGTTCATATCACTATTATGAATGAAAATCATTTTCCCTCTAGTGTTGGTTTATCACAACATTAAATTAATGTTACAATTATATATATGTTTATCAAAAATATTTGTAATGTTGATCCTAAAAATCAATAATCAAAGCTAGTAATATTCTTCAAAATTATAAAACACCTAGTATCACTATCCAGGTGTTACTAAACTAAAATCATAGTTAATAAAAAAACTAAACCCAACCAAATGGTAAATTCAATTGAGTAAGTTTCAAAATATGAAGTCAATATGAACCAACACCTATATTTCCTGACTCTTCATTGCCAACCACTATGTCTAAAAAATTAAGGTCAACCAATGGGATACCATGATCTATATCATAATCAACATATTCATATGGAGTTTTTATCAACTCCTCATGAATAAAAAACCCTAATTCATCATCAATATTCACCTTAAATTTCTTCCTAACTTGTGTGATCTCAACTAGGGTGGAACTACATCTTTCCCATTTAAAGTTTAAATTAGAATGGGTTTCATCCAGAGAAACAAAGGACATGAGACACTTAAGACAAATTAGGTTTAAGTATGAGGCACATGTGGAATTTTTGAGTTATTTATTCTATATAAGCATGAATTACAACAAAACCATGAGCTTCATCTTGAGATAATTATAAATCACTTGGATAAGAGTGAGGACTATGACTTTGAGAAGTGTACACAAAAGGTTTCACAATAAAACCATGGCTAGAAGAACTTTTAGCATGATAAAAACTAATATGAACTTTTTTTTTCTCTTGTGATTATGCAATGGAACATCAAAACCACATTTATAATCCATATTAATAATTTTCCATACATGTTATTTGTGAGGGTCAAAGTGGAGAGAAACTTGAGTAACTCTACCAAATCCTCTTATAGTATTAGGTCCTAAATGAAAGTCTTAACAAGGTCCATCACCTTTTTGAAAATTATTGAACCCTATTCAACCCCTAAAGGGTCAATGTCTATTTGATCCACATAAATTATAGGAACCAGTTAGTTATTTCCTACCTCTACCCCAAATATCTCTTGACCTTGATTTATGAGAGTCCTCACCTTATGACATTCATACATCCTACATTTCAAACAATATGAAAGGTTATTACCAAGTACCCTAAAAATAAAATTAAAATATTAAAAAATAAATTTTACAATCATTAAATGCCTTGTACACTTTAAAACTATTTCTAGCATGGTGGAAGATAGTGAAACAAGTGTTTTTAATTTATTTCTTTGAAATAAAGCAATATATTGGCTAGGTCATTGTTTCACTTCTTCTTCACTAGTCAAAACTCAAACCACTACCATTTCAAATTAAAAAATTCATACTAAATCAAATTTACTCTAAAATCAAAACATATCATCTTTGAAACTAAATATATTTTAAATAGAGAATGATGTCAATTAATAACACAAAATATAAACTGGGATCTTATATTAATGTTAATAAAGACACTACATTAATAAAGATGAAAAAAAAGAATAAAAGAAGATAAGATATTTTACCTTGGTAAATTGTTTTAACAAAAACTCCAACTCAAGCTACAAATAGGTACTACATTTAGCAACCTTTCTGTTTGAGAAAATAATAAGAGAAAACATTTAGAGTTTTCTTCAAAAACAAAATATTCATTTTTTTGTAATAGCTCATTCCCAATCTCTTCATATCCCAATAAGTGACCTCATCCCTAGATTATTTTCCTTTATATTTAAATGTTACCACATAATATTTCAAAAGAAGACTGAGTAAATAAAAGACATATTAAACCTTAGTGAAAATCATGAAGAATAACACTCGATAAAAATCAAGATACTCCATTTAAAAACATAAGCTTAAAATGTATCTCTAACAACATTTTTCATTATTTGTTTTTTTCCACCATTGCAAAATCCAAGCACTAGAATATAGTTGAAAATAAATAAAACAAGCCATTGGCATAATGAATACAATGAGATATGGCATATTATATAAATGTCTTCACTCAAGCACTCATTGAGGCATTCTTTGTGTGCATTCTTTTATTCATCTACTCATACATTCCAAAAAGTAAAAGGTAGAGACAAGGTCCAAAGCAAACTGAACATAGTTCATTTATTTTATTTTCACTTGAAATAAAAAAACCATCACCATGATTGAAATCCATGTGCAAACAAAACTACAATCATGCCTGGACCTCAAAATTTCATCAATATTGGTATAACAATATTCATTCAATAAGCAAAGAAATTTGAGAAGCATACTTGAAAGTGTAAGAATCCACAACCAAAACCAAATCTCTAAGAAAGAAATTATAGGGCTTCACCATCTTGTGAGACCACTACCAAATGACTATGGCATTGTTTTATAGACAAATCTAATAGCTTATTCAAGAAGTCACACTACTTCTATTACACTATGGGAAATTAATGTGAGATCATCTCTCAACATGGGTATTAATGGTGAATGGTGGCTTGAAAAACATTGTCAAACTAGAAACCACCTTTAATTGATTATTTTTATTATTATTTCAATATAAACACTTCAACATTTACCTTTTCGTTACAAGTTTTCTAAGGGGTTAGATATTACATGGTTAACATTTATACCTTTAGTTTTCTTACTGAATTAAAATATGCAATAACTTCCCATTAAAATTTCAATGTCTATCACCCTTCATACTTTAAATGTGTTTATCTTCCAAAGCTTTTGCAACATTTTTCATATAACTATATATTATGCCTCAACTTTTTATTTTAAGACTAAAGTGTTGAGCACAATGCTTCTAGGTTTATTTTCCATCTTCACAAAAGTATTGATGACATTTACATGCTTCAAATCTAAACCTATGCATGATTATCTCAACAAGAGTTGTGCATGCATTGTTGTAAACTTCTCAACCAAGAAGATCAACATTTCATTGTACTTGGTTAAAAGAGTGCACACATGTATGTATGGCATCCTTAATTTACAAAATCACTATGTTCATCATTATCAATTGACTATGTATAGCTAAGAATTGCCCTAAGAATGAACTAATAAAAGAGCATGAAAGAAAACACGCTTTGAACAAAATAAACCCCAAAATTGTTTCAACTAAATCATATGATAGAGATATGGTCCCCACCAGGGAATTGATAATATATGCTTTAAGAAAGAATTTGTTAGAACATTTAATGTCTAAGTGGGTTAGTTTAGACTCTTAGCATACTTTAGTGTGTAATTAAATAATAATTATTTATTATTTATTAACATGAGGTGAAAACCCTATGTAAATAAATAATAAAATATAAATTGTTTATTACTTTCTAAATTAAACTAAATGATTCTCGGGTTGGTTGGACCCATTGGTTATGATGGTCACCTCCCTTCATACACATTATAAATGGGGTTTTAACCCTATTGTAAAACATACTTGGTGAATTTCATATTTACGTGTGGTAAATATTTATAAATGTTTTATGAATAAGATTGATAGAGAGGAAGTGAGAAGTAGAAAATTGTGTATTGGGGTTAATTATTTCTCAATTATATGAATATCATCATTTGTGGGTTTTTTACCTTTTGATATTTTTTCACATAATTACATGTGTCATATGTTCATTGATATATTTGTGTGTGCCTTTATCATTAATTCTCACATCTAGATCTATCCTATACATGTATTTTAATAGAAGTGAAGTATGAATTACACGTGTATGTATGTATATATATATATATATATATATATATATATATATATATATAAACAAGGGGTAAAAAATTTTTATTAAAAAAATCCTTCAAACCCTAACTCCAATACTTCTCTATGTTATCTAACTCATTATCTAAAAATATCAAATTTGTTTCGAATCCTTGAAATAAGATTTTGATTTCACTATTTATAAGTTTTTTGGACCCCTTTAATTTTTTATTTTTTTTTTTTAATTAATTTCTCCTTTTCCATTTTTCTTATGCATCAGATTATTTATTCTTCAATATTTCCACTTATCTTGTATAGAGACATGTCCCATTACTCTCAAAGCATATTCATTTCCAACTTTGAATGATCTTACACAATCTGCATTATCCTTGCATGGATGTTTGCCATCTATCATATTTTCCTTCAATATATTTCCTCCTATTTATCATGTATGTTACTTCATAAAATTTTTGTTTAATATTTCACATGCAATGTGCATCATCAGTAATTCCTAACCTCCTTATTTATTCATGCTTGATCTTGAAGATGCACATTAAAATTATCAAATAAAATTTGGTTATTATGTGGTCTTTCAATATTTTCCTTATGTGCATTTCTATGGTCAACATTCCCCCTTACTATGTTTGTTGTTTGTACTTGATTCAATTATGGTAGGTTCTATTTCACACACAATCAAAACCTTGGCTAATTTACCCTATAACTCATTCTTAATTTGATCCTAACAATCAATAGTTGATTGTATCTGAGGTAGAAACTCTTGTGCATCCTAAAGAAAATTCTTAATTACTTCTTCATTCTCTAGATTATTCTTGTACATCATCAATATGACATTTTCCAATTTATTTTTTTGCACATATCCATCACACACTATAGTTTATTCTCCCATAATTTTCATTTGAAACTATATAAATAAACCATCAAATTTTGTGCACTTCTTATTCATCTTTGTCTTGAATCCAGAAGCCTCCTTAAACATCCTCTCCCTTTCCTATTTATATGTTTTATAATACATGTTTGTCATATTTTTTTTGTATCCCCATCCTTTTTTATATGAACCACCTACATAATATTTTGTATACTAAAATATTTCAAAGATATTATTTGTTTCTCTTACTTTTAAATGGATATTATTTATCTTTATTTCTAACCACTTTACATGATCTTCAAAATCTCACATTATCTCCCTTAATTTTTTTGCATGGAGCTCTTCCATAGTAGGTGTTTTTTGGTAAGACCAATGTGCAATAGGTATGCAATATCCATCCCCAAATTTTATAATGGGGTATTCTCACTACACCCTCAATATCATAAACATATATTCTCAAACATTTATCTTTATAATGATGTTTTCTATCACCTTATTGCACCAAGTCTCTCCAATTTAATGATGCCCTAGCTCTTATCAAAGTACTATATTTTCTCAAACTTGACTTGTTAAGGATTAGTGTCTACATTAGGTGGTTTACTTTATTAAATAGTAATTATAGTATTACCCAAGTTAGAATATATTATTTGGTATGTTATTATTGTGAATAACAACAATAATATATGGGTAGATATTATAGATACTTGGGAGGTTATTTGTTGAGTGATTATAGGGAACAGAGCATCCCCAATTATAGGATATATGTTTCCTATATATTTGTATGAGGTTGCTTGTATTATTGTGTGTGTGAATAATATAATATTGGTTTGGGTTAAATAAATATTTTTGTGTTCAAATCTCTTGTGAAATTTATTTGTGTAGACTTTGATAAAATATAATATCTGGTATCAGAGCCTTTAACAATCCAAGGTAGTCCTATAAGATCAGCCATGTGAGAGTATACAGTTCATAATATGAAGTGTATGGAGCACAAAAAAGCTTAAAATATATTATAGGACTGAATACAAATCAGATTAGATTTTGAGTTTAGATTTGTGGCATGTAAGTCGGTTCTAGACAGCTCTCTCACCATGTATTTTGGATTTTTTGAGATTATCATGTTCTATCATTCCTTAGAGTACCTCTCATGATTTCTCTCTAGCCTTCTAAAGTCTATTTGTTATTCTACTTTGCACTTACGAACTGCACAAATCTATTAGCTACTCATTACATTTTGTTTGGCGTTATGTAACTTTACAGATCTAGCACTATATTTACATTATAACTTTTGTATTGTCTTCAAAGAACGGTGTATATTTATTCTATCAAATCATTGAATAAAGATTATTTCATTCATATAAATATACCCATGCATTCATCTTACATGCATATGCTACATCACTTGACTACTACAGACCTACATTTTTATGTTATAATATTCAAGTTAATCTACCGTGTGAGTCCAATATGACTTGTCATCATTCCATGCTTACAAGAATACATATATATGATTCATGCAGATCCAAACATTACCATTCATTGGTCAAAATTCTATAAGATCTATGTCATGTTATTTTCACCAAGCATACATTCTCCGATCAATTTTTTTTTGACAGATCTTTGTGTAGTTAAATATCTTAGTCAAGAACCCAATAAAGAGAGCAACACCATCATTTTATGAGCATTCAACATTTCATGCCATGATACATGGTCTAAGCATGGTTATTTTTACAAGAATAGTGTATTGTTTCTAATTTGATTACTTTGGTTGTGTACCATCATCCTTAAATAGGGAGATCTCTTCAATGAATTAAGTTTGTATAGTGGATAAACAAGAGATACAATCAATTATGCATGAAACATACAGGTTGTGCTCATTGAAATCCTAGAAGAAGCAAATAAATGACACATTGGTAGATCCTGACTCTTGTTCACTTTATTTAGTCTCACACTTGACAAACCCGTATCTTTTTTTTCATACATCGTTAGTCTTGGTTAGAATTAAAATAGTTAAGTTGCATCAATTTTAAGTTTTTTTAAGTCATAGTTAAAGATTTGTTTTTAAAAGTATAAGTCCTTTTTATCCATTATGTCAAAAAGTGACATTAAGTTTATATAGTCATGTCATTGTTGTAACATTTAGATTATTTTTTAAATCAAATGTATGTCACTCAATAGTATCATTTATTTTTCAAAGTTATGTTTAGAATTTATAAAGTCATGAGTCAAATGCTGAGTCATTGAAATTAGTTGGGTCCATAGTCATTTATATTGAAAATTTCAAAAATAATTCATCTTAGTCATGTCAATTTTATATAAAAAGATTCAAATGATAGAGTTTAAAGTCAAATTTTTTTATGTCCTATGTCAAAAATTGTACAACCCTGACATAGGACATAGGACACATTTTCAGGCAACCCTGACATCCTATGTATTATTTCACAATGAGGGGGAAGTACACCCAATGTGGAAACATTTATGCTTCAAATCTTCATCAGCTAAGTAAGTAGCTTCACTCACTAGAGGATAGAGGAAACAGAGGCTAAAGGTTATAGATCCTATCGTCAGTCACCAACAATGAGGCCCTAGCTGATTTGGTGGTAACTTTTGTGTGGTATGTTTTTATATTTTTTTAGTGTGGTATGTTTTTCACCAAATCAACTAATGCCAAGGATAGTTCTTTGGTGGTAGTGAAAATTATCTATGCTATTTTTTTTTGGGAGGTAACAAACATCGATAAAGGCTACATAAGATGACAATGAGGATTTATTCCTCATTATATTTAATTTTATAGTGTTGTGTGTGTTTTCATTCCCCTACTAGATTGGAGAAAAGGAGAGTGTAGATATAATGGAATGTGGCAACAGTTGTATAGGATGGCAACTAACTACAAAAATCCTTTGACTATAGAGATCCTCTGATTATCATACTTATTTATGAAGATGATCATCCATTGTGTTCACATGGATTAAATGTGGGATGTGTTCTTTGCAGAGTAGTGGTTATGTGCATCAAGATCCAGATAGTAGTATGTAGACCTAACATTATGCATTGGCATACGATTCTTTTTGGGCCAGTTATTAAAAATGTACATTTTCCCCATGTAAACACTAAGGGGGGGGAATGTTAAAGATTAACATTTACATTAGGTACTTTACTTTGGTAAATATTACTTATACTATTATCTAAGTTAGAATATATTATTTGGTATGTTATTTTTGTGAATAATAATAATAATAATAATAATAATAATATACAAGTAGATATTATAGATAGTTGGGAGGTTGTTTGTTGAGTGATTATAGGAATCAGAGCATCTCCAATTATAGGATATATGTCTCTTATATATTTGCATGAGGTCACTTGTATTATTGTGTGTGTGAATAATATAATAGTATTTTGGGTTGAAGAAATATTTATGTGTTCATCTCACCTATGCAATTTATTTATGTAGACTCTAATAAAAGATAATATCACTTTTATACCACATTGGCTCTCTTCAAACTCAAAAGATAAATGACCATTTATAATGCATCATTACCCTATTTTAACCTCATGTGCATTAAATGAATTCATCTACCCTATTCATTGGATTTTTATGTGTCCTCATCTCCTAAAGTGAAGTCATCAACCTCATTTTCCATCTTTTCTATATACATCATGCACAATATCTCCCTTTCAAAACTTTTACCCCTACATTCAAACCTAAAAACATGCTTCCATAATATACACATCATTATCCACACACTTTTTTATGCATAAATATATATGTCTCATTACTTCTTTTAAAAATTTATAGGGCTACTTGACACACGCCATTTATAAAAAATACTTCTTTGCATATTTCTTCTTCAACTTTGCACACATATCTACCAAATGTTTTCATTCATCCATTAATTTTCTCATCCATTCAACTAATTATGAAATAATTCCTATTGGACATTCTTTCCATTCATGTAATTTATTATGAAGCCCATTTTCACACATCCCATTGATCTATTTGACAAGTTTACATTCATTCCATAACAATCATGTATATTTTGTATTCCACTAACTATATAAATGAGATTTATCTTCATTATTATACACTTACTAAAATAGCCCCTCCCATAAATACTTTAATGCCTAACATAATAATCCCAAAAGATTCCTCACTCGACTCTCCCAATTTTATTTTCATGATTTCTTATGTTTATTAAAATAAAGAAAAGAATGTGTTTATAAAAAACAACCTAAAAATTAAAAAATATATCCTTTGTTATAATTTTCTCCTAGAAAAGTGACTTACTTATGGCTTGCATCATATGAATAATTGAAGTTATTATTGATAGTTCAAGATGGCTTCATTGATCTATGGGCATCCAAAATTGGTGGTGATGAGCAAAGATGATCAGGAGGTGATGATGGTAAGCAATGTTAGTTAGGCAGTACCAGTGAGGGCAGGTGAATGGTTGGTTTCTTCAATTTGTGGCAGTTAGGGGGAATCAATTTTAAAATGGTAGGGTGTAGAGATGGATTTTTGGGTGAATTACAAGAAAATTAGTATTAACTCCATCAAAAATTCACTCAAGTGTTTCCTATAGCACCTTTAGTGGTGGCATCAAAGCGATAGGCTAAGGGAAGCAAGAAGTCAGGGGTACAATTTCTAGATAAGGGTAAAAAGAGTAAAGATTTAAAAAAAAATCTTATTTCTTTGCATCCCACTTTGTCCAAGAAAATGTGCCCATTGAAGATTTTTTGGGACTGCATCAATCGATGGTAGAAGAAGGCATTTTTGATGGATACACTTCTTCAAAAAATCTCGCTGCTACTAAAATATCAGATCTAGTTAGGGTTTTTAAAAAGAATTCTATGTTTCCAACTTGCATCAACTCTTCAAACCCTTTTCATCACTGTAGTGATTTTTTCCAATAAAATATTCTCAATTATCAGCTTGGCTTAGACCCTCTTTTGATCACCAAAAGCCAGTTTCAAAAGGAACTATTGTCAGAGGTGGTTAAAGTGAGAGTGGAAGAGGTTTATGGAAATGCTGAAGCAAACTCTTCTCAGCAAGAAAACCTAAAAATAGCCTTCTTAGGTGAAATTTCTCATATTTTTTATGACTCTCTACCACTTTTTGAAATTTTTGATGCAGATCTTTCATTATTGGATTTGGAAAGAGGGCAGAGATCTTTGATTGGTAGGTATGTGGGGAAGTGACCTTCTGAGAACTTTTTCTAGATTGGTCTCAGAAATCTTGGCCCACACTCAAAAATCATACTCTTTCTATCTTGGAAAATGGTTTTTTCTTACTTTTATTTCATTTTTTTGAGGATAGAGATGTTGTCTAAGCAAATGGGCCATGGTTTTCTGGCAAGTATGGGGTGTTTTTTTCCCCTGGACTCCCTTTTTGACCCAACAGCTTTGGTTATCTCCCAAGCCCCGATTTGGGTCAAATTATATAATCTCCCCTTATTCCTATGAAATATGATTATTTTCAATAGAATGGTAATCAAGTTGAGAAATTTTGTTAAGACAAATGAATCCATTGAAAAGAATTTAAATTATGCCAAGGTGTGTGTTTTACTAGATTTAGCTAAACCTTTGCACCATTCTATTCAAATTACCTCTTATCGTGGCGTTTGGACTCAGTTTATTAAATTTAAGGGACTCCCTTTTAGATGTTTCAAGTTTAATCACGTTGATCATAGGATTGCTTCTTGTCCCAAGAAAAAATTTCTCAATTCTCATTCTTTGATCTTGTAAAAATGGGTCAAAAAGATTGGTTACCTGAATCAAGATTTGGTTCAGTGATTGATTTTTCCCTCCAAATTCATATCCATTGAGCCTCCATCCTCAGTATATTTTTATTAGGTTTAGGACAGCCCTTAGAAGGCTAAATATTTAGCAATACTAGTAGCCTAGACTGTTAAGGAGGTAGAGCAGCCTTCCCCTCTCTTCTTGGCCAAGGAAGACTTCATTGAGAAATCTAGGCTAGGTCAAGTTATCAATTCCTCTCCTCTAGATGAATCTCCACATCAAAAGGAAATCTCTCTTGGAAACCTTGATGTTTGGGATGATAATGAAGAAGATATTATCATTAGATTGGTTTTGTCTATTTCATATCAACCTAGTACCTTGAAGACCCTTGACTATAGCACAAAAGGTAAGTGAGGTAGAAAATCCAAAGAAGAAAGGCTTTAAATTGATGTTATGAACTCCATTAATAGGGGGTGCAATGGAATTTAGAATCACTTTTTTCCAACAGGAGTAAGTGATTGCTTGCATCAAAAGGTTGAGATCTTCATATGGTATTTATAGCATAGTTTCTTCCCTGGCTTATTTTTATGTCATTCATAATTTTTTTCAGGTTCTCTACCTTATTTTTGTCTTTTTTGATGCTTTTGGTGTCTTGGATCTATTTCTCTCTTTTTCTATTATTTTAGTTTTTTGGTTATATTTTCTGGTGCATGGTGGTGTCTGGTGGTTAATGTATCATGGAGCATTTTTACCCTCGAGGATCGAGCCCCTAGGTGTGCCCCACAACTGATTGTTGCTATGGTTAAAAGCTTCATATTTATCCCCAAAAAAATTGAAGTTATTCTTGAATATATTTCTCTATAATATTTCTATATGGTGCCATATGTGGTTTTCCTCCACCTCTTTTGTGCTTATCAAGTCAAATTTATCGAGGCACTATTTTTTAACTTTCTTCATTTTCCCCACAATCTGCATAATTCCACCTGCTATTGAGGTCTCTTTATTTTTCTCTTTTCTAGACCTCATCTCATTGTTTGATGATCTTATCATCATAATCTTTCCTAGTACCTTTTGTATCTACATTTTTTACATGTGTATTTTTTCTCTTTTTTTATGGTCAACTTTCCATTGTACCTTCATCTCTTATTTTAGTACACTTATTTTAACCAATTAATTTTATGTGTCTTTCTTTATGTCCTTTCTTTGCATACTAGCCTTTACCTCACTAGCATTATATGCTTTTGGTTACCTGATTTATATGTTCTTCCTTACCTTAGGTTTCTCTATTTCTTATTTGGTTCCATATGGAACCCATCTTATCACCATCTTTGGTTCCTCATTTGTATCCTTCATCACAAAGAACTTTATCAAATCATTTTTTGTAAAGGATGAACCTTCATTATCTATTTTTTCATATTTTTCCCCCATTAACTTACTTATGTCTTTAACCCAAGGGTCACATGCTTGGTTATTAATCTCTAATCCCCATTCTTCACTAATCCAATGAAAATCTTCATTTTTTCATAGACTCCATTCTTTCCTTATTTGTGTTGTAACATTGAAGATATTGTTCTCTTCTTCATTAGAGTCCACCCTTTACACATAATTTGTACCATGGTCATTAACCAAAAATCTCACATTGTTTGAAGTGCATATCAATTTTTTTATCATAGCACCAAAATCTTCCTAACAATGCAAGATACTTGTCATTCTCATATATTTCTATCACCCCAAAGTCTGTTAAGAACAACACTCCCATGATATCCAATTCCTCTTTGCATAAGACTCTAATAGGTCTTTAATTCATCTTATTTTTCACAAACAACATATGTCTTAAATTTTGTAAATATGGCTTCCCCATCCTCTTCCATGACTCTTTGATCAATATGTTTACCTCAACACCTATATCAATAAAAATATTATTTGATTATCATTCATTGACCTTGGCATCAATTATCAAATCTTTTTCACAAAAATATTTGTCATATGGCCTTTTTCTTCTCAAACACATCTCTTGTGGTATTTCATGATCCAATTATAGTTCATTCCCCTCACTTTTTTGAAGCCACGATTTCAAAAAATGTATTACCCCTTATGTATTTAGAAAAGAGAGGAATTTTGTTGTTCACCTTAATTATTCATAATGAGGTATTCTCATAATACCTTCCCTGACATTTTCCATCCATTCATGTCTAGTTTACACCTCACCTTGCATAGTTTTGATTATTTCCTATGCCTCCATCAAAATGGCCTTTTGTGCATGTGCACCTTGAAATTTATTCTTCGAAACCCCAAACTTACATTAGACATTTACCCTTTGTGTTTTTGGATTAGACGATCATGCCCTCTTTGTATCCATTCCCTTTATAGTCATTATGTTTATCTTGATACCTCTACTATATTTTTTTTAAGTCATATTTTGTGCCTAGTCACTTTCCTGACATCTAATTATGATCATACCTGTAAATTTATACACTTTATTATCATGTAACATATTTTAACATAATTCAATTCAATCCTTTATTTTGTGATCACCTCTACAATGATTACATGTTGATAAATTAGTGCATCTCTTTGATAGTGGCCTTATCCACACTTAAAATAGCTTATTAAACCATGCCCTTTTCCTCTATGCCCAAATGACCTACCACCCCAATTATAACCTCCAATTTTTTTTTGGTTATAGCTTCCATGATTTTGGTAACCACCCAAGTTTTGTATATTGTAAAATAACAATTTTTTGGCATAGTCACATCTCCCTTGTCAATTTTATCTTATCAATAACCCTATAATTATTTATCATGTGTGTTTATATAACATTTCTTACAATAACATGTGACATTGATTTGTTTAGCCTATTGAAATAGCAAATAGTTGTGCATCTCATGATCACATTTTATAATATTTACAATATAATGTCACTAATTTTAATTTATTCCTATTAAAAATACATTTTTTGTTCCCATCCAATTCGTAATCAGTGCACCACAATCCTTATGTAATTCACAAACACTAATGGTCAAAATGTTTTACAACTATGTTTCCGTATTTAAAATTTGTGCCTAAATTTTTTGATGGTAATATCAAAGTTTCTAGCCACTTTGATTCTAAGTGTATCAATTATTTATTAATATGCATCAATAACATTATTCATTGTAACTTTCCTTCTTGACATTGGAAACAACCCTCCCATAAACCATTATGCATTTTGTAATGGATGGATGTCATAAGACAAATTCAACATCAATATCTTAAAACATGTATCATATGTGCACACTCTCAATATCATCATGTTTAATATCTTCAAAGTAGATATACTTTTTTTTTCAAATTATTGTATATAGAATTCATGTAAATAGGTTTCCTTCAACTGATTTAAATTGATCACAATTTTACTCGAATCAAACTTTTGATCATTACAAACTAAATATCCTTCCTCTTAATTGAATTTAATCACTTGTTTTGAGAGGTTATTTCACATTTATATATGTGATCTATTGCATCCTCAATTCCATATTACTCTAGTAGCTTCATCAATATCTCATAATATATTTTTAGATGAAATATTACTTCTTGTTGTTTTTCTAATTACTTTTGTGTCATCCCAATTTTGGACACTCCACTCCCTTTAGATCCACTTTTACTCCCTCCAAATTCACTATTACCCCATCCTCAAGTATCTATTTTATCCTTAATTTCCCTTACATAGTACCTCCCTGACTAGAGGTGATGGGGTTAATGATTAGAATGCTTCCTCAAACCAACAATCCTTGAAATTTGACCCCTACTATTAGAATTACAACACTCATATTAAATCGTTGTTGTGCACTTTCCACCCTCACATGTTCATTAATTTTATCTATTGGAATATTAAATTATATATACTCCACAACTATATATTCTCTATTTTATAAATCTAACCTTTTCACTTAAAACACTCCCAATTAAATTTATTCCTCAAAATCTAGACATGTACAGGTTTTAGTTGTTGTAAATTTTGACTCTAAGTCTTCCCCACCAATTTTTCATTCCACAACATCATCCTCCATATCATATTCTTATATCCATCCATATTTATCCCATAGATCTTCATCGCTTTGGGAATGCTTCATTCACAAGTCTGTCTCTCTCTCTCTTCTTATTGGGATCCTTACAAGACATCACTTTTCCTATAATTTAATTATATCTATGCATTATCTCCTCCATTTCATTAGGATACTCTGTGTTACTATAAATTTCTTATTTTCACACAATCTATCACAAACACACTTAACTCTTACTTGCAATTTTCCTAGCCCATGCATGAATAGATTTATCTCCTTGTCCTTATGTATAAAATTCCCTAATCAACCATGAGAATATTAATCTAAACAACGATGTGTCTAACAAATGAAACACTAAGCTCACACAAGAATTCAAATTTCACTTCCTCTGGACACAAATAAGTTGAAATTGAAAACTCTAAAAAATAATTGTTGAACCTACCTGTCTAACATATGTCAACAACTCTCTTCCACTCTTCATCTAAATTTTTCCATTCCCTTAACTATTCCTCACTCCGCATGTACTTATTTCCAAAGTTACAACTTTGACCAACCACAAGGAACACTAACCAAAAATGGATGTATTATGGAAACTCTACAAAGAAAATACTATACAAATCACTTTGAATATTCTCTTGCAACCATTTTTTGGGTTTCAATCCACTATTTCCCACAACATATTTTTCAAGTTCAAAATATTTAAAATTGAACTAGGAATTCACTTGCTCTAATGAAATGTGCCCTGCCATCAACAAAATTGATTTCCATCCACCCTTCAAATAGAGTCCTAAAAAAAGATGAAAAACCTTGAACATTTTAATTATCTTTCACCAAGGCCTTACACAACCCATATCTCCCACAACATATAAACAATACTCATGGAACTAACACATCATCTAATCCCAAAGACGTATAATTTTACGCCCTTATCCTATAACATGTATTAGAATATGTGTGGTTAAGTTGTGGATAGGATAACCTATAATTAAGTCATATGATAATTTTTATAGCTTAATATTGCTAGTAGGGTTGGCCTAATTATTCTCCATATCATAAGTAGGGTATATATAGGAGGTAGTTGTTAATATTAGAGGATAGATTGAAATTTTTTATTATTGTAAGGTTGTGGAGGTTTCCCCCTCGAAGTGGGTCATCATATATTCAAATGTTTTGTTTTGTTTAAATCATATTGTGATCTATTGTTATTATTATACTAAAGTGTTATATTAATTTTGTTACAAATGGTATCAAAGTTTGATTTGGTTAAAAGTGTGGTATAAACCGTAATTTTGAATAATCTCCTATATCTCGCACACCTTTGTGAATTTTTTTGAATTTTTTAACTAGATTTGGAAAATCATTCAAAAAAGTTACATTAAAAAAAATCATGGTTTTTATCATTTTTAACAAGTTATTGCAATTTTATGGTTTTTAATAATTTCACTTTATAAGTATGAATTTTTATACAATTTTTTTAGGAATTTGGGGAACCATTCAATTAAGCTACTATAAAAATTTATGGCTATATGGTCATTTTTTAGTGAGTAATAATGATTTTAGGTTTTTTATAAATTCACTCTATAGACCACAATTTTATGATTTTACATTTATGGAAAGCCTACAAATATATATATATAGGGTTTGTTCTTTGAAGTTTTGGATTTTTGGTAGATATAAATCTAAAATCATTTGGCCAAAGTTTACTCAAAGTTAAAAATCAACTTTTTCACTATCAAGCCTTTATATGATAGGACCGTAGACCAGGGGTCGAGGCAAGGATTTTGAATCTTCAGGAAAAACTTCTAACAAATAGGAAATGGGGTAATAAATGGAAATCAATGGATCTTCTATTTGAGGCTCTTCTATTGGCAGAGAATACTTTGAAAAAAATTATATTTCATTCAACCTATAATGTAACTTAAATACATTTCATTAAAACATACAAACTATAGTTTAAAATAACTTACAAAAGTTCCAAAATAGTAAAACATGACTAAAAACTATAAAATATGACAAATATAATTAATTATTATTTAAACTAAGATATAAGTGTGTTGTTTTATAATTATAAAAACCCCAATTTTACAAAATATGAATTACTAAACTAGAACTATTCTAGCAATCCCCCCCTTAATTCATCATAGTCTTCAAATTCAAAGAGAGAATTTTTGGATGCCTTAAACTTATCATGTGCAAGTGCCGTAGTAAACATATTTGCACACTGATGTTGAATGGGTTAATATTGGAGTTGGATATTATGTTGTTGAACATGGTCATGTATGAAATGAAACTAAACTTCTATGTGCTTCATGCATTCATGAAACCCTAGATTATGAATAAGTTTAAGAAAACCATGATTGATGCAGTATAAAATTTTTGGTTTAGTCTAAGGTACTCCCAATCCTATAAGTATGTGACATATCCATATCACTTTACATACATCTCTTCCTATAATGTTATATTTTATCTTGGTAGAATAACATAAAACAAAAATATACTTCTTTCTCCCTCATGAGATAAGAGCAAATCCAAGAAAGAATACAAATCCTAAAGTGGATTTTTTGTCATCTATGAACCTGAATGATATGAATCCATGTATCCTATCAAGACTAAATTATCATTTTTCTTATATTATATACCATACTCCATTGTTCCTTAGATATATCATAATATTCATTTAGCTAATTTACAGTGGCATACATTTGGGTCTTACATGAAGCATGAAATACAGCTAAAAACATACTTGATATATATCCTAGTGTAGATTAAGTAGATGAGACTCCCAATCAATTATCAATAGAGAGTGGCATCTATTGGTGGTAGTGGATCTCTATAATATAGTTGAAATCTTGTCTCCACAGTAATTTTCATTGGTTTGTAATCCACCATCTAAAACTTCTCAAGCATTATCTTGGTATATTTCATTTGAGACACAAAGATGTGGTTCCCCTTTTGTCATGATTTCAAACCAAGACATTAATGTAGTAGCCCAAGATCTATCATATTGAGTAATCATTTGAGATCATTCTTTGATGCATTTATAATCTTTATTGAACTACCAATGATGACTAGATCATCAACATAAAGAAAAATTATTACAACCTCACCCTTTCTCTTTGAGGTAGAGGTTCGGATCATATTGACTCCTTTAAAATCCATGATAAACAAGGTCATTGTCTATTTTTTATGTACTAGGATCTAGGAGCCTGTTTGATACCATGTAATGAATTTCTAAGGATACACACCTTTTATTCTTGACTAGGTGTGACATAATCATTTGGTTGAGTCATGTATACTTATTCCTATATATCTCAATTTAAAAAGGCACTTTTGACATTCATATAATGAACATTCCACCCAAATTGAGTAGCCATGTAAAGATCATTCTAATTGTCTTTCTCTTGGTTGTGGGAACAAAAGTCTCCTTATAGTCTATGCATTCTTTCTAAGTATATCCCTTCGCTACGACTCTTGTCTTTTATTTGTCTATCCTACCTTATGCCATGTATTTGGTCTTGAAGATCCATTTACAACTGATGGGATTATTATATGGTAGAATATAAACAAGCTGCCATATGTTATTTTTAATGAGATACTAGTAATCTACATCCATGGTGTCTTTCTAAAGTTTGGACTCTTGGGCTTCACGGACTATTGAGGGCTCAATTTTTTTTGAAACTATGTTCATCATGGCTAAATTTACCTATGTGTGATCCATACTACAATTCCTAGGTCTTATGGTGGATGTGTTTAAGACTCCATATGTATACAAAGGGAAATGCAACTAATTAATTAATTAATCCTATATTGAATAAGATAAATTTTACTTATGCCTTCAATTTTTGATACATTAGATATTCAGGGTCATAACCAGGATGGATCTACCAAACCTATCCAAGAGATCTCTTATCATAATAACATCCTGAGAGAGGGTTCCAAAGCCTCTATTTGAGCAACACCATGCAATAACCCTAGCTATGTATTATGTTTTCATTTTCACTAAGTAAATGACAAGTAAAGCAAAATCTAATCTAGTGCTCACCAAAGCTTATGGCACAAACTAGGGGTAATAAACATAAAAAGGTAAACATGCATAGAATATCTACACTCACATTAATGTATAGGAAATCTTAATGCATAGGAGATAAGTACAAATGTAAATCTGTTTGTTCTTATAAAAGAGGAACAAAGTTATACTTACTTTTGAAGATGAACCCATCGAGCCTCAATCTCTCCCTTGCCCAAGATGTTTCATAAGAGGTTGTGGTATATAATGATAATAAGGAGAAGTTATCTCTAGGATACATAACTTATCTATGTATCTAAAATACTCCTCCATAAACAAGATTCGTATCTCCAAAGAAAGTATTGAAACCCTAAGCTATGTTCCTCAAGTAGAATGGTAGATAAGCATATGCATAATATATTATTATTATTCTCTTCTCTCTTAAATGATTAAAATGGATGTGTATCTATAACTAAATCTAACCCTATACCTTTCTAAAAGTTTAGCTAATAGGGTTGGCCCAATCAACTTTATATTTTTATTTGCTAAAAATAAGTTAGGTCTCAGTCTAGGTCAGCCAGAGTTGACCTAAACCTATAACATGCTTTTATCAATTTGAATACAGGGTTGATGCGGCCAATAATTTAATGTAAATCATCAAAAAAGGTTTTAGGTTTAGGAAGGGGCTAGTGAAGGTAGTGAAAGCTTGGAGGAATGTGTAAGAGAGGAGGCAAGGCTTAGGGAAATGAATAGGATAAGGTTGTGTAGATGGAAAGTGGTGGTATAGGGCAAAAAAATAATGTGAATCACCAATAGTCTTCCCACCCCTTTCCTGGTCAACCCTTTAAGGCATGCACTCAGAGAGATTAAGACTCGATAAGTTCTTATAAGAGAGAAGGCATCAATAATTGATAAAGTTTTAAAAATATTATGTGTATACATATGCACCACTCAAAACTCATCATGTGTCACATGAGTGTAAAATGGTATGGTACTTCGATAAATAACATGGAAACAAATGAAAATGAGCTAGCCAAAAATTTAATGTTGAAATGAAATGAGAGTAACTAAAAATACCATATACCTACCTTACCTTTCTATTGAATGATTGCATGCAAATATCTCAGTCTTGATCATGGAGGGTGAAATACTTACATTTGAGAAACCCTAGGGATACAATAATAACAATAAAATAAATGCATGCTAAATAGGATGCTTAAAGTAGCAATGAATAACTTGCAAAACTAATTAAATTAATTAGAAATGTTAGCAAAGTAGGATTGTTAAGGCTAGGTTAGAGATAAAATATCAAGCATGTAAATGATAAAATGATAACAAATGATTTTAGAACACACTACATCATGTTGGGAAGCATGTAAAACAAAAAATGTAGAACATACTAAATCACATTGGGACGTATGTAAAACATTAATGATAAAAATAAATGTAGAACATACAAAATCACATTGGGGAGCATGTAAAATATGAATGAAAAATGAAATATCAATTCAAGAAAACTCTAAAAAATATATGTAATCAAGTGAAAAGTAACCCCATGTAAGATAAGAATGTTGAAATAAACATAAAGAAAGCACAAATGACTAAAAATTAAATGTGCGTCAAGATGTAAAAAAAGCATGTCAAATCATATTGAAATAAAAACACATAAGTATGTAAAATTTCATATGTAAGATAAGTGAAGTCTACAAAAATAAAATAAGAACATCATGGATAGATGAAAATCAAAATATCTGAAGGACAAAAACTCAAACTTAGCACTTGTTCTAAGATATAATGTAAGAAAACACAACCACCTAATGGCATGAATATGATGACAATAAGATGTTGTGGTAAGCAAATGTGTAAGGATGTTTGTGAGGAAGGGTTGGTCCTATCCAAGGTCTTACAATGTAACTCAAAAATTATAAACCAAGAGGTGTAATAAGAAAAATGTGATCAAGGATGTGATCATATAAAATCAATATCCAAAAGGGGAATATTAGGGAGATATGATGTAAATAAGGAATGTGAGGCACCACATAATTGATTTGAACATCCTCAATAAGGATGAGATGTACTAATCAAGTGAGCAAGGCTAAAAACTATCAAAAACAAAGACTTAGGACATTTTGACTAATAGACACAAAGCTTGGGCTAACAAATGAAGTACATAATGTTGGAGTAAGCGTTCACACTTGCTCATGTGTTAAGCTTTATTGGGAGTTGGTTAATTAATTGTTATGTGTCGAATATTTTCACACCTATTTATGCATGCAAACATTCCATAAAAATTAAATTTGCTTTCACATAACAAATTATTTGTTATTTGAAACAAACTATTATGCCTATTTAATAGGTACTCCTATTGTTTAGCCTACACAGGTGGAGAAAAAGAAACATACGGATGATTGTATTATTGACTTTGAGGTATTCATGAGAGACGTAGATTATTGTGCATGATTATTGTCTAAAATTATTTGTGTGCATGATGTTCATGATATTTTTTTTGTGGTAATGCAGTGCAAGAGAGATCCAAGATGAATGAGAATCATTCTCAATTTAGACATGGTGTCATAGCAGCTTTTGCAACCATTACTCAAAATCCTAGCATTGTTTCAAGCCCCTATATTATTGGTTTGTAAATCAAACTTACCTCATTAAAGTTCTGGTAAGATTATTTGATATTTAATGCAAATGATTGACATTTGTGGTATTTTTGGGAGGCCCACTCATTTCATTTGGTAGATTTCTTATCTACAAAGCCATACAACTTTATTTTCTTATTAACATTTGTTGGTTGTATTGTTGTTGTTGAAGTAACATTGCATTTGGTTTGAATTGTTAAAACCCATTTAAAACCAAAAGTCATATATATGAAGTATATAGTGTCAAAAACTTGATTTTGAAGGTTTCAAAAGTTTGCTCTAGCCACATCTATGTTGTTGCTATTGTGAGCTTAGCACTTTTTTTAGAGTTTGTGAATCCAATTGTATGGATAATTGGCTATTGAATGAATTCCATTACCTTGCCAACATATCCAGTTGATGTTCAAGGTTTGGATGTTACCTTGAGACCAGATCTCATTAATTCACCCTTTTTTATAGTGAAAGAATTGTTCTCTACATACAAATTCATGTATTGGTTTGGTTCATTACATACATATCTCTATTTCTATTAGATATCACTATATCAAAACCATATAAGCAAATTCCAAACACTAATTTGCCAGCTTGTTCTATAGATTGGCAACTCTTTTTCACTTGGTTGTTTTAAATACCACCTCACCTAGTCCTTGCCTAGTCAGCTCTTTAACTTGGACATTACACAGTCCTCTCACAAGCTACTATAACATTATCATTGGTGTATGGAAATGCATCGACAAGTTAATCCAACACTATCAGATGGTTATTTTACACAAAGTTATGGCCTTATCAAATAGATCCACCATTAGATTTCCTTCAACCAAGGCCTAATTTTATGGCATTTAATAGGTTTCAATGCATCTTAAACCCTTCCTAAATAGTGATTCAAGAGCTTGAATTGCTTTTGTTTCACCACCTATCATTGATTATGTTTTCTTCCTTTCTTCTTGTCTTCATGCTAAATCCATCGTCAGTCACCAAGCCTCTAGGGGGACTACCTTCTCTTAATATACATGATGGTTTCTTCAATAAAGCTTGACCTATTCTTCTTCATTGTGCCTTCCACATTCTACCTTCTATGGACACTCCATTGTATGGATCTTGTCTAATCAGTTGTCAATACCCCACCACATTACCATCTCCCTATAGTATTTTCACAGGTGGTTGTTTTTATTGCTCATTTTATTTTGAAGTGGCAATGTTTAACAAATGGCCATGAAATATTTCATTAATTGAGGCCTTTTATAGTTGTTATAACATGGTAAAAAAAATAATAACAAAGGTGGGTGACTTATAAAGTATGGAAATTATTTTTAAATAGGTGGAGCCAATTGTTTTGTAGTTGGCATGTTTTATCAAGTGGTGGGGTTTGTTATTAAGGAGGGGCATTTTTTAAAAAGGGGCCCCTTTATAATCTTTTTGGGGGTTCTCAATTATTATAGCAGGGAATTTTTTTAAGATGGTATTATTTTAAATTGAAGGCTGTTGAGACCTTTTTGATTATTGGGATGCCATTCTTTCATCATCATTTGTCAAATATGGAGGGTGAGGTCTAGTCTCATAGGTGATGAGACCCCGCAAAACATTTCATTTTTTTTGGTGTTGTACTCCTTTCATTTACAAATTTTTTTTGGTTGTGCCTGATTATCTATTTTTTTGAGTGTGCATTGTACCTTTTTGGCCACGTGTTTTATGTGCGAACATATTTTTGGTGGTAACCGACATCCCTCTTTGGCCATTTTTCACCATTTTTGTTTTTTCATGACTTTGAGTATGGATTATTATATGTTTAAACCACTCAGCTCCTCAAACTACACCACCTAGAAAACCAAAATGATGCTACACTTGTAGATGAAGGAATTATGGAGAGTTGTTATGGTGATTTTCCCATTTTCATAGATGAAAATGATATTGTATGGCATGCATCCTTACAAATAGAGGCACTTTTGTTTATTTGCCTCCATGTTTTTGAGAGTTTTTAGCTTCACATTGAGCATGCCACATCACCTAAAGAAGCATGGGGCATTATTTCTATATTTTTTAATGAGGTCACTTTTCATCCACATGTATCTCCTTCTCCTTCCTCTTTGAGTGAGGATTCTTTTGTTGGTGACATTGTTTCTCTACCATCTTATCCCATTTGTGTAGGTGCGATTCTTAATGGTGATTTGCATGAGGACTCTTTGTCATCTTCATCTTCTCCTACTAGTTCTTGTCCCATTGCCATTGTTAGTGAGGACATATGTTTTGAGGATGAGACACTTATTACTAGTGGTCATTTAGATGAGGTACTTTCACCTTCTCCACCTATAGATGTACATTCTGATATAGTGGTTGTTGTTCCTATTTTTGACTTTGGTATGGCTCTTGATAATACCCTACCAAGTCCTATGCAACCCATTGATCCTATGGCGTCTTTCCTACCACTTCAAGAAGAAAATAGGAAACTTTTGATGCAAAATTCTCTTATACACTCCCTAATTAATGGAAAGGATGCCCTCATTTATTCTCTATAGAAGAAACTAGTTGGTATGCCATCATGTTGTGTTACTGAATCTGGTATGCATCCACTTGATGCACTTTTAAAGTGCAATTTCTTAGATTATGAGTAGTCCATTATTTCTATTGCTTATATTATTATAAATGATAATTATGTGCCTATTATTGATGCACACTCTACACATCCCACTCTAGTTTCACCTAAATAAATTCTTGCTTATTTTAAAAAGCATACCACTAGTATTTGCTCTCATATGCTTCATTCCATGGGTTACACTACCAGACTTGTAGGCATTGGGAAGCATTTATAGGGCATTGTTCTCCTTATTTAGCCTTTTATGTGGCTTTCTCAGCATTGCCTTGGTTATGATATAGGTGCTTCATTTTCATTAGAATCTATTGATAAAACTCTATTTTTTGTTCACTCCACTCTTTTTTGAGTATTATGAGCTGCATATGCACTATTTTGCACCTTCACTCAGGCATGAGAAACTAGAGACTACTGTTTCTACCGCTAATTCGCTTTCAGATTATAAAGAGAGAAGAAACTAAAGAATAATGGACAAGGCATGTGAAGTACCTGGATAAAGACTGCGCACCGTAATCCAGACGCTTGTGGGCACTCCTCTTTGGCTGTGGAGGAATGACACCTGCAAAGAAGAAAACTTGGACAAAAAGGCGTTAAATAGATAGATGGTGGGTTGCCAGGCAAAAGCCTGTTCCCAGAAGTATGAGAACTTCCTTAAGGGAGGTCAACCCACTGTTTTGATAAAGATAAGTCTGATAAATGATAGAATGCTAAAATAGACTGAAATGATAGCAAACTGAAAGAGAAAAGGAAGCAAAGGCTTACCTGGAAGAAGTTGACGGCTTAGTCATAGTCGCCGGCGTCGGTGGTCCTACCGGCGTCGGTTGTCGGGTCTGCCGACGTCGGTTAGGTTGCCGACGTCGGTCGGGCAATGACCGGCGTCGGTCGGGGCAATAGGCTTGGACGGGGTTTAGGCAGGGTCTGGTCGAGTCTGGATAGAGTCTGGTCTGGGCTTGGTCTGTGGACGGGTCTGAGATAGAGTTTATGGATGTGCTTGAATGGTCTTGGGAGGGTCTGGTTTTAGTTGAAGGTCTGTGCAGAGGTCTAGGATAATGGACAAAATGTCAAAAAGGGACAGAAAGATAAAGGAGGCTGATCAGGGAGATAGGAATCCGGGTCTGCCTGGTTTGGTTAGCAGTGTGGGTTGGGGAAAAGAAGAGTTGAACCTAGTTTAAAAGTAGATGACTAGAAAGCATAAAGAAAACAAACAGAGTACTTACCCGTGCCCTGCTGAAGAAAGTGTTGATCTTGTTGCTGGTGATGCTGGATGTGAAGACCTGTTGCTGATGGAGAATCCCTGTTGTTCACTTGCAGAAGCTTGCTGTGTACCTGAGGGAGAGAGTCAGATTGATTGGTAGAGAGGTCAAGTGAAAGGGCGGATACAAGGGTCTGATGCAACGATTGAAGAGTCGGGAGGCCAGAGAGGGACGCAAAGAGCGAAGAGAAGCCAAGAGGAAGAGAGAACGGTGAAGAAGTCGTTATGAAAGGTGCCGACGCTGGCAATATCGCCGACGTCGGTCGACGGTTGACCGATGTCGGTGGCTAAAAGGCCAGAGAAAGGCTAAAAATAGCCTTTCATCCGTTTCCCAGTGGCTGGGTCAAATGAATGTGAGGATGAAACGGTCGACGGGGGTTAAATGGGCGAGTGAATAGATTGGAATGGGAGTCTTAGGCATTAAATGGCCATGTGGGGAATAAAGGGGATCCAAGGAAGGTATCCTAGGGTGGCGAGGTGGCAAGGAGAAGGAAGATGGACTTATTTAATTAAAAATAGATGATTATTTTCAATTAATAAGACCTAGGTAGGTTAGGGATAGTCGAAGTGGCAAGGGACCAAGGGGAGAGAGGAAGACCAAGGGTTAGACACTTTTTAGGTGTCTACAACTACATTAGTCAGGCATGATCTACCTAACACTTTTTTTGATGGTACCTCACATTCTTCTATCATGGACTTTGTACCCACACATATGTAAGCATCTTCATCCACCATTCATGTTCATTTAGGGTGGATTTCTAATTGTTCTTGGTAGCATAAGAAGCATTCTTAGCGAGGACACTATAGAGATCATTCTTCTACTATTTAGCTTCTTTGACCACACATTGCTCCTCCTACCTATTGATGTTCATTGTTGTTTGAGATCCTTGATTAGGTAGATGTGTTTTTTTTATAGCATACATCTTTCATTGCATAGATGATGTATTCCATAGATTGATTGCATTGTGGATTTTCTTGCATCACTTGGTGTTGTAAGATGGGACTTTTTTTATAGTCACACTTAGATTTATGGATATTTTTTCTTCATTTATGTGGTCCATGATTGAGCACCTTCTTCTCTAGTTGCATGAATACCCCATCATCACTAGGGACATCATTCTTGAGAGATTTCATTTATGTATCTGATTATTGATGGTCTCCTTCAGATGTTTTGGTGGATATTATTCTCCTTTTGGAGTGTAACTAATCTAGTGTAGCCTAGTGTTAGAATTTCAATATTTACATATTGGGATTGGCCCACTCATTTAGATGGTTTTTTATGTCACTACACCCACTTTAGCATTATGAGGGGGTGTAGACATACTACTTTAGGTGTTGTGTTCATTGTTAGTACATTGTTTTTAATTTTAGAGGCAAGTGTTTAAGTGAATTTGTATTTGATGGCCTTCATTTCATCTAGTTCACCTCTTCATCATTATGTTTGAGTATTGAGCCTTTTCTTTTCTTAGGGTACCTTGAAGCATATGTTTTTTTCTCTCTCAACTTTAGCTATTATTACCAGTTTTTGGGCACCTTATGGTGATACATTTCATCCTTGGTGACTCTTTTTTCCCATTGTTTTGAGATTAGTGTTTTTTACAAATTTATCCTCATATAGAGTAATAGTTCTTATTTGACTTGGCAGTTATAATGATTCATCATCCATGTATTTTGGTAGGATGGATTGGTTACCATAAGGACACTTTGTATTTCACTGTGATTTATACATGGGTACCTGATCAAGCCTAGTTGTTGGGACCTATCAGTCCTTTTTGCTTTCTCTTTTCTTACTCCCTATTTTGTACTTAAGGGAAGGTGTTGGAGTGAGTGTTCACACTTACTCGTGTGTTAATATTTATTGGGATTTGGTTAAATAATTTTTATGTGTTGAATATTTGTACACCTATTTTATACATACAAACATTATATAATAATTAAAATTGGTCTCACACAACAAATTTTTTGGTATGCAAAACAAAATATTATGCCTATTTAATAGGCACTTCTATTTCTTAGACTACATAGGTGGAAAGAGATAAATATACAGATGATTGTATTATTGGCTTTGAGGCAATAATGAGAGACATAGATTATTATGCATGATTATCATCTAAACTTGTTTCTATGCATAATGTCTATGATAGTTTTTATGTGGTAATGGAGTGTAGGAGAGATCTAGGATGAATGAGAATCATTCTTAATTTTAACACATAAATCATCCCATGAAACTTATATTTATGAAAATTAAAATGGACCTACCTTCCCACAACATGTTCCCTATTCCTCAGGACCCCTTATAGATTTGTCAGTCTACTGTAAAGATTGGGTACTTGCATGAGAAAGTAGGTATCACTAGAAGTATATGATATAATGAAACCTCCTACCCTAGTCTACTAGCCTACCACACCCTAATGGACTTTGACTCTATCATGAGGTCAACTATGGAGTTTAAGCTTCAAATAGGATAGGAGATGTGCCAAATATATATCACATATTTTGGGGTGATATGAATTTTAATATTATTTTTTCCTTTATATCATTGTCTTTTATTTATTTTATGATTTGTATTTTAAATATTTTGGATTTTTCTATTCCTCCTACTCCATAAGATTCGAAGAACCAAACATGAGTGACATGGGTGAAAAACATAAGAGAGATTACACTTGATCACTAGAGAAAAGGATCTAGATACCAACCTATCTAAAGACTCCTAGACTTTCCCACAAGTAAATTGACCTATGTGTGCCTCAGATGATAGGAAATAAGGGAATGGTGGGGATCATGAGATATCCATCCATGTAAGAAGTGATATAATGATGAATATGCTCATAGCTAATCAAAAGGAGGTAAAATAGTGATCTAAAGGGGATGGAACTATTCTATGATAGTCATGTCACTAAGAAGCCATACTAACCTACAACGAATCTAGCACAAGCACCAATGAAAGTAGTAGTCATCCTAAAAGAGGGGGAAAGTAATTTAAATATGTTTTAATGTGGTAATTTGTGAGGAGAGCCTGGTCCTATCCATGGTCTTACACTGCAACTCACAAGGTTAACACCAATGATGTGAATGATAAATAAGGGGGAAAATAATCATAAAGCTACTAAGGCAAACAATTACATAAAAATATGATAATGAAAGAGATATCTAAGAACTAAAATGGAAATAAATGCCAAAAGTAATGTGAAATAAAACCAAAAAAAACAAAAGAAATAATTATGTTAGTAAGATGTGTTTTTGAGGAGGACCTCATCTTATCCAAGGTTTTACAATGCAACTCATGAATGATAAATTGAAAAAAAATAAAGAAACATGAGATAAACATAACAAGCAAAATTTATGCTAACTTATATATCAAAGATGAACATGTAAATTTAAGTCTATATGTCTCAGAAGGTTTATTGATGATGAATTTGTTTGTTATTATGTAATGTAGAATAAGAGTGGGCATCATAAAATTCCCCATTGGGTAATTGGATGTACAGATGGGCATCGCAATATGCCCCAAAGTCTAGAATAATATGTGGATGGGCATCATAAGATTCCCCAACATGTCATATGGAGTGAGATGAGATTGAACCATTAGA
Source organism: Torreya grandis (assembly GCA_037957365.1). Taxonomy (NCBI): domain Eukaryota; kingdom Viridiplantae; phylum Streptophyta; class Pinopsida; order Cupressales; family Taxaceae; genus Torreya; species Torreya grandis. The sequence goes on along the minus strand of JARHVA010002054.1, from coordinate 469,901 downwards.
ATGATTTGCATTGGGTTGGTAGGTGCTTTTGGAGATAGTTAAATGTGTTGGTTTACTGGATTTACAATGTAACTCATGAATGATAAATTGAAAAAAAATAAATAAACATGAGATAAACATAACAAGCAAAATCTATGCTAACTTATATATCAAAGATGAACATGTAAATATAAGTCTATAGGTCTCTAAAGGTTTATTGATGATGAATTTGCTTGTTATTATGCAATGTAGAATAAGAGTGGGCATCCTAAGATGCCCCATTGGGTAATTGGATGTAGGGATGTGCATCGCAATATGCCCCAAAGTCTAGAATGATATGTGGATGGGCATCATAAGATTCTCCAACATGTGATATGGAGTGAGATGAGATTGAACCATTAGAATGATTTGCATTGGGTTGGTAGGTGCATTTGGAGATAGGTAAATGTGTTGGTTTATTGGATATTTAGGGTGGTGAAATTGAAATAGGATTTTTAGGAGAGGTATGAATAGGTCTATAAGGCAAAAGAGGCCATGTATGATGCACTTTGGAGTAGGTATTTAAACTAGGTTCTCCTTTGGTTCATGTGACCTAAGAGGTTGAGGTTGGACAAATTTAACCACCCATTTGAAGTTTTTCACATTAGCTATCATTTCCTTATTGGTATAGGAATAAGGATAAATTATGGTTTTTTAAAACATTAGGATATGAGGTGAAGGTATGGGATATTTTTTGTTGATCATTAGGTACTTGATGTTGATGTGAGTGTGATTCTTTAGATTGGATTTAAAAAGCTTAAAGATAATCTTGATAATGTCATTTTACGAGAGTATCAAGATTAAAATGTGGACCAAGTAACGAATCAAGAATTAATTGATGAATGTCATGATAAGACTCATGATAATCACCTATAGTAGCATGTCACCAACAAAACTTATTAGGATTGTACCATTTTGGAGGAGTTTTGGAAGGATCAAAGCTCATGGGTTTATAGGGTGTAAGTTTCTTCTTAAGTACTTCTAGACTTAAGGGATAGTGGGTTGGGTTAGAATTGGTTGAATTGGATGTTCTCTTTTGAGTATGGGGAAGCTTATATGAATCAATGTTATGATAAAATGATTGGAAAGGTTCCATAGTAGTTGCTTGAGGTGGCTCAAATTGAGCCATAATAAAGTCTTGCCTTTTTACTTGGTCTAAGGCTTCTTCTAAAGTTTTAGGGGAAAACATCGTAACTTTGTATTAAAGAGGAGATTTAAGACTGGTAACAACTAATTTTAAAAGAGTATCATCATTCATGTTATAGTCCATTTTATCATCTAGAGACTTCCATCATTTGAAAAAAGTGTGATCAAATTCATTAGAAATTTGTTTGGCATTGATGAAATGGCTTAGGTGATTTTCAAGAAGATCATCATGTTGGAATTACTTCACTAGAGCATTAACTAAATCCTCTAGTTTTGAGATGGAATGTCTAGGAATCTGGTTGTCCCATTCAAGTGCATCATCAACAAAGGTTTTGGCTAAGAGCTTGGTGGTAGCAAAGGTGTTAGTTTGGATCCATTATGTATAGAGATTACTAAAATATTTAAGGAAGATAGTGGAATCTTTAGTTACATCATATGTGATATTTGGAGAGATGTTTCCAATGTATATGGATGTAATGAATGGAGTTACATGTTCATTTTAAAGATGTTGGAGAATTTTGTTATGCATGATTGGTTGAGGGATGATATTCCCATTGGCATCTCTAAGAGGGGGAGGGAAAAAGTTTTGATTTGGTTGATTCATGATGACTTGAGGTGGTTGACTAGCCATTTTTAACATTTGAAATTGCATTTTCATCATTTAGGAATGGTTATTTATTTGCATAACATTCATTTGTTGAATAATTTGATAAATAATTTGAGTTGTATCAGTGGGAGGAGTGGGATTGCTAGTGGTAGGAGGTGGAATGTCAGTGTTGGTAGGAGGAATGCTACCTATCTTGGTAGTAGGGGATGGATTTGTGGGTGGAGGATTCCCAACATTGGTATTAATAAGAGGAATAGGATGAATAACTTCAATTGTATTACATTATGTAATAATTGGTTTTGGATTAGGAAGACATGAAGGAATAAATTGAATAGTTTCATATGAAGTAATAAAATAAGTGAGGTTATGGTCTAAATATTTAATTATACAGTGTTCTTGACTAATTTTAGGTTTAAAAGATGACATAATTATGAAATAAGACTAAATAGCTAAAAATAGTAATAAATTTGTAAGTAACCAAGTTGAAGAGGTTGACTTAGTTATGTGGGAAAGCTAAGCAGAATAGCATATAATAGACTGAGTCAAACCAATCAACTATGTTATAAGTGGAGGTAGCCTATGAAATGTTGAGTCAACTGGGTTAATTATGTTCGAAAAATAAGGAAAAAAATTTATAGATAATAGCTAAGCAAATATAATTGAGCACACAAATAATTAGATCAATGTGTTTGATCTAGTTGTAGCACACAACACAAACCTTATACTAAAATTGGCTAGTACAAGTTTTATAGTAAAAAATATAATGATTAAAAAGAAAGTAAGAAAACTTGAATGTAAATGCTAATCTAAGTGGTCATTCTTGAATGTTTCTAAATTATAATAATTTTTCAAATTAATGTGATAGGGAGTTGGTTGTAAGAAGGAACTAGAAAGCAATCTAAGGATGGTTTCAGGTAGTTTATGTTGAAAGAGATCTATATTGGTGATGGTATTGGCTTGGTATTCAAGTCTACCCCCTCACTTCATAAATCCTACAACAATAAGGGTGTTAGGTTATTTTTCAATATATACTATCAACCACGTATTTATACCTGACTAGAAAACCAAATCGGCTTCCCCCTTGGTGATGAAATCCAAGTAGGTAAGACTTGGGAAGACAAATGTTTAATTTTTTTTTGTGAAAAGTGATTTAAAATTATGTTTAAAAGAGAAAAATAATGTGACTAAATCAATAAATTGAAAAACCACCTAATTAGTCTATGTTTGTTACTCTTAGCATGCAAGCAACTAAAAATAAAGGTAAATTAATTACTAGCAAAAAAAGGTTAATTATTTGATTTTGAAGATACAGAGTTGGTTCAAGTGACATTGTATGCAAATAATGTAGAACAAAGTTGATTAGGTCTTGGTTGTTCTGTAAAATCAAGATCTAGAAAGACATAGTCAAACAAGTCGACTATGTCTTCTAGAGAGAAGACAGGATATAGAATTATATTGAGCTAGTTGACCCAATTGGTTGTAGGGCTACATTTTTAGAAACTACAACTTGTGAAAACTAGTACTGAAAGAGAAGAATTAAAATGATAGAGAGAATAATAAAGAACATTTGTGGGTTGGAATATGTTTAGACTACAAAAATTTATGTTGTGATGTTCAAATGTTGATTCAAAAATTTTGTGAATAAATTTGATTGACTCGACAGAGTTTACAAAACCTATGTGTTTAAAAATAAGTTACAAATAGAGTCAACTAGTTCGAATATGTTTGTAGACTTGTATGCTAAAAGAAGATAATTTCAAACAAAGTTGACTGGTTTGACTATGTATGTAAATCTAGAATTGAAAAAGAAGACTGATGAACTGATTGATCTAGTCACCTGTATTTGGAGAAGACCTAAATAGACAAAACAAAGTCATTTTGGACTGACTGTGTGTTAAACCTATGCATAGACTATTATAATTATACTAACATGTTCAATACAATACTATAAAAATATAAATATATAATATAATGATAAAATGAAAGCGTGGAATAAAACTTACAAGGTTTTTATTCACAGGTTCACGAGAATATATACAAAAGGAAATGCAATTGATTTATTAATCAATACTAACTCAAAAAAGATAAATCCTAATTACACTTACAATTTTTGATACATTAGATATTCAGGTTTGTGACCAATATGGATCTGCTAGACCTGACCAAGGGATATCTTACCACAATAAGATCAATAGAGAGGGTTCTAAACCCTCTAGTCAAGCAACACCATGCAATAACCCTAGCTAGGTCCTATGTTTTCATATTCACTAAGTAAATGACAATTAAATCAAAATTTAATCTAATACTCACCAAAACCTATTGCACAAATTCAGGGTAATAAACATAAAAAGGTAAATGTGCATAGAAGATCTATACTCATGTCAATGTATAGGAAATCCTAATGCACGGGAGAGAAGTACAAATTCAAGTCTATCTACTCTTACAAAGGAGGAATAAAGTTAGGAATACTTACCTTTGAAGACAAACCCATCGAGCCTCAATCTCTCCCTTGACCAAGGTGATTTGTAAGAGGTTATTTTAATATGTAAGGATAACAAGGATATGTCATCTCTAGGCTACATAACTTCTCTATGCATCCAAAAGACTTCTCCACAAGAAAAGATATGTATCTCCAAATAAAGTATTGAAACCCTAAGCTATGTTCCTCAAGTAGAATGGTGGATGAGAAAATGCACAATATATTATTCTTATTATTCTCTTCTCTCTTAAATAATGAAAATGGATGTGTATATATAGTTGAATCTAATCCTAAACCTTTCCAAAAGTTTAGCTGACAGGGTCAGCCCAATCGACTCTATATTATTATTTGCTAAAAATAGGTTAGGTCTCGGTCTAGGTTGGCTAAAGTAGACCTAAACCCATAATGTGATTTAATAAATTTGAATACAAGGTTTGTGAGGCTGACAATGTAATGTAAATAGTCAAAAAGGGTTTTAGGCTCCGGAAGGGGATAGTGAAGGTGGTGGAAGCTTAGAGGAGTGTGTAAGAGAGGAGGCAAGGCTTAGGGAAATACATAGGAGAAGTTTGTGTAGATGTAAAGTGGTGGTATAGGGGGAAACAATCCTATGAAGCACCAATGGTCTGCCCACCCTTTCCTAGTTACACCCTTTAAGGCATGTACTCAAAGAGATTGAGACTTGACATGTTCCTACAAGAGAAAGCATCAATAATTCATAAAGTTTAAAAATATTATGTGTATACACCAGACACTTTAGCATCACATATAGTATTTATATACCACTTTGGCATATATTGAACAATTGGTGGTGGTCTTAGAGGTCCTGTCATTATCATTGTCACTACCATGATTATAATCTAAAAAATCTACAATTTTAATCAATGTATTATGTGTTTGTGTAGAAGGTGAACTGACTTTACGCTTATTATTAAACATTACATCCTTGTTGATAATCACCTTATTTGTTTTTATATCAAGGAGACAATATGCCTTTGACTCTTTAATGTATCCCACAAAAATGCATTCCTTGGTTTTCTTATCTAATTTATGTTAGGACCCCAGAAGCACCATTGATTACCAAGCAACTAAACATGCAGAATTTATCCAGAAGTAACAAGTAACTAGAATTCAAAAATAACACAGAATATGAGAGACAATACACAATCTTGTATTAATACTCATCCAGAAAGAAAATACAATAAAGAAGATGCCACTTCTTCTCCACACCTCTCAGAGGCTTCCCACACCTCAAGTGTACAGTAATTCTCAATCAAGAGTTATCTCTCTCTTACGGTCCCAACACACAACTCAAACACAGAGTTGGTGTTCACCTCCACCAGCTAGTAACAACACCACCAGTCAACCAGTCAATAATAATACTGCCAGTACACCGAGTATACAAACATACTCAACCGAGTACACAGCGCACTTCAAGTAGATCTCCATTGAACTTGCAACAACCTGCAACTCAAACGATCTTACTTTGGAATGAACTACCTTGCCTTCCTCTTTGCTCTCTAACTGAGTACACACCGTACTCCAAGTAGATCCTGCCTGATCTTGCTCCCTGTTGTGTTGTTGTCACCTTGATTCTGCTGCCACTTGCAGATCAACCTGGTTCTGCACACCTGCAAACCTAGACCTTGCACACACATACACCTACAGATCAATGATCTTACTTACCATGCAGATCTCCAAACGTGGCCTTGCACACCTGCTGACCAAGATCATACATACATGAAGAATCCTAATTGATTCTCCAAACCAGCACCCACACTTGGTACTGTGGCACTAGGAGGAACACACCTTGCTCTCTTCACTCTGAAGGAGATAATATTTACTCTCTTAATCTCTAGCACAAATTACAATACAGCCCATGAGTCTCTTAAATAGATCTCATGAAAACAATAATTAGACATCTAATTACAATAATTAGATCTGTAGCTTCAAGTCTATAATTGGCCTTCTACATGCAAACAACCGGTTCGTTAACTAACTATTCATGCAATTGAAAGTTTTAGAACCGCACAGGTGACCGATGTTGGTCCCTGTCTGCCTGGAGGTGATCGACGTTGGCCAACTCTTGACCGATGTCGGTAGCTTCCTGTCCACCACTGGCCGACATCGATCGGCCTAACTGACGTCGGTGACTGTGACACTCAGCAATCTCCTCCCCTGTTTGCATTAGTGAAGATTTTAGCTCCACAACCTAACAATCTCCCACTTGGAGATAAACAGCTGCACTGTACCTATACCTGTACACCATCTAATCTATATCCTGGCTTGTATCCCTCTTCAAGATCAATCCTAAAGACCACCCACCACACAACCTGTGGTGCACCTCCTGTCATCCAAGTAACCTGCCACATCTGCATCTACAAACCCATGTAGAAAAGAACTTGACCCTGCATAGCATGTCAACCTACTATTGGTCCCTCTCAGATACCTGAGAATCCACTGAACTGCCCTCCAATGCTTCTTTCCCATATTGGTTCCAAACTTTTGGACAGCACCCACTGTTTGGGCAAACTCAGGTCTATACCAGACCTCATGTGATTTTGGACACTGAACTGTCCAGCCCTTGGTGTGCTCTGATTCTACATCTTGCGTATTGAACCTCACCAACACCTGATTCACATCAGCTCCCACTAGAGACAAAATCAACCTGTGATCTTCCATGTCTCTCATGCCAAAGAATTTTGCTACTCCAAATTCTTCATGACATGCCACTGAACTAACCTTACCCTTAGCTCAACAAAACCCTATATGTCTGAACTTGCAACAAGCTCATCCTCCACATACAGTAATAGGATAATGTAGTGACCATTATCCACCTGGTAAGATAAACACAATGGTTACAATGACACTGACTAAATCCATGCTTTGTCATCCACCTGTCAAACCTGTACCACTGTCTTATAGCTTCTTTAAGACCATATGACCTGGCCTTCCATCTCACGTGTCCATTCTCTCTATTCTTTAACCAAGGAATCCATTCGTCTCTCAGTGCTTTTATCCTGGCTAGCAACCCTACCAAATCTCTCATTTGATTATGCATCCTGTTCATGCCATGCTCCCACTATTTCCTGGATCCTTCCTACTCTGCAGTGAGCAACTAGTATAAAGAAGAGGAACAACAAATTTGAGGCTTACTTACACTTTTAGTCCTCCCCATGGGCGTTTGAGACTCCTTGACAGCTTGCTATCTGTGCAAAATCTATTCCAATGACCGACCTCAATCACCACATAATCTGCATCCAACCGACATCGATTCCATGCGACTGTCCAAGTCACCGACATCGATCTCCACCTGCCTGACACCACTGACTTTGCCTATCTACATATGACCGACATCAGCACCTGTTTGTTCGATGCTAGTTTTTCCTGACCAACACTGGTACCTGTGTTCACCTATGAGTGATGACTTTTTACCTGCGAGCTTTCTTTGAATCAATCCCATGTCCAAACTGCCCTGCTCAAAAGTATCCAGCCCCATCCACTGGTCTATGTCCGTCATCTCCTCCAAGAACACTAAGGCTTTCCAATTCTTAAGTTTGTCAAACACATCTGTCTTCTAATTAAGAACATGCATCTCCTTCTTGCTCATGTGACCAAGCCTACAAAGCCACGTCTTCGCAACAGAAGAAGAATCATGAATATAAGAAAGTAGATAAAGAGTACCTGCTTTCTTACCACCAGCTAATTCAAGTGTATCCACTATGAGAGTTTCTGTGCATCTCTCATCACCCAACTTCCCTAAATAAATTAGCCTGATCTTTAGAACCGGGACCTGCATGACCTCCTTCAACACCCATGTGTTGGCTGCCTGCAATTTCAGCAACACTTCCCCTTTGCCAATACTTTGACAAGGCTCACCAACCCCTTTATTTGGGGCTGCATGGAAAGAGGCAACATAATCTATAAACCAAGATTCTACTTTATCCAAGGAACATCCCAGAGCATCCTGTGCAATAACACCTGCAACATCTGCTTCTTCAATTCCTTCATGCTGATCTTCTACCAACCAACAATATTTCTTTACCTGCTCTTTCTTTCCATAACACCGTAATTGATCATTCATGCTTTTCAATTCCTCCATTCTTAGCTTACTTTCTTCTGCCATTGCTATACTCCCACTCAATCAAAAACCCCTAAGAGTGACCTGTAATCAACCACAAACCTGCTCCCTGCAACCTTAGCTCTGATACCAACTGTTAGTGGTATCAAGCTATGAGCCAACAACCTTGCTCTAATACCAACTGTTAGGACCCTAGAAGCACCATTGATTACCAAGCAACTAAACATGCAAAATTTATCCAGAAGTAACAAGTAACTAGAATTTAGAAATAACACAGAATATGAGAGACAATACACAATCTTGTATTAATACTCATCCAGAAATAAAATACAATAAAGAAGATGCCACTTCTTCTCCACACCTCTCAGAGGCTTCCCACACCTCAAGTGTTCAGTAATTCTCAATCAAGATTTATCTCTCTCTTACGGTCCCAACACACAACTCAAACACAGAGTTGGTGTTCACCTCCACCAGCCAGTAACAACACCGCCAATCAACCAGTCAGTAACAATATTGCCAGTACACCGAGTATACAAACATACTCAACCGAGTACACAATGCACTCCAAGTAGATCTCCCATGAACTTGCTACAACCTGCAACTCAAATGCTCTTACTTTGGAAGGAACTACCTTGCCTTCCTCTTTTCTCTCCAACTGAGTACACACCGTACTCCAAGTAGATCCTGCCTGATCTTGTTCCTTGTTGTGTTGCTATCACCTTGATTTTGCTACCACCTACAAATCAACCTAGTTCTGTACACCTATAAACCTAGACCTTGCACACACATACACCTGTAGATCAATGATCTTACTTACCATGCAGATCTCCAAACGTGGCCTTGCACACCTACTGACCAAGATCATACATACATGAAGAATCCTAATTGATTCTCCAAACTAGCACCCACACTTGGTACTGTGGCACTAGGAGGAACACACCTTGCTCTCTTCACTCTGAAGGAGCTAATATTTGCTCTCTTACTCTCTAGCACAAATTACAATACAGCCCATGAGTCTCTTAAATAGATCTCATGCAAACAATAATTAGACATCTAATTAAAATAATTAGATCCGTAGCTTCAAGTCTATAATTGGCCTTCTACATGCAAACAACCAGTTTGTTAACTAATTATTCGTGCAACCGACAGTTTTGGAACTTCACAGGTGACCGACGTCAGTCCTTGTCTGCCTAGAGGTGACCGACGTCAGCTGACTCCTGACCGATGTCGGTAGCTTCCTGTCCACCACTGGCCAACGTCGGTCAGCCTAATCAACGTCGGTGACTGTGACACTCAGCAACCTCCTCCCCTGTTTGCATCAGTGAAGCTTTTAGCTCCACAACCTAACAATTTATTTCTTTTCTCTTTTAGGACATGCATGTGAGCCTTACAGCCAAAAAGTCAAAGATGAGTTGCTTTTGGTTTCTTCTCAGTCTAAACTTATTATGGCATGATACCTTCAAGGGATTTGGTGGGTGACATTTTCAACACATAGACCACTATGTGACATACTTCTACACACTATGAATGAGGCAATTGTGTATCATCAACCATGCTACAAAAAGTTTCCACTATGAAATTATTACATCATTCTACAACACCATCTTATTGTGGTGTATATGGAGCAATTAATTTCCAGTGTATTCCATTAGCTTTCAAATAGGTTGAGAAATATTTATTGATGTATTCCCCCCCCCATGATCTGAGTGAAAGGCCCTTATATGATGACTAATTTCAATCTCAATAGTGGCCTTGAATTTCTTGAAGGCTTTGAAAGCCTAATTCTTATTTCTCAAAATGTATACCCACATTTTCCATGAATAATCATCAACAAAGAGTTGAAATTATTTGTATCCTATGGTACTGGGAATCATGTGTCCATAAAGATCGGTGTGCACCAAATCCATTAGACCAGGAGCTTGATGTTCACTTTTCTTAGAAGGAGCTCTTCATTGTTTTTCAACTAAGCAATTGGAATAAATGTCAATGTTTTGTTTGAGTATGGGAAGGCCTATGACCATTTATTATCTACTCAATTTGAGAAGATGCCCATAATAAGTGACCACATAAATGGGGTTAATTTTTTAAAAAATTGTAAAGGGGGTTATTTCTTCTCTCTTCTAACAAATTTTTCATTTTCAAAAATTGTAAATTGTAAAAAGTGCATTGCAAAACATTTATATTTTCTAGCAACAAATCTAAATAGTGAAATATCAAAAACATATAATGAGATTATCAAATCTCACTCATAGTGTTCATTATTAGCAATGACTCTGGATCGCATTTATGGATAATGTCATCATGTTTGATCTATTACATACATAACAACGATGTCTGGGCAGCATGCCTCTAAATATTTGGGGAGTAATAAGGTTCATAAATGTTAATTTTAACCATCCCCATGTTATCCATTCACCACGATCATTTGGTGTAAATCCTAACAGTTGGATTATCCAAGTATATATGGAAGTTACACCCATTTTACAAGGATTTCCACTAAGCAGGTTCCATTGATCGAATAAATCCTTTTCACCTACTATCTTGGTTCCATGTATCACTCTACTATCATGTACATAAACATCTATTTTATGTATTTTCAATTATATTGAAATGATGAGCTCCTTCCACGTATTGATGGATATATATGAAGGGCATGTATATCTAGAGGTGTGGTATATCTTACTAATACTATATAGAAAAGGGAAAATATTTGGAGTGATAGAAACCTATCTCCCTTTGTTAGCTTGTTCACAATGGCCAAAAATGGATCGACATTTGTTCTCCCAAAAACTCAACATCATCATGGTGATAAGTTTGCAACATGGAAAATTAAGCTATAAATAAACCTAAAATGTTAATACATATGGCTAGTTGTTTATGGTGCATGGACTTGACATGACACAGATATTGATCAGCAACATAAATTTGACAAAGCTAATCACAAGTAAAAGTTAATCATTAGGTTCAATGTCTCGAATGAAGTACAACCTCATATCCAAAATTCCACTACAGCAAAGGACACCTATAACAAGTTTAATATTTTCTATGAGGAAAAGAATCAAAATCAACTTATACATCTATAGAGCCAGCTACATTGTCTCAAATTAAAACTAGAATAAAAAGTGGAAGATTTTTTACGTAGTGTTGTAAATTTGCGAGCCTCACTTCTAGCATTAGTCAAGAAAAATCTATATGAATATTTAGTTCCCCTTGTCAGAGTGCTTTCCCTTGCATACGGTATTTTTTTTACCACTCTCAAAGTCACAAATCAAAAATAAACATTTGAGATGTTAGTTAACATGTTGCAATAGGAAGAGGCTATTTAGAATTCAAAATAAATAGATGAAGAACATGTTTTTGCATTGCATAAAAAGGGGAAGAAACCCATGAAGATTTATAGATCAACCCCTGAAGAGAACAATTAGCAAAACTAGTAGGGGAAAAAACATCATTCCCAAAAGTTTGTCTCATGCGTGGTAAGATAGGACATGAATTGTAAAACTTTTGGTACAATGCATTTACACATGGCTCATCTAGCCTGAAGTCTAATTCACAAAATTCACCATAGATTAAGAAGAAACAACATACATCCAAATGTAAATACAAGAATAAATCTTCCAAATCATGGTAGTATGGGAATTTTGTAGAGTAAAAATTTTATTCATACTAGGATCATATATTTTCCACTCAACACATGAGGAAACAAATTCTCTCAATTCAGTCTGGTATGTGGATTTTAGTGCCATAAGTCACATTATCGACAAAAAATATTGGATCTCTAACTTGAATCCAACAGTGTCACAAGTCAATGTCTCCCTTAGTGATGATACATCGTACATAGTTCGAGGCCATGTTTATGTCTCTCTCAATCTTGGCAAGAGTACCTACATCAAAGAATGATATTGAAGTATGCTCTACCAACATTTGGTATCAAATCATATAGAATCATGAGAGGCATGTTAAGCAATTGAACTTAAACCTAAATCATAAGTTGTATGGTGTCTTGACTTCATGTTTCACAATCTAAATGAAGGCACAGATAAAATAGTTATGTGTGGTCTTTGCTTACATATAAAAGGATGCAATGAATAGGAATGACTCTTGCAAGGTATTCCAGCAACCAGTGGCATGCACCACCTAATTTTATCACTTTAGACAAAAGTAAGACAAAGGCGTAAGCAAATTGTGGGATATGTTGAAGAGAAACCTCTAACACATATTTTAAAACTATGGCAATCCTCTTTAGTTAAATAGAGAGCAATTCAAAGCTTGCATTGATAGAATAGAGTCATGTTCCATCCATCCATGGTTTTAGCAATAAACCACTCTTTGAAACCACCTCAACCCATAATTTTCAACCACCATGGTATGGTTTTATTACCAAAATTATGTTTTATTTACACTTTAAATTTAGTATGTTTTGTTTCCACTTTAAACTAAAACTATTTTAACATTTTCTTTGATAGATCATAAAGTGAGCCATCTCGAGTACAGTGTGCAAAACATATAGTCTAATATGGCTAATAAAAGAGATGTGGATAACATAAAAGGATAATTAAGAAAAATCAAAAGAGATATGAGAAACATCATAGCGGAATTGGTGAAGATCATGATGACCTTATAAAATAATCAAAAAAACTAGCTACCATTCACCAATACATAGTCTAACTGGGGTGGATCTTCTAGCCAACCCAATCCAAATTTAAGTGTATTATAACCTGTAACACAATTATTTTTAGTTGAAGAAAAATATTCAAATGTACAAATACCACTAAATTTTTATTTAAGTGTGAAAAATTATTTAATTTTTGTTGAGGATATGCCAACAAAAAGGTTGCCTAAAAGAGACACTTCTTCCAAAAGGTCTTCATTAATGGCTTTTCTAATTACCTTCCATCACCTTTTCCTTGAAGGTACAATCACAAATTCAAACAAACAAATAACACACTCAACACCAACAAGATCTACCTCAATGAACAAAAATCCCCCTAGTATTCCATGTTTTCAATTTTGCCTAGAAGATTCTCATCCAAACAAACTTACTAAAATTTAATAAATAAGGAAGAATCATCTTAGAACTAGAAGATATTATCCAAACTCACTTTAATAGGCCATAGACAAGGCCAATGACCAACTATCTTATCAAGTGGAAGATGAATATTTCATATAGAAACATCCAATGATGTTAAACATTGAGGGCAATGTTTGTTTGAAGGGGGAGCATGTTACACCCTTAGCTTATAGCATGTATTTGGATATGTGTAACCAATTTGTGGCTAACATAACCTTTAATGAAGTCATGTGACCATTTATATAAAGTCATATTGGTATTAGGGGTAGCCTAGGTAGTCTCCATAGCATAAATAGGGTATATATAGGAGGAAGTGATTACTATAAGAGGATAGATTGTGAATTATTTTTTTATTATAATGTTGTGTAGGCTTCCCCCTTGAAGTGGTTAATTATATATTCAAATATTCTACTCTATTTTAATCATATTGTGATCTATTGATTTCATTCTACTTTAGTGGTATATTAATTTCATTACAAAGAAGCTCACCCAAGGCATAGCAAGAGAACAGTGAGAACTTTATTATGAGAATAAAGCATAAAAACATAAACATGAATATCATTTTTACTCAAATGACATATATATAATATACATCATCCAATTAAATATCAAGCACTATTGTAAGAAACAATTCATTCAAAGAATTCATATTTTATTAAACAACATCCTTAGTATAAAGCATACAACATTACTTTACATTCATTGCCACTTAATGATAATATTTACACGTAAACATCATACACGTAATCCACTTTTGAATCTTTTAAACCCTAATTCCAAGCTTTGTCCAATTGCTCTAATTCAACATCTCTAAAATATCCAACATGTTCCTCCTTTCATTTGACCACTAGCTTACCTAGTGGTATAATATCTCATTGCTCTCAAATCATATTCTTGACCAACTTAGATTGATCTTGCTCAATCTACATTTTCCTTGTGTGGGTGCTTGACATGTCAATTTCTCCTTCAGTATGTTTCCACGTGTGCTTCTTTCTCATGTGTGTTTCTTCATCAAATGTGTGTTTTTATAACCCACGATGTGGATCATCATTCTTCTTTATCCTCCTCCTTTATTCACATTTGATCTTGAAGATGCACATTACAAGTATCTAATAATCTTTAGCGTGTCTCCCTTATGCATCATGTCTTAGATAGTCTTTCAATGTTTTCCTTATGTGCATTTCTACTATCAACACCAATATTACTAGTTAAAATTTAACCTTGTGCCATAAAAAAATAATGACTTTAGTATATGTTGTTCTCATGCCTTCACATTGCTTCGAATATTTTGAGAGCATCTTTGTGATAGTCATTTTATGTACATCCTAAATTATTTGACAAACTGCAACAATCATATGTCATTACATTGAAAGCAACATATATGAAAGTCAGTAATATATTAGGCCATAGTGCTAAGATCCTTTAGCTATTACCTTAAGTAAATTCCATATTTCTCTTGTTTCATCACATTAGTTATTTAATTGAGGTAATTTATCAATTATTTGAAAATGTTATATGGATTACAATGATGGACTTAGAACATTTAGTTTTGTTTTGTGGTCACATTTTGCATACATGTTTGGCATGGTTTTTTTAACTACAACCTATGACAAATATATTTTTTTGATCATGTTTTTATGGATGTACATAACCTTGTGTAGTGTGATCTTTTTCATTGTGCTTCTGATATTTTTTTTTATGCCTTTACGAATTATTTTTCAATTGTGGTTGCATGGACTACAACGATGGGATTAAAACAAGAAAAAAATCTTAGCTTTGAATATTTTAACATTTTATGAATTACTTATATCATTTAATATATTGATTTTAGTCAAAAGTGTCAAAAATCAGAAGTATTAATGCCAAAATATATATCATCCTCAAATAATATTCTCCAATAATTATCAACATTTAGCCTTGTGCCACAAATTCTATTTAGAAAATTGTAACTTTCATATGTCATAACATTGAGAGCAAAGTCTATTAAATTTAATAGCATATCATGCCAAAACACTAAGACCCTTGCCTATTCACCAAACACAATTAAATTTTGTAATGATATCATGCTTTCTCATTAGTTATTAAATTAAGGGAATATATCAATTGCATTTTGACAAAATATGGTCACATGGACTGTAGTGATGAACTTAGGATATTCAATTATTATTTTGGTCACATTTTGAACTATAAATGTTTGACTGGGTGTTTTCAATTACAACATATGATAAATATTTGTTTTCAAATATGCTTTGATGGATGTACGTAACCTTATGTAGCAACCTTGAATTATTTGACAAAGTAATGAAATGATTACATTTAAATATCCTAATGCAATTAATAAATTGACCCTAATGCAATCTCAGTTACAAAATGTCAAGATAGAGAAGGCATACGAGTTGTTTAACAAACTAATGCAATGATTACAAAATATCTTAATGTAGCAAGAAGAAAATTCCCTTAATTTTATAGATAATGTTAAGGCATGGGAGCAACATCTTCAAAAGGCATTAAAATTTCATGGCATAATGCTAAGATCCTAGTCTCCTCAAAAAATACAACTATATGTCCTATGTCCATCATTGCAATCCATGTCACCACATTTTTTTGTCATTTTTTCTAATTGTTCATGTATGCTACTACATTTTGTGTATGTATAACATGGTGTTTGCATCTACAACATATTAAAAATATTCACTTTCAATAAGCTTTAATGGATTTACATGCCTTTATGTAGCTACTTTGAAATATTAGATAAGTTATAAGCTCGTTAATGTAATCTTAGTTTGAAAATGTGGTAGCATAGAGAAGGGATGTGGATTGTTTGACAAACTACAACAAAGCATGGATATAGCAGGGATGATGACTATTACTACAACATGGCCTTTATGGCTATGCAAATATTTTTTTATTTTTTCTAATATGCCACTAACATCAAAACTTTGATGTCCACTGGACATGGCTTCAAAAAAATTGGCATGCATGTGCATGTTGAAATGAATGAGAGTGCGTGAAATTTGATACCAATAGAGTAAGCAATGCATTCAAAATTTCAACACGTTTACATTAAAATTTTGACGTCTAGGTGTATATCAAAATTTCAATGTCAAATCCAACATAGAATTTTCAATCCAAGGGTTTTGACAAACATTTCCATGTTTTTAAACTTCCAAATCCTTCAATTTTGACATATGTACATCAGAGTCAATGTCAAAATTTTGGACAAATGTTGTAGCTATAACACAAATTCTCATCAAAAACTTGGATTATAAAAATAAAGCTTCATACAAGGCTATTGTATAATAAAGAGGCTCTAAGAATGTCTAAAGTCCTTAAGCAAATCACTAGTTTCCAAGTTGGTATGGTAATGGTAATGTGATCATCATTCTCTTTGGCTTCGATTTTAAACTCGAAGTATTGTAAGGATGTTGCTAATATAGATATTTGGGCACCAGAATCTCAAAAGGATCATGTATTTGGAGTAGTATGAATAGGGTAAAGGAGATAATTTAAGCTCATATTGGCTGGTGAATAGGGGAGGGGGTTGTACTGTGAACTTTTGGTTTGAGGCTCAGAACGGTGGCGATCCACTACCAAAAGATCGACAATGGATATAGATTACGAATATTTATGTATATCATAATTGGGTAAAGGTTAGGGATTTTTACAAAAATATAAAAGTGATCGTGAACTAAGGATAACTTGGATCCCCCTAAAGGTTAGTGGCAAGTATTTTCTAATGAGTAGAGAGATGGATTTTGGTTTAATAATTAAAGCAACAATTTTTTTATGAAGATTAGTTCAAAAAATCATTCATATTGGGGAAACTATTATGAATGAGGTTCCTTAGGTAAGAGAGAATATCATAATATTTATAGCAAAAAGTTGGAGATGTTATTTTGGTTAGGTAAAAAATTTGGAGAAGGCTAAATTTTTGTCTAAATTAAGTCTTTATATATACATTTTGAGTCAAAATAAAAAAACTTACATGATAATATGGTTTCAAAAGGTTATCATGGTGACAATTTAACATCTTTTGCATCATTTATTTACTAGGTTTTTATGAGAAAGATGGATGATTCTTACTAAGAAGAGATTAAGAGAGTTTGATACAGTGGATAAAAATTGTATGAAATGGATTTATTATTTCTTTAAATCATCTTTAAATAAATGATGTTTAGATTAAAGTGGCATATTATATTCTATGGAATATATGGATTGAAAAGAACTAAGAATTTTTTGACAACAATAAAGATCAGATCAAATTTTTCGAAAAAAACTCGTACATTATCAAATTGAGGAGTTTGTATTTCAATCTATATCATTGAATACTTACTCAAAACTTTGAGAAGAGAAATTATAGTGAAGTTTTCCCCATATATAAATAAGAGTAACAATACAAACGAAAAATTTATAACAATTACAACTTGATTAAAATTTGTGATCGTGTGTCTAAAATAACCTTATTCACAAATAAAACTTCAAAAAAAAATATAGAAAAAAAATCTTTCAAAAACACTTTTAAAACAACTAAAAATAATTTGCAATTAATAATTCTTCCAGCACCAACTATTAAACAAGGTGTGATGTTGGCAATAAAACAATATGCCAATTTTGCATATATCCAACAAATTGAACTCATATAGGTTGAAAATAAAAAGTGACAGTGTTGGACTCAAATCATTGATAATATGTAAAATGAATAGAAAGAATTTAGACGTGTCAAATTTCATTACATTTATCAAAATGCCAATCAAATTGTTAATAGGATGATAAATGGGCCCGGATAATAAAATTGAAAGGTTCAAAAAATTTAAGTTCCTGTCGTTCTTTTGTACGATAAGCCAAGATGAATTTATGAAGTCCTCAAATAATGATTTTGGAAATATGGATTGTATTAGCATCTTCATTTGAAAGATGAATGATGTATGGAGTCGATATGTAGATATTTGGAACCATATAAAAATAATATTTATTGTCAATCCCAGTTATTATGATGTGCATTTTTCACATGATAATATTTCGGTTAAGGCAATTCAATGGAATGTTGAAGTGGTGTAATGAAAAAATAACAAAATGGGTCAATTGGAAAAAAAAATAATAATAATAAATAAATTATAATTATTTTGGAAAAAGATTAAAAGGAGAAGCTGAAACAAATTTTATAGAGAAATCATGATTCTTTTGTTAAGAGCATGACAAATGTGAAAATATTACACAATCATATGTATTAGCTTGTAATTGATTATAAATTAATGGTTTGAATTTTGCTTTTTGTTAAGATTGCCTTTAGAAAAAGGGTGAGTCATATGTAAACCGTGTAAAAATTTATTAGTAGTCATTGGAAGTAATAATAAAGAGGAATGTTCTCATGCCAATGAGATGTGGATGAATTGGTTGAGTAGTTTGGTTGTTTCAAGTTCCACTCAGGGTCAAATTTTAGGAAAAGTATACAAAACCAGTTGTCGTTATTGGTTATATTATCGGTGTCATTAATAGTCATTGGATATTCTCAAGACTGGTGATGGCTATTGTTATTAATAATCATATACATCTAGTAATATCTAGTATTTAAGTGGTATTCAACTGGGTAATAAATCATATGCAGATCTGGCCACACTCCGGTCAAAAACCGTTACCTAACAAAAAAAATAATTAAGAAGAATGCCCTCATGATGCAAAGTACAAATAGAGAAAGGAGGTTGTGCTCCAACCACAAAATTATAATCATCAAGGGTGAACTCAACGATTGCATGCCATGCAGGGAAGACTTGTATAGCATAAAGGTAGCAAAAGCTAAGTATCTTAACTTGGCATCTAAGTGGGTAGTAGAAACAGAGTATGTTTAACTTGGCAACTAAGTAGTACTTAAATGGCATCATACTAAACTTTGAAATTTATTTTATAGTTGGTATAACATGTGTTTAATATATTCTTTTTATTTTCTTTTCTAAATTGAAGAGAAAATGTCGTTTTGAATTGATTTAAAATAACAAATTTGAAATGCATTAAAAAAATGTTGATGTAATACTTGTACATGAAAATATATATGTTGAATATTGAGTCTAATAACTATGAATCTTGCATGTCATGATGCAACTAAATATTTTATAATATTATTAATTAAATATTAGTCACATATTAAACAGTACACATTCAATATCTGATGCAGAAAATTATATATCAATATTTTTCATTAATATCCTTCATTATTCAATAATTGGTACAATTTCACCATCTAAAACCTTTCCCCTCATTTCACAAAGGTAATCACTAGCAGAATGTAAATTTAAATTTTCAAAAGAAATAGGAGAAAATCACATTGATTATTTCAAGTGTGTGAAATCTAAAGAAGCATCTCGAATGAATTAATGCGCAATTCGGGCAGGGAATTACAGCTGTCAACTAATGAAGAATAGCTAACAAATTGTAGGGATCTTGAGGTCCAAGGAAAGCAAGATTGCTGATATAAAAAGAGAGGTGGTCAACTTCATTTCAATGCTTAATCATTGTTGAGATAGCATGGAAGTTGGGAATTGCATATGCTCCATCAACCACTTATTATAAATTATAACTCTCACCAAATGGTCAATGGATATGTGTATGATCCTTAGGACCTATGAAATATTCATATAGATATCACTAGCCAAAAATTGAAAGGAAGATTGATGCAAAATAGATATTGAATTAATCATGATATAAGGAGAGTATATATTTATAGGAAGTATGTAGAATCTTCAATAATGTAATCCTCCTATCTCATCTATTCTGATGAGCCATTGGTTAAAATCACAAACTATTTGGCAGTGATCATTTGATAATTTATTTATTTTTATTTCATATATAAATATTAATATTAAAATAAAAATTTAATATACACACTTTTGACGACAACTCCAAATCTCATGCATATCAAAACAGAATTACGTTTTTTGAATAATAATTTTTAACTTTCATTTTAAACCACATTTCACCCCAAACTTAAGATGCTTACAAAAATCTGCACCTTACATTATCTTGTTCATCAAGGAAGAAAACAAAACCTCCTAAAAAATTAAAAAATAATAATGTAAACAATGATGTAGTAATTCACTTATAACACTATCATTTTGACATTCTGTGTGAAAGGAATAAATTTTCCAAAGAACTTGAAGCATCTTAATTTTATTTTTTTTAAACCAATGTCATAAACTAGTTCATGAAATCTCAAGCAAAGATGATACAACGAGTTGGAAACCATTTTAGAACTGAAGAATAAACAAACTTTTGAACAAATCAACACACTTTTGATAGGCCCTGCATGCCACTTTAGCCTAAAGGATGTTTGAAGTCTCTTAATCTCATCTCGCAAACTCATTTAAAGCAATTTCAATGTCTGCAATCCAAAAAGGTTCCTAATCATAGTTCAATTTCATAATCTTTTAGTTGCCTTTATACATTTTGATCTAAGATTTTAAATTCATCCCACAAATGAAATGGCTTCTCATAATACAGGCGTACACGATCAAAAAAGACACTGAAGACTTCAAACATACATTATGTAATACCCACTTAAGCATGGATTACAAGTGCCCAAGGCCCCACACAATCAAGCAATAAATCACTGATAATAAATCACTGCCATGGATAACACCAAGACACATCATATTAATTGTAACCGATTTCACAATTGTAACCGAGTTCTAATTGTAACCGAGTTCTAAACATTGCTGACAACAGAAGTGTAAATAAATATCATTTAAGTGTTGGAATATTTACGGTTTTCATTCGCTCAAAGACAGCATTCTATGTTCAAGATCAGAGTGGGGAAAAAAGCTAATTTTAGTTTCATGTGTAAATTTAAAATAAACATTTAAATAGCAATACCAACTGCTATCATAAGGAACCCTACCAATTGACTAGAAAAATCATTTAACATTGTAACAGACAAGCTCTACTCGGCAACTATAATCACATATGAAAAATCAAGACCCTCAAAAGAAAGTCACCAACCAAGAAAGTCTGTAAAGAATTTTCGTTTCCCATGTAATCAAATTTAAAATAAACATTTAAATAGCAATACCAACTGCTATCATAAGGAACCCTACCAATTGACTAGAAAAATCAGTTAACATTGTAACAGACAAGCTCTACTCTACAACAATAATCACATATGAAAAATCAAGACCCTTGCACTTAAAATCTCCAACTGGTATTTACATATACATTCTCTCATAAGTTGCTTGAAAAATCCATTTGTCATAATAATGAGTTCTAATAACACCTAAAGAAAGTCACCAACCAAGAAAGTCTAGAAAGAATTATTACCCATACAACTGATCAACCAAGCTAATTAGAAGACCAGATAGACAACAGCATCCCCAACCCCCTTAGTTCAGAAAGTAGACTAAATCTAGCACATAGCATTCACTAGCTCATTGGCATCCAAAAACTCAGCCATTCAAGAAAAGGAGCTAGGATATTGGCAAGATCATAAAAGGTAGCTTTACAAAGCTTCTATATAATCAAACCACTACATGAAACACTCCCATTGGAGGGAGCCACTTCAATGAGCTTACATGGAGTGAAAGAACATTGTCCAAAGATGCTCTCATGATGCAATAAAATAAGCAATTGTCATGCACGAACACGGCCACCCCCTGTAAACACAGTCAAATTCATAAGATATAATTTAGTGTATATAACACAAACCAATTAAAAAGCAAGATAAACATCATTTCTATTGATTATTACCTCTTCCACTTCCTCCTCCTCTTCCAGCTGCTCTACCACGTCCACCTCTACCTCCCCCATCTTCCGGCAATCCTCGACCTCCACCTTTTGCTGCCCCTCGCCCACTACCTTCATCACCTCTTCCCCTTCCTCTTCCTCGGCCAGTCATAACAGGCTTTCTATCTGCATGGGCCAATATAAATTAACACCTCAAGCATGATATTTAATATTTATTGAACAACTGCAATCAAGTTCTGAAAAGTGGATAAAATTATGCACCAGACATGGATAGAAGGTGGTACCTGAACGTCTAATAGTTTCTTCCTGAACTTTATCAATAACCTGCCAAACAAACCACATGTAAATAAGGCACTCATAGAAAGGAAGCAAAACCACCTAATCGCAATTTTAACAGATGATTTGTAAACAAATATCATTGTAATAAAGATTTTGACATTAAAAATAGTTATTATGCCATCCATATCAATGTTCAAGCAAAAGAGAGATCATCGAACTTTCCGATATATCAATATCAAGACATCCTCCTATCAACGATTAATTGAAGATAAGATCAACCACTAAACCATCCAGACTAGCACAGATCCATCGTAACATGAATCTAATATGCACCGAAACGTATCCAAAAGACTTGAGGTAATAATCCCTATGTTTCACACTTTTGGTGAGATTGACACTTTGAGTGTTTTGGATACCTCTCAGAGCATATGAGATCCACACTATACGATGGATATATGCTAGTTTATATTTATATATAACAAATACTAAAAAAATTATTAAAATACATGCACATGGATCCAACACTATAAAGCAAACTTTTTATTAACTTTTCAATGTGCTACCTTCTTGAAGAAGTTTGATTTAAAACAGTCAGTTACATGTGCTACAGATGTCTATTTTTAAATTATGAAGAGTTACATATTTATTATAACATAGGTCGGCGATGTTCCCCTTGCATCCACCCGAACCGGAAGTTCAAGTCAATGTTGGGTGTAGAATTGTACCGAGAGGAATATTAAAAAACATCAAACAATTGTCATGAGAGGTTCCACATAATGCCAAATACGGGAGCAGCTGGGGCTTTCCTGCATACAGGTTCCAGTCCCTTGTGATCTAGCAGTATAAATGTTACAAAGAGGAATAAAATATAAAGCCAGACTCAGAATAGACTTTAAGAAAATAACTCGTTTTATTTTTATAATATCCTCAAAAAAACAAGTCAACATGCACAGAACCTTTGCCAAAAAAAATTATTTTTGGAAAATGAAGATATGAGAATTCTATGCTTATGATGAGACTTTGGAGACCTATTCTTTGTAACTGTAATGATAATCGTGGTTTGTAACTTTCTAGAAAATGTTCACGCCATCATCCTAGAAGTCAACCATATCATCCCTAACTCTTCTTAATGATTTGTAAAAGGTATACTTCATTTCAGGTCATTCCTAGAAGGACAATTTATTATGCCTATATATATTTAGTTAAATTTAAAAGTGGGGAAGTGAGGAATATAATAAAAATATAAAAAAATCTATATAGAATATGGGCAAATCGGGACAAAGAGTATAAAACAAGGTGAATTAGTTATTTACACGCTTTAAGAAAATAATAGACCAGGCAAATAAATCAACAAAAAAAAAATCTATGATAACTTTTTTTGGCAAATAGGCTCATACAAATAGTATCAAAATTAGCCAACCCTAAGTTTTAAATTTCTATTATTCACTACATTGCGAAGACTAGCCACTAGAAAAATACCTGGACGATGGGAAGAAGGATGTTAAGCAAAAAGGTTCAGGAAAGGAGAAGAAGGTCAAGCAAAGAGTAAATAGAATCCAAAACATTAGAGGAAGCAAAATGAAAATATCGCAACGCTCAATTCATCTAATGATAAATCCCGCTAGTGACAACAGAGTAGCCATCGCAAATATAAAAGCCAACATTTGATGATGAGGTAGAGAACTACCTTGCAGAATATAGGTTTGGGGCCAATGACCCTTGTTATTACAATTGCCTATCAAGGTGGTTGATAAATCGATGGATTCTTATTTCCAAATGAAATACAACACCAACAAACAGCAGAATGCTTGAAAACGATTTGGCACTAAAGAGATAGCCTATAATGAAGTCCTTACAGTGGGAACCTCAACGACACAAAGTCTGATCTAAGACAGCCAATGAAGTAGTAGCAGAGAGCAGATGAAGCCTGGATTGAATGCAAAAAGGCCAAGCATCAGTTCGCCATGTTGAAAAAACAAGTGGTTGATCTGACCCAGCTAAAACATGGCAACACCAGGATTGAGAGATTGAACCAAAAAGATGTCCAGTTTAGATTGGGATGATAAATTCACCAGAGAGTTGAGGAAAAAAAGAGAGTGCAAAAGAAAACACTCAGCAATAAAAAGAGTAGGATATAATGACCAAGGTCTTCAAGGATGCAGGGCAAAATTTGGCCAAGACAGCAGGATAGGTTGATGGCTAATGTTGAATTCATGTTGAAAAATCCCATCATATATAGCAAATACATTTAATAGACGAGAATTATCAAAAAGAGGTAGAAGTCATTATGAAAGAATTCCATTCATCGAGCAAATGGCTAACCTGCGGGGAAACCTCGAAAAGGTTGGAGATCAAACAGAGAGGTAACAAGGTTTCCAGATTAAATGACATATTTGTTTGCAATGGCAAGTTATGATCAAAAACATAAAGCTTGTAAATAAAGGAAGGATAAATAAAAGAAAAATTAAAAAGAATTAAACTCTCACAACCAAGGCTAGCCAGTTTGTCAATGATGGGTAGCCTCCACCATGGATTGAGAAGCATACCTTGCATGAAAAAGATAAACATAGGAATGCAGTTAATAAAAACTATGAAGACAATACCAAGAATTTGCAAGGCGAGTAGCCCACATCACATATATGAAAAAACAGGTTGTTCCATAGAAAAAATTTAACATCCTCATTTAAAAATTAAAATTAATTTTACCATGACCTAGAAGGAAGGAGTTGCGTGATGAAATCACACAAAGTAAAGGGCACAGTGAGAGAGATAGCCATTGCCATCACTACTGAATGGAATGCAGTAATTACTGCTTCCATGCCCAATCCCACTACTTATCAAACTGATTACTCCCAAAGAGAATTGTAAGTACCAACAACAATTTTTGTGTCACTCCTACTCAACCTTCAGTGCCCACAGGTTGTGGATCAGCATACCACAGGGAGACGTCCCTGGTCCTGGCATGGTGTCCTGGGGATGGACAAAACATCTCCTTGACATCCCCCCAAGGCTGTGGAAAAAGGGGGACGTCCCCAAAATTTTGGATGTCCAGGGGAACATCCCCCTTTTTCTGCCTCTGTTTTGGAGACATCCTGCCATCCCTGGGACGTCAACAAGCCAGGACATCCCTCAAGTGTCTTGGGGATGTCCAGATGACCCCAGACAGTCTGCACTATTTTTTTCAACACAAAAAAATTAAAAACAATTTCCAGAAACATGACCATAATTTAACATCAGCTAGCTAAATTTGCCAGCATAGAACTATCTACTAATACAGGCCTAATTTTAAATTTGAAGTAATATAGAATAGCTTGGTGCAGAAAAGCTTTCGATGGACCCCATGCATAAAACCTTGTAGACATTGTTTTGCAAATCACAATGCATTTTGCACCATTATGAAAGCAATCGCACTGATACTAGAGTTCTACAGCTTAAATCTTCCTCAAACAGTGTTGCAGAAAATAATGAAATTAATACATTTACTCTACATTGCCAGATATGCCCCTGCAGGCCAAGGAAACATTGGGGAGACGCTCCTGGGTAGGGGAGCGCAGGGGGAATGCCCAGGGACGCTCCCTGGGCGTTTCCGCCGTGCTCTCCAAGTTAAAAATGTTTTTTTTTTTCAATTTCACCCAATGAAAATTCAAACATGGACTTCAAAGTACAATTAAAAATAAACTAAAGTGGATTCCCAACCCTAAAAGCAGCACTCACACTCATTTTATTAAAAGATAACACATTTACCTTTCCTTGCATTTTTTAACTCTCGTTGCACATTTGTCCACTCTTGTTCATTTCGACAGTTGCATAAGCTTGAAACTCCTTCCTTGTGCTAAACCTACACCATTATCTCAACCTATTTGGCACCAAGGAGCTTAAGGAGCTTGCAAGGAAGAGAATTTGCTGATTTAAGGTAATTTTCAGTTTTTTGGCTTTTTTATTTTGTTTTGTTTGTAACTAATTTTTTTTTTTTTTTTTTTCTTTTTGTTATTCTTTTAAGTTTTAACCATTATTTCAACAAATACCAAATGCATTGATTATGTTTTAAATTTTAATAGCGATATTTATATTTTTTACCAAGGGCTATAGAGATTTGTCAAAATGTCTCTAGCTACAAGTGCTAGTTCGGTGAGCCAAGGGATAGGCCCCAAATATGATCTGCGAACACCCCTTTAGAAGTAAGTGACAGTATTAAAACAAATACCTAGTGGAGGGTGTTTTCATTGGCTTTGCTCAAAGTGTAACTATAAATACAAGACCTCGTAGAGTCGAGTGAAAAACCATTTGTGTGCGATTCTTGGCGCTAGAATCAAAATTTGTGGTCGGCCAAGCATAAATGGAAGGTCGGGAAAGGACTTGCCACAAGCAAAGATCCTTGCATTCGTTAAAGAGCAAGAAGACGTAGATGCCATTGTTGGGCAAAGACGTAGAGAAAGAAAGGATCGCCACCTATTGATCCATCTCATGCTAATGTGGTGACTCCATCACACCTCTTTCTTGCTACACCCATTGCGACCGAAGAGGAAGAGGATTCACCTCTTGGTCACAAAAGAACAAAAGATGCAGGCCCATTGGACAAAGAATTCCATAATGAATCCAAGGATATAGCGGAACAGAGCATTGTGCACTGTCTTTACGCATATGGACTGCCATTTAATGTTGTTTGATCACCATATTGGCAGGATATGATGAGATCTATCAATACTGCCCCTAAAGAGTTCATTGGTCCAGGTTATGAAAAGATGCGCACCACCTTATTGACAAAAGAAAGAAAACACGTTGAAGATAGATTGAAATCCATCAAAGATTCATGGATCGAAATAGGGGCGTCCATCATTTCCAATGGATGGAAAGATACGACAAATAGGCCATTGATTAATGTGGTCACACTGAGCCCTAAAGGGCAATATTTTTTTAAAGGTCGTTGATTGTGAGGGGCAAATAAAAGATGCATGATTCATTGCTGACACCCTGATAGAGTCCAATAAGGCAGTGAGGCCTCAAAACGTTCTCCAAGTTGTAACAGACAATGCTAAAAATTGCAAAGTTGTTAGCATGTTGGTTGAGGCAAAGTATGGGCACATACTTTGGACACCTTGTGTTGTTCATTCCCTCCACCTTATGTTGCAAAAATTGGAGACAAAAATTAACTAGATCAAACAAGTCTATGAGGAGGCAAGCGAGATCCAAATGTTCATAACCAACCATCACATGTCCCAAGGCATCTCCAAGGCCTTCTTGAAGTTGTAGTTGTTGACGATAACTCTTATTTATCAATCATGAATCATTGTATATTTTTATTTTTATTTTGTAAGTTTGTAATTTGTAGTGCTTTTATTTTTGAATATTTTTTTAATTTTATTTGTTTTAATTTCGTATTAGGTTGTTGAGACTCAGTTTGCCTCACACACACTCGTCTTGAGACTTGTCTAGGTGCGTGAGACATTGAGTAGCATGGTTATCAACAACCTTTGGAGTGTATGGAGGCAAGCAAACAGTGAGAAGGCCACAAAACTGAAAGGGTGAATTCTGGATGACATGTGGTGGAAATGCGTGGAGTATTTGCTCAGTTTTACTGAACCCATCGTTAACATGTTGAGATATGTGGATATGGATCATCCATGTTTGGGCGAGCTTTATGATGGAATCGACTCAATGATCCATCATAAATGCCAAAGAGCAAGATCCTACAGAGAGGTTCTTCAAGGAGTGCAATCGCATCTCATTAAAATGTGGAACAAAATGACCACTCCGTTACATCTTCTTGCTTTTGCCTTGACAACCAAATGCTACAATGCAGAGATCCTTTCTTTGCCCAAGAGGATCACACCATATAGGGATATTGAAGTTGTCGAGGGATATAAGGCAGCATTCTCTAGACTTTTTGCCGATCTAGAAGTAGATGACCAAGTCAAGGACACTCCCTTGGCGCTATTTGTGACAAGTACAAGATGGACGTTCACTTTTGATGGTACCTCCATGGGCAAGCATCCACCCACCTCCAACCACTTGTAATAAAAACTCTATCACAAGTAAGCTTTTATTTTATTTTTTACTCCCTACCCTTTTAAACTTTTTGATGTTTTGTTTTAACTTTTATAATTTCTTATTGACTTTGCAGCTTTAATAGGTTGCAAGTTCCTCTTCAACTGAGCAGAATTGAGGTACCAATGGCTTTATCCACTCAGTTAAGCGCAACAAGTTGGCAACGAAAAAGGCAAAGGATTTGGTCTATGTGCATTCCAACTTGCTTCTTCTCTCACACAAACAACCTCATTACAAGGAAGGAGCAACAAAGTGTTGGGGTGTGGACCCAGACACTGTTGACTTGGATGCCTCCGTTGCCTACCTTTCATTGCTTGACACAGAGCTAGACAGTGCTTCACAATCCACATGCCCTGGATAGTGGAGCCAGTGGGAGTGGCACTGTTGTTGCTTGTGGTTCTAATGAACCACAAGATGAAGACATCGCAGCCGAAGACAAAAATGAATATCATGAATATGCTGATATGTCTTTATTTTTGTCCATACATTGTAACATTTGCACTATGTACTTGTTATAAAACTAATCTAAGTTCGACCATTGAATATTATGATATTTGGATTGAATTATGAGTAAGTTGTGGTTATTTAACTTATTTTGTTTCCTCTATGCATATTATGTAGTTAATTTTGATTATATGGAAAAAAAATAATAATAATAAAAAATTGTACGGCCTTATCCAAAAATGCATCCAAGCGCCAAAAAAAATCCTTGTATCCACATATCTGATTCTCATACCATATCCTTATCGGCAACTTAGGTGATTTTGATTGAGATTTGACCAAGTAATTTTTTTGGCCGAGTCCAAGTCCAAGTCCGAACCCAAAATGGGCCTGCCGATTCCAGGGCAAATCCAAGTTTCAATACTATACTCTTACCATAGAGTAATTGAATTAATTACAGCAAAACATTTTTACACTCACATTGTAGAGTAATTATAATAGTAATATTTACAAATTAGGAAGTAGTTGAAGGGCATCGTAACTAAATTCAGTTACAACTCAACTTTTAAAAAAAATTAACTCGTAACACAATTTAGATAATATGCTGCTTGATCAAATACAGTTTTTGAAAAGAAAAGTTATATTTTAGGTAGTAGTAAAAAAATGAAACCCAACTCAAGCTCACACATGCCGAATCAGAATTCATTTCATTAAAATACAAAAACTATTTATACCATTGGCTACAACAAGGATAACATAAAGAACACTTGAATGGCATCACCATAAGCCAATGATCTCTTCTGGTTTTCATCCATTACTTAGTGGTAACAAGATTTGTCAATTACCATTGATTACAAGATTTGTACAACACACTCTGAAAATTCCTAATGCTCTGAATCAACAACATTGTATGTTCTCCAAGTTTCAAATCAGCATGATAGCCAATTGCATGCATGAGAAAGGCATAAGAATTCCTAAACTCACCTCATCAGGTACTCGAAGATATTTGATAGTGTTCCCGCGGATGTAGCACTCAGGCATTCGCCAAAAACGATCGCCATCCTACAGTGCAAACCTCCAGTTCAGAGACAGACAATCTACATCAGGCTAAACGTTTGCCAATAATCCAGATTCCAAACACTGCCTGGCGGAAATTCTCCCAAGGATGAGAGAGAAAACTACAGTTTACTGAACAGCATAACTATCACATATAAAAGATGACAGGCAGCAGGCTTACCTTAGATGTACATATGACTTCTCTTAAATGTATGTTCATCCAAGTATCGCAGTTCACCAAATGTCCATTGTATGTTTCACCATTCTTTAACTCCACCAACTGCCAGCAGGAGATTGTTAGTAATAGCAATGGCAAGTATTAGAAAAAACGGATTACTGAATAACATAAGAAAGATAAATTTCCCTGGAAAATTACTCCAAGCAATGTTCATTGAATCAAACCCTTCTGGCACCCGCACTCACCTAGCTAGTATTTTGCAATTCTTAAATTCTATGTTCATAGCTACTAATTCAAAAAATGCACAGGATAAAAAAAAATCATGTGAAAGCAGTCAGACAGACCACGTCAACTGGATCTTACAGACTTTCCAAACATGCCATATAAAGCTGCTTGGCATTCAAAATAGCTTTAATTTTACTTACAGTTTGCAATACTCCCTAACTGATTCAAACGATTGATTTAGCAAGCTGATGACTTGAAAAGTAAAGCATATATGAATACCAAAAACGTGGTTCACAAGGCCTTGACAGAAACTTACCATAGGGTGGCCTTGAGCTGTCTTGAGAAGTGACAAAGGAAGCTGCAAAAAATAACACATAATGCAAAACAAACAATATAATAAGTTTACAGGTTGAAAAAAAGGTGGAACACTTTAAAGGAATAGAATGTATAAATACTAAAATACTAACACAATAACTTCTTCTGGTTATTATTTTATGAAATTCCACCATGTTCATAATACAGAGCACCTCCAGATCCCTAAATCTCACTAAAAGAGGGGGCAAAAGAACATATTACTTGGGAAAAATCACAACCCAGTAGAATAACTGTAAAGTCCACCAAACAATAAGTTCAAATTACTTCAAACAGAACAGCTGAAGAAACCTGCAACTCATCAATCTCATGCTCTAACTCTTAACATTAAACATAAATAATAATTTTACAAAATAAAATAGGTGGTTAAAAAAATAATCATAAAAAAAATTAGGAAATATATTGAATTCTCTGATACTCTGAATATCAACTGGATGGCTTCAGGAAGTTTATGATGTTCTGAAAGAGTTTCATCATTGAATTCCAAAAATAATTTACGAAGCCAGCAAACATAACATTCCTCATTACAACAAACAGAAAACCCAACTTCCCAAACTGAACACTCTTCAGGAGATCGATGTTAAATACTGGCCTCTACAAACTTAAATGCTTAAATGGCTTCTCACCAGTCATAGGATGTAAACCTTGTAGACCGCAAAAAAAATCCTCCTTGACAGGTTGTTATCAGTGGTGTGGTTTTAAATTTAACCATTGCATGTTTTTTATGGAATTCCTTCAATAGTAATCCTTTGTTTTGCTTTCGTTTTTTTCAGAATGAAGAGAGGAAATCAGCACGTGCATATGCTTGAGATTATGAAATAAAATTAGTTTAACTGTGATCTTTGTTCTCTTCATTTTCGGTGTAGTTTTCTTCCTCTCTGAAATTCTTGATTGGAGAACAAGCAAACAATCTGTATCAGATGCCCAGATAATCAGTCTCCATTGGCAGTGACTGATGGACACCTATTACACAACGTCATGGAAGAATCCAACCTTGGTGGGCTCTTTGTAAGCAAATATTCTTCACCAGGCAGCCTTTGCCCCTTCCGCTCATTTTTATTCCTTTCACACTTCAGCCCTAGATAGAATTTCCAAATAAATTTTTAACCAAATCTCCAATGGGCGTCATGCTTCAATGAAACCCTACATAGGTCTTAAGATAAGGGTAAACTCAAATAAACTCTAACCTACACTACTAAAAAGTGCAGGAATCTCTAACAAAACGGTAAAGTCAGTACAAACACTCCAGTTAACAGTTTGATCACAAATTTTGCCCCAAATATAACAAGTTTCAAACTCAAGACCTCCAATGCACAACAAAATATAAAGTTTTGGGACAAATTGCATTAGGATTTAAGCTTAAAAACAAAAACCTAGGGTATTGCAAAACAAAAATCGATGGAAATAAAACGTTATATTCATTGTTTCAGGGATTTACGACTTGAGTTCAAGATAAATAAAACATCTAGATTCCGTTTTGTAATAAATGAAGGAAAAGGGAGCATTGCTGTACCATTTTCGATGAAAAAAAACTTCAAATGCTCCCTGAGATGTGTAGGGACCGAATCTGCAGGAAGGCAACAGATCTCAAGGAAAAATAGCCTTGAATATCGACGCCGCAAAATTTTTAACTTTTCTCTGCTCTGCCTGTGCCTTTGCCTTTGCCTTGTTAAAATAAAGTTTTAAAAAGCCTGGTGTAAGAGGTTAAGAGCTTTAATAGGCCGCCATTGCTTTTTCGCTTACCCTATTTGGAGTTACGAGTGCCTTCTATGATTCTTATTCCCAAACCGTTGTAAATTGCGAGCTTTTTACCGCCACATCTCCTTATAAAATTTTAGTTTTTTTTCAATTGGAAATTAACACATTTTATTTATCAATTTTTTTTTGTTTTTCTCAAATGGAAAATTAACACATTTTATTTGTTAAATTTTTTACTTTTTATTTTTAATTAGAAAATTTATAATTGTATATATATACCGTATTGATTAACAATTACATTATTTTTTTAGTAAATTTAAAGTACATATATGTACATTAATACATTTTATTTATCAAAATTAATTAATTATATATACACATACTAATTAGTACGTGAATGTAAAGAAGTACTAATTTTGAGGAGCCTATCTTAGATTTGTTGTATATCATATTCATTTACGATTCCATTACTTTCTGTACAAAATTCTTGTTGATTCATTACGGATGACCTCAATATACGTGTGTGTGTGTCAATGACGACGACAGTGTTATTGAAAATGATAGTGGCAATGATAAATTTTAATGCCCTTTAGATCAAATTTGTCAATATGACCCAATAAAGTGTGTAGAAAATGCAATGTCTCTTTGAATCATCTCTGCAAATTCGTTGTAGTCATCTTTGTTGACACTAACCTTCGCAAACTTTGCACTCTTCTGAAGTGAAGTCCTTGAGCTAGCAACCATTTGGCTCTTCCCACTAAAAATTCCTAGGAAAAGAAGTAATGAATTAAAAACAATCAAACCTAAAACGAGACAAAGTTGAGAGAAAAAATATTGTTCCAACACCCTGATTTTTAATTTAAAAAATTAGCATTCAACAACCATGTGTACTTGTGTAGATAAGTTATAATCATAAATTTGGTCTTATCAATAATTTCAGTGAAATTGGACCTAGCATAAAATTGTTGAAGGACATTTAATTATTTTTCTACGTCAACAAGGTGTTTGGAAAGGAGGACGATGTTGTCTACATAAAGTAGAAGTATAATAGTGAAGTTTAAAAAGTTAGTAATCATGTACCTAACCTCTTCCAAGTATTTTTCTAGACAGTCTATGTAATCCCAAAAAAGAGTTGGAGATAATTGACAACCTTACTTTATTGTAGTAGTGCAATTAATTTTGTCATACCAACCTTCACAAGTTTTAAGTTTGGTATTGAGCCAGTCATAAATACTAAATACTCCACTCTAGAGTTTGATGGGAATTCCTAAATCCACCATACATTCAAAATATTTCACCTAGAATGGTTCCAAAAACGTTTTAAAATCAATGAAACTAACAAAAATATCATCTTTATTATTATAACAGTTTTCGATAAATGTTTTAAAAATGAGAATGTGATACATTGTTGAGTGTTTTCATATGAAACTAACTTAGTCTTTAGCATTAAGTTGTTTGTTATCTAACCAACCATTAATTTGCTTCTTTATAATAATTTCAAAAAGCTTGAAAATTAAAGGGAAAATCATAATAGTTCTATAATTAAAAGCATCATTTTTCCCAAGTTTTGAAAATAGGTATGATGAAACTTTGCATCCATTATTTAGGAAATATTTTTTTAAGTATAGTGTTAAATTTGGAGTAAGAATATATATTCTAAATTTCATAATTTAATATTGTTAACTTTCTATATATTTAGTTTTTCCTTTAATAAGTTTCTTTATCTCATCTTTAATGCCCTCCATGGAGAATAGGTTCACTTCATTTCACGAGAGTGTTATGTCATTACTAATGAGTGTTTTCCATATTGATAGATGTAACATATACTTATTTTAGATTTTTAAAAAATCGATTTATTTATATTAATCTATGAACCAATTATGGATTTTCTACGTAAAATTTTCTACTAAAATTGCTTTGGATTATGCTTGGAAAGATCTAAAATCTTTTCTTGATGTTTATGGCAAATAGTCATTTTTCATTCTAAATTAAATTTTTATATACTTTCATTTTTTTGCCTTTTATCCTTATCATCTCAAGCGAGCTTAGTATTCTATCTAGTAACTTTAGATGCAAAGTAATAGCATTCATTAATTTTAAATGGAATACGGTCGAAGGTGATTTGATGGAAGTGTTTATTGATGTAAATGGTTAGCTTCGAGATTAAGGTGTGATAGAGATCAATAATAGAAATAACATTGGGTGGGCTATAAAAAGTGTTTTGGATGTATCTTAGGGAAAACCTCAAGATCTTTACGATTGAGAATAGTCTACGTGGAATTT
Organism: Torreya grandis; assembly: GCA_037957365.1. Taxonomy (NCBI): domain Eukaryota; kingdom Viridiplantae; phylum Streptophyta; class Pinopsida; order Cupressales; family Taxaceae; genus Torreya; species Torreya grandis. Next base: position 435,198 of record JARHVA010002054.1, on the reverse strand, counting down.
TGATTACTAGTTGTAGGCTTGTCTTCAATAGATATGCTAGATTTTGATGTCAGGAATATAGGTCTATGATCGTATTCAGGGTCATGATCAAACTTAATGTGGATGTTTTTAATTTGTTCAATCTTATAATCAAGGAAATTGCAATCTATAATATTGCTATCATTTTTATGAATGCAACTGAATTGATGAGAGTTGAGCCAATACTTTAAATCATTATAAATGACAAGCTCATGAGTGCTACTCTACTTAAATTTTTATTAACCAAAGTTATTCTTAGTGTGGTCTTTAAAAATTCTATAAACTTTTGGTGTTATATTCAAATCTTCATCAAGCCATGGTGAATTCAGTTCATCATCATATTTGGAAATAATATCTTGTTTATATAATTTACGACCATTAAAGTTGACAAGCAGGACTATCTCATCTTTATGTTATACCAAGTGTTGTGCCCAAAATGGTGCAAAATTTGGATTTTTTTGTTTGAAGATTACTAACTGAGAGTCAAAGTTATGGGTTGACCAACACAAGATTGACACAATACACCCTTGTGTCCAACAAACAATCCTAACCTTAAGGGCCAACACATTAGATGGGTACCATGTCATTAAATTATTTAATCCACATCACTGACAAAACAGAACTAAGGCCAAGACGAGGTTTTAGGCAACCGTGTTTAGGTTTGGCACTAGTTAGGGGACCCATGAATTGATTCACCCTCTTTGGTTCTTACTTGACTATAAGTTATAAAGTTTAAGTACTTTATTTTATTTTTAACCATATAAGATTGATAAAATATCTGCAATAAACCAATTACAAAGAGCTCCAAATATCTCACAAATAAATCTTTCAAGATTTTTTTTCTTTATGACAACTTCCACATCTAAATAATAAAATATTACAACCATTTTATAGAAACACTATTGTTTTTTTAATTTTTAATCAACTGACAGTAAACATGCACAACTAGGACACTACTAATAATAATAAAACTATTTTAATGTACATTTAAATCAGATACACTTTTTGTACAGAAGCTAAGTAAAATAATATTATTATTTCTATAATAGTAACTATAAAAAAAAATTAAAGAACATAGTGACCCAATCCCTTGACATAATCTCAACCCTCCTTAGCAAGTAAATGTATTTTTCCTTCTAACAAATTACAAGTATACAACAAATATAAAAATCAATACAGGTGGTTTATCTTCTACAAAATACACGTTACTGATATAGATTTATCTTGTCATAAGTTACACAACCAAATGGCCATATCAATAAAATGCTATAATAAGTGATCCAAATTCATGACATTGCAACATAACCACCTTAATTTTCTATAACTCTTCTTCACAAACTTCCAATGCTGAAACACTTATGCTACAATATTTTCCATAAGGAACAAGAGGGTACACTAGCCATATGATGTTATTAGGTGTCTTTGCCATCATCAACCCTCGATCCCAAGGGAGCACAACCATAATAAACATTACATGTGAAAACTTAGAATAGGTGACTTGTAGGTTTAATGGTAACAAAATAGGCACACAAATGGTGGGATTCCATGCCAAAATAATTTTAAAACAAACATAAAACATTACATCTTAGAAAACACAACACATTGAGGGAGAGGAGAGGAAGAGGATTTAATCCCAAATCTTTACATTCTTTCCTCTTCCATGATATTAAAATCTCATATGCTCAGAATCCATACTCCAGAAGGAGGAGGGGAGATAACAAGTATCCCAACCCCTAGGCCCAATCTCCAACTCCTACAACTAAGGGAGTCAACAAGTAGTTTTCACAAGGCCCCAAGCTCAACATAGTATCCCTCTTCCTACCCCCACACAAAACTACAAACCTGCCCCCACATTAAGGAATACATGACAATATTAAATTATACATCACCTCACAAATTTTCAAATGACTGTAGAAATTTTTACCCAAATAGAAAGTGCAAAAAATAAATAAAAAACAAAGAAGTTTTCCCATGAATTTAAACAAAATAGGGTCAAATAGGTTGTAATAAAATGTGTAATACACAAAGAAGAAAATACAGAAAAATGAAAGTCCAAAAAGTGGCATGAAACCTACCTCTTTCCTCCACTTGGTGTTTTCCTTATTTCCTCTTTGATTTTTCTCCTAGTTTGCCCTCTTCCTCTTGATCCACAATGTAGAAGTGAGGTTTGCAAGTCAAAAACCAAGGAGAAAATGGGATGGGTTGTTGCCCTCAACTCTCAATGAGGAGTGTATATGTGTCCACCCTCATGGTTTGACTTGAAACATGCTCATCCTAAAACACACCTTTGGATCTTTGCCTAAGGGTTTTGGATTCTTAAAAAATGGTCCTAGGCACACCATTAAAACTTCCCCTTAATTGACATCCTAAAAGAAGAAAAGGGTTGAATTTTACATAGTTGTTATTTTTGGCTATACAAGAATCCAAATTTTATTTTAATATTTTTTTCTTTAAGGGACTTGGGAAAGGAGTGAATTTCATTGCCACATAACATATATTGTAGGTTATAAGGGGGAAAGGTGTTAGGAATAAATATTCAAAGTGTGCAAGCAAATAATGCATAATAAATCAAGCGATAAAATAATAAATGAATAATAACACATTACATAATGAGATTACATAAAAACCTTGTAATGTGCAAGGAAAAACCATGGGGCATCAACAAAACCTCCTCTTACAATGCAACTCCTTCCAATGCTTATAATTACAAAGCCAAGCTTACAAAACATTCGAGTTTAAACCTTCAAGCATATAAGCATACATTTACAAAAGGATTAACATCCTTTAAATAGAAATACAAGAGAGAAGAGAGGTGAGAGAAATAATGGCGCACCACACTCATGGATGCATAGTTCTCAATAGTGTAGGTTTGTCTCTACATGTGCAAAGGTTAAAAAGTAGTGCAAATACTTTAGACAAAGTCACCACCCTCATGTGACAACAAGATATGGTGTCCCACTCCACATGAGTGGACAATCAAGAATACTAGTATATGTCTTCCACTTGTGCACAAAAATTAAAAGATGCACAATCATCTTTATGACTTCAACCAAACACTTTAATCATGGAGTTCACACACACCCATCCATATCAATCACCAAAGGCACCCATGTACCTTAGTGGAGCAATATAACCCACATGCCACCTCAACATGAATAGTAACTACCACCTCACCATAATGAATAGTAATTACCACCACATCACATGAATAGTGATTTCCACCTTATCACATGAATAGTGTCTACCACCTCATCACCATGAATAATGTTAGGTTGTGGAGCTAAAAGCTTCACCAGGATGCAAACAGGAGGAGGTTACTGAGTTGCAGGCAACTGACGTCGGTCATATTCAGTGTTCACAGTAACTGACGTCGGTTAGGTGTCGGCCGACATCGGTCAGACAGGAACCGACGTCGGCAGCCTATGTGTGCATGCGTGTGCATGCGTCTCCCAAATTGGTCTATTTTTGGATGGACAATTTGTTTGCATGTAAAAGACTAATTTTAGTCTTGGAGCTGCGGTTTTAATTATTGTAATTACAACTCTAATTATTGTTTGTATGGGAGCTATTTAATAGACCCATGGGCTGTATTATAAGATTGTCGAACCAAAAGGCTTCTGTAGAAACAGAAGGCTTCTATCCAAGGGATAATCATAAGGACATGGTGAGGCAAGGACAAGGGTTCTTCTGGGTGTGTATGATCTAGGTCAGCAGGTGTGCAAGGCTAGGTTGATTTGCGGTATAGCATGATCAGGTGAGATCTACATGAGTAAGTAAGATCAGTTGATTTGTAGGTGTGTGTGCGAGGTCTAGGTTTGTAGGTGTGCATAACTAGGTTGATCTGTAGGTGGCAGCAGGATCAAGGTGATCAGCAACACAACAAAGAGCAAGATCACAGGGATTTACTTGGAGTACGGTGTGTACTCAGACCTTGAGTACGTGGAGTACACAGTTGGACTGGAAGTAGGCAACGACGATTGATTCGGTTGTCACTTACTGGTGGTACTGGAAATAGTGATACTGACTGGTTGGAGGTGAACCCCAACTCTGTGTTTGAGTTGTGTGTTGGGACCGTAATTGATGAGAGTGAACTCTTGAAGGTGAATTACTGTACACTTGGTGTGGGAAGCCTAAAAGGTGTGGAAGAAGTGTGTGGCACCTTCTTCATTGTAATTTCTTTTTGGAAGAGTATTAATACAATTGGGTATTGTCTCTCATATTCTGTGTTATTTCTTATTTCTAGTTACTTGGTCATTCTGGTTAAATTATGTGTTTAGTTGCTTATACAAAGGTAATCATGTGTGCTCTTTTGAGAGCTGGGATCCTAACAAGTGGTATCAGAGCAGGGTTGGGTACACTAACAGGTGGTTAAAGCATGTTAAGTGGTTTTTTATTACAGGTCACTCACAGGGGTTTTTGTTGGAGTGGGAGTATAGCAATGGCAGAAGAAAGCAAGCTAAGAATGAAAGAGAATAGTAAGAATAATCAATTACAGGATTATGGAAAGAAAGGGCAGGTAAAAGATTGTTGGTCGGTACAAGATCAGCATGAAGGAACTGTAGAAGCAGAGGTTGCAGGTATTGATGCATGGGTTGCTCTTGTATGTTCCTTGGATAAAGTAGAATCTTGTTATTTAGATTATGTTGCCTCTTTCCATGCAATGCCAAATAGAGTATTTTTCCATAGGGACTTTGGAAAGATTTATTTCGGGGTTGGTGTGCCTTGCCAAATTGTTGGCAAAGGCGAAGTGAAGCTAAAATTGTAGACATGTAACATATGGGTGTTGAATGATGTCATGCAGGTCCCAGTTCTGAAGAGGAGGCTAATCTCTATAGGAAAGTTGGGTGATGAGGGTTGCACAGTTACTCTCACAGCAGATTCTTGATTAGTCACCAAGGATGCACTTGAACTAGCAGGTGGTAAGAAAGTAGGTATCCTTTATCTATCTACTTATATTATTGATTATCCTTTTGTTGCAAAGACGTGGCTTTGTAGGCTTGGTCACATGAGTAAGAAGGAGATGCATGTTCTTAAGAGGAAGACTGATGTCTTTGACAAACTTAAGAACTGGAAAGCCTTGGTGTTCATGGAGGGGATAATGGATAGAGATCAGCTCAAGTGGCTGGACATTTTTGGGCAGAGCAAGGGTGAGTTGGACAGGGTTTTGATCCAAAGGTTGCTCATGGGTAAAGGTCATCACTCACAGGAGAACACAATTACCAATGTCGATCAGGTGAAAACTGACGTCAATCAGACAGGCACCGACGTCGGTCATGTGCAGATCAAAGTTGGTGATGTCAGTCAGGTAGATGCTAGCGTCGGTCAGGGAACCAATGTCGGCAGTCAGGTTAGTCACATGGAACTAACGTCGGTCAGGTGTAGACTGGAGGGTGACCGACATCGATCACTGAGATAGATTTTGGGTGGATAATAAGCTGTCAAGGAGTCTCAGACGCCCATGTGGTGGACTGAAAGAGTAAGTAAGCCTCAAATTCATGATTCCTCTTCTTTAATGCAGGTAGAGTCTAGGAAATAGTGGGAGCATGGCATGACTCAGGAATTTGATTCCTTGGAGAAGAACCAAATGGTGGTTTGGGTGGAGTTGCTAGTCGGGAAAGCACTGAAAGGCAAATGGATTCCCAGGTTAAAGAATAGAGTAAATGGACAAGTGAGACAGAAGGCCAGGTCATATGGTCTTGAGGAAGCTCCAGGACAGTGGTAAAAGTTTTACAGGTGTATGACAAAGCATGGCTTTAGTCAATGTCAGTGTAACCACTGTGTTTACTTTACCAGGTGACATTACCCTGTTACTATATGTGGTGTGTATGCTTGATGCAGGGTCACACATGTAGGGTTTTTTTGAGCTAAAGGTAAAGGTAGCTCAGATGTGTGTTAGGAAGGATTTAGGAGCAAAATTCTTTGGCATGGTTTTTTCTAGAGACATGGAAGATCACAGGTTAATTTTGTCTCCAGATGATTGTGTGAATAAGGTTGTGGCATGGTTCAAGATGCAGGATGCAAAATCAATATGCACACCTATGGATGGATAGTTCATAGAACTGTGTTCCCAATCACATGATGAGGTTAAGTATAAGTGTACTGGACGTGAGGTTGCCCACGCAGTGGGATCTGTCAACAAGTTTGGAGCCAATCTGGGAAAGAAGCACTGGAGTGCAGTTCAGTGGATTCTCAGGTATCTGAGAGGGACCAGCAGCAGGTCAACATGCTATGCAGGGTTAAGTTCTTTTCTACATGGGTTTGTAGATGCGGATGCGGCAGGTTACTTGGATGACAGGAGGTGCACCATAGGATTTGTGGTGGTTGGTCTTTAAGGTTGAGCTTGAAGAGGGATACAAGCCAAGAAACAAATTAGACGATGTACAGGTATAGGTATAGGTGCAGTTGTTTATCTTCAAGTGGGAGATTGTTAGGTTGTGGAGCTAAAAGCTTCACCAAGATGGAAACAAGAGGAGGTTGCTGAGTTGCAGGTAGCTGATGTTGGTCTGATCAACCAACGTCAATCATATTTAGTGTTCATAGTAATCGACATCGGTTAGGTGTCAGCTAACATCAGTCAGCCAGGAACCGACATCGGCAACCTGTGTGTGCATGCGTGTGCATGCGTCTCCCGAACTGGTCTATTTTTGGATGGACAGTTTGTTTGCATGTAAAAGACTAATTTTAGTCTTGGAGCTGCGATTCTAATTATTGTAATTAGAAGTCTAATTATTGTTTGTATGGGAGCTATTTAATAGACCCATGTGATGTATTATAAGATTGTAGAACCAGAAGGCTTTTGTAGAAACAGAAAGGTTCTATCCAAGGGAGAATCATAAGGACTTGGTGAGGCAAGGATAAGGGTTCTTCTGAGTGTGTATGATCTAGGTCGGTAGGTGTGCAAGGCCATGTTGATTTGCGGTATAGCATGATCAGGTGAGATCTACATGAGTAAGATCAGTTGATTTGCAGGTGTGTGTGTGTGTGCGAGGTCTAGGTTTGCAGGTGTGCAGAACCAGGTTGATCTGCAGGTGGCAGCAGGATCAAGGTGATCAGCAACACAACAAAGAGCAAGATCACAGGGATTTGCTTAGAGTACAGTGTATACTCAGACCTTGAGTACGTGGAGTACTCGATTGGACTGGAAGTAGGCAATGATGATTGATCCAGTTGTCACTTATTGGTGGTACTGGCAGTAGTGATACTGACTGGTTGGAAGTGAACACCAACTCTATGTTTGAGTTGTGTGTTGGGACCGTAATTGATGAGAGTGAACTCTTGAAGGTGAATTACTGTACACTTGGTGTGGGAAGCCTGAAAGGTGTGGAAGAAGTGTGTGACACCTTCTTCATTGTAATTTCTTTCTGGAAGAGTATTAATACAATTGGGTATTGTCTCTCATATTCTGTGTTATTTCTTATTTCTAGTTATTTGGTCATTCTGGTTAAATTCTGTGTTTAGTTGCTTATACAAAGGTAATCATGTGTGCTCTTTTGAGAGCTGGGATCCTAACAAATAATGACTTCACATCCCAACATTCTCCCACTTGAAGTCAATATTTAGGATTTAATATACCTAAGAATTATACCATATAACTACCATCATTGCCCAATGCTACCTTAACAATACTCTAACAAGCCCAAAGAATTTTTACACCACTCAAACTTTTCTGCCCTAACCAGCTTTGTCAACATGTCTGCAATATTATGTTCAGTGTCAAATTTCTTTATCATGGTAGTGGAAGAGGAAACCCTATTTTTGCTCTCTTTGTCCTTTGTAAGGTTTGTGCATGATGGATATGCTTCTTCAATGCTATTATATTATTGGAAAACTTGACCCTCCTTTATTAATAGCTTTAACTTTCCCATTTCCTCCTCTCATGCATGCATGCTAGAGAGAATCTAGCTTAAGTTTAACTTGCCTCCTTAATTACCACTATTGTTGAATGCTTAGCTTGAAAATAGATCTCATACACCCATTTGGATCTTTGGGATTGACTTGCCATGGTTGCCACTCCATAGAGGGAGTTGCACATTTATAGGGGTAGTTATCAAATGCCTCCATACTTTGCTAATGCTCTTTATATCCATTTACTCCATTTATAGTCATGCTAGATATGTTTTAGAAGCATGTATTGCTTGAAATTTGCCTTGAAGCTCATGTGAAGGTCTCTTGGAGGGGTTGAGAAGCTAGTATATCATCACATTTGCCCATGGGAGCACTTAGAATAACTAAGGAACATGTATTTTCATGCTTAAAATCTCCATTTTATCTTATCTTCTACCCTGTAAACTTCCTGCATCTAGATCTTGAAATCGATAACATTCCCTTATGGAGGAGATTCAAAATTTGATCTTTTGCTTGCAATATGAAATTATTCTTTTTCTCTCATTTGTAGACCTGTAACTTTGAAATCTTCATGTTGGTGATCTTGAAGATCATAAAAGGTACCTCTATACCTTAGGAGGCCTTTAAAACTCCATTATTGGCATGATGCCTCTTTCTCATGTTTGGAATTTTATCCTCTCATGCCCTAATAACCTCACAAGATATAGAACTTGGTTCTCTATCCTACAACTTTTCATGTTTTAACCCTACAGGTCTATGGGAACCTTATGAGGTGTAATGAACTTTCTTCACAATTAAAGTAATAAATCATAATATAACTAAAATATAATAGAATATATGATAATCCATATCGAGGGGGCAACCTCAGAATCCTTACAATAAGATATAACTCATATATAACCTACTTTGAGTGAGCCATACTCATCCCTATATGTAGAATTAATGGGGGGAGTCACACCTATTCATCTCACCCTTATATATTGACAAGTCATCGTAAAGTAATAAGTAATTAATGAATGTAAATACAAATGAAGAGTGTGTCATGGGTTAAGGGCTTAACATGACCCCTAGCTTTGAAATAATGTTTCCCTCAATGTTGAACAACTCTAGAAGTCGGGCATGTTTTATTCTTTATTGCCTTTGGTCGCATCAGCTTCACCATCATTGGCCCCTACAATGTACAATAATTTCTTTTCAACACACTTATGACCTTTGCTCCATTTGATATCACAATTGAAACATAATCCTTTTGCTTGTTTCTCTATAATTTGGTGAGGATCCAATATTGTAGGCTAAGGGAAGGTTTGTGTGTGACCCAAACACTCTTAGGTGGTAGTGAAATCCCTTTGGTTGACCATATCTATTTCCTCTATAATTCAAGAAAATACTATGGATTCAGATATAGTGCTTGGATTAAACATTCAAACATTTAGTTGGATTGAATCCTTGAGAACCCATGAAGAGATCATTCATGTTGTCATCTGAGATATCATCCACCCTCAAAGACAAGTTTTGAAATTGTTAAATATAGTCTTTGACTGAACTTGATTGTCATAGCTTTACTAATTAGATAAAGTAGTTTTTTATTACACTATGATGGTAATGCATTTAAATCTCATCCATGAACATTGACAAAGTAACAATAAGACCTGTATACAATCTAAAATGTGTCATGTCTATGAATTAATCCTGGATTAGAAAAGATAGATCACACCTACACTTCCGATTGGGGATGCACTTGTTAAGCAGGAGCATGACCAATGTGGGGATCTACTAGACCCAATTAAGGGATCACTTGTATCACTTGTCACAACATATCAAGCTAGAAAGGGTTCTAAAGCCTACAGTCTAACACAATTACCCTAATGGAGTCCTAAGGTTTTAAATGTTTACTCTATTCTAATGACAAGAAAACAAAATATAATCTAGTGCTCACCAAAGCTTGTGGCACAAAGTGGGGGTTAGAAACAATAAAATAAATAAATAAACTAAACATGTATTAGAAAACATATACTCACATCAATGTATATGGAATCTTAAATACATAGAGACAAGAATACAAATTCATTATCTATCTAATCTTACAAAGGAGAAATAAAGTTAGGAATAATTACCTTTGAAGATGAACCCATCAAGCCTCAATCTCTCCCTTGGCCAAGGTGCTTCACAAGAAATTGCTGTGGTATGTAAGGATAACCAAGATAAATTAGCTCTAGGCTACACAACCTATCTAAGGATCCAAAAGACTTATCTAAAAGATAAGATATGTATCTCTGAAGAAACTATGGAACCCTAAGCTTTATTCCTCAAATAGAATGGTCAATAAGCAGATGTTCACTCACACTTCTTCACTTATAATTCTTCTCTTATGAAATGATAGGAAATGACCTTGTATATGTCAGGCACCTAGAACAACAAACATGCTCTGATACCACTTGTCAGGATCTTGCTCTACCAATTAGAGCACATATGATTACTACTCGTATTAGCAACTAATCACGGAATTTAACCAGAAGTATAAAGTAACTAGAAATATGAAACAACACAGGATATAAGAGACAATACACAATTGTATTATATACACAGAAGAAAATACAATAAGGAAGATGCCACTTCTTCCTCCACCTCAAAGGCTTGCCACACCTCAAGACCTTCTTCCCTCTCTCTCTCGGTCCCAACAATCAACTCCAATATAGAATTGATGTTCACCTCTCCAACCAGTCAGTAACACGCTGCCAGTTCACCAAGTACACAACCGTACTCCAAGTAGATCTCCCATGAACCTTCAACCTGCAATTCAATATACCATACTCACAATTGTAGATCTCTCTACACCCCTGAAGAACCCTTCTTCAACCAGTACCCTGGTGGATCAGCTCCTTGACCTTGCAGACCTTGCAACTCTCCCTGATCAAACACTCTCAGCACCCCTTTGGAACTAGGAGGAGCTACACTAGCTCTCTCTAAAAGCTCTATGGCTTTCTAGCACACACTTACAATACAACCCATGAGTCCATATATAGATCTCATGCTTACCATAATTAGACTAACCTAATTACAATAATTAGACTCGTAACTCAAGACTACAACTAGCCTTCAACATGCAAACTAGCAGTCCAAAAATAGACTCTCCCGGATTTGCCATGCAAACTGCCTGTTCTCACATAGGTTGCCGACGTCGGCTCCTCTGTGATCGATGTCGGCCGACTGGTAACCGACGTCGGTTGCTTCCTCTTGCTATCTGACCGATGTCGGTTGATTAGACCGACGCCGTTTTTCCTGCAACTGAATCAATAACCCCCCCACAACTCTGGATCCTCCTTAACTTCTCCTATTTGCATCCTGGTGAAGCTTTTAGCTCCACAACATAACAATCTCCCACTTGGAGATAAATAGATGCACCTGTACCTGTACCTGTACACTGTCTAAATTATTCCCTGGCTTGTATTCCTCTTCAAGATCAACCCTGAAGACCAACCACCACAAAACCTGTGATGCTGCACCTGTCATTCAAGTAACCTGCCACATCCGAACCTACATATCCATGTAGTGAAGAACTTGACCCTGCATAACAAGAAACCCTGCTGCTAGTCCCACTGAACTGCCCTCCAGTACTCCTTCCCTGAATTGGCTCCATACTTTCTGACAACCCCCACTGCTTGGGAAAACAACTTAGGTCTACACTAGACCTCATGTGATTTCGAACCCTATTTCAAGCTAAGCTTGAACTGTCCAGCCCTTGGTGTGCTTTCAGATTCTGCATCCTGCATTACGAACCCCGCCAACACCGTCTTCACATCAGCTCCCACTGGAGATCAAATCTCCATGTCTCTTATGCCAAAGAATTTCGCTGCTCCAAATTCTTCATGACACGCCTCTGAACTAACCTTACCCCTTAACTCAGCAAATCCCTGTATGTACAAACCTACTAGTAAATCACCTACATACAGTAACAAGATGATGTCATGACTCATCATCCACCTGGTAAGACAAAACCACAATAGTTACACTGACATTGACTGAAGCCATGCTTAGTCATCCACCTGTCAATACCTATACCACTGTCCTGCAGCTTCCTCAAGACCATATGCCTTGGCCTTCCATCTCTTGTATCCATCCACTCTCTTCTTTATCTCGGGAATCCATTCCGTCTCTCAGTGCTTACATCCAGCTGACAAATCTACCAACAAATACCTGTTTGGTTCTTCTCCAAGGACTCACACTCCTTATCCATGCCAAGCTCCCACTATATCTGGACTCTACCTGCATTGCTTCTTCCATCTTCCTGGTTCTTGACTATCAAAGAGGCAATATAAAGAAGGTGAACAACGAATATGAGGTTCACTTACCATTTCTGACCTCAACATGAGCGTTTGAGACTTGCTATCCGCCCACTATCCATACCAGTGACCGATCTCGGCCATCTCCCAGTCTATTTCCGATCGATGTCAGCTTCCTGTACTGAACCTGACTACCGACGTCGTTTCCCTGGCCAACGCCGGCGTCCCTTCTGTCAACGTCGGTTCCTTCATGACCGACGTCGGTCTTCCTGTTGCCGACGTCGGTTACTTTGTAGCCGACGCCAGTACCTGTGTTCGTCTGTGAGTGATAACTTTTTACCCGCGAGCTCTCCATGGATCAAAGTCCTAATCAAATCAACCCTGCTCTGCTCAGAATAATTCAGTTTCCTCACCTGATCTCTGTCCGTCATCTCCTCCATGAACACCAAGGATTTTCAGTTCTTTAGCTTATTAAAGACATCTGACCTCTGCTTCAAAACCTGCATTCTCCTCCTACATATGTGGCCAAGCCTATAAAGCCACATCTCTGCAATAGAAGGTGAATCAGCAATATAAGTAGATAGATAAAGGATACCTACTTTCTTACCACCATCTAATTCAAGTGTATCCGCTGTGAGAGTTACAGTGCATCTCTCATCACCCAAATTTTTTGAAGAAATTAGACTCATCTCCAAGACTGGTACCTGCATGACTTCCTTCAACCACTGTGAGTCATCCGTCTGCACTTTCAGCTTCCCTTCCCCTTCGTCAATCATCTGACAAGGCTCTCCAACCCCTAAATAAATCTCTCCAAAGTCTCCAAAGACATACCCATGAAAAGATGCTCTATTTCGGGCTGCATGGAAAGAGGCAAAAGAATCTGTAAACAAAGATTCCACTTTATCCAGAACACCCTGTACAATATTACCTGCAACATGTGCTTCCACCAGCTGATCTTCTATCGACCAACGATCTCTTTTAACCTGCTCTTTCTTTCCATCAATCAGACCATTCGTGCTATTCAGTTTCTCCATTCGTAGCTTACTTTCTTCTGCCATTGCTATACTCCCACTCAATCTGAAACCCCTGTGAGTGACCTGTAATCAACAAACACTACCAGATCTGAAACCACCTGTTAGTCAACCCAACCGAAAGCTCTGATACCAATTGTCAGGCACCTAGAACAACAAACATGCTCTGATACCACTTGTCAGGATCTTGCTCTACCAATTAGAGCACATATGATTACTACTTGTATTAGCAACTAATCACGAAATTTAACCAAAAGTATAAAGTAACTAGAAATATGAAACAACACAGGATATAAGAGACAATACACAATTGTATTATATACACAGAAGAAAATACAATAAGGAAGATGCCACTTCTTCCTCCACCTCAAAGGCTCGCCACACCTCAAGACCTTCTTCCCTCTCTCTCTCGGTCCCAACAATCAACTCCAATATAGAATTGATGTTCACCTCTCCAACCAGTCAGTAACACGCTGCCAGTTCACCAAGTACACAACCGTACTCCAAGTAGATCTCCCATGAACCTTCAACCTGCAATTCAATAGACCATACTCACAATTGTAGATCTCTCTACACCCCTGAAGAACCCTTCTTCAACCAGTACCCCGGTGGATCAGCTCCTTGACCTTGTAGACCTTGCAACTCTCCCTGATCAAACACTCTCAGCACCCCTTTGGAACTAGGAGGAGCTACACTAGCTCTCTCTAAAAGCTCTATGGCTTTCTAGCACACACTTACAATACAGCCCATGAGTCCATATATAGATCTCATGCTTACCATAATTAGACTAACCTAATTACAATAATTAGACTCGCAACTCAAGACTACGACTAGCCTTCAACATGCAAACTAGTAGTCCAAAAATAGACTCTCCCGGATTCGCCATGCAAACTGCCTGTTCTCACACAGGCTGCCGACGTCGGCTCCTCTGTGACCGATGTCAGCCGACTGGTAACCGACGTCGGTTGCTTCCTCTTGCTATCTGACCGATGTCGGTTGATTAGACCGACGCCGTTTTTCCTGCAACTGAATCAGCAACCCCCCCGCAACTCTGGATCCTCCTTAACTTCTCCTGTTTGCATCCTGGTGAAGCTTTTAGCTCCACAACATAACAGTATATATAGGCAAATCTTACCTTAAATCCTTCCATGAATGTTGGTTGTACAGGGTCGACCTAGTCGACCTAGTGTGTTTTTGAGGATAATTTACTAGGTTTGTATTAGGTCAGCTGAAAGACTAACAAACCAAAAAGTAATTAATACCCCTAAATTGTACTGGGTCAACCCAGTACAAATGGAAGTCAAAAAAGATGTTAAGGTAAGAAAAGGAGGATAAAAAGAGGAAAAAGACTAGAGCGGGTAGGACTAAGAAGAACAAGCTTAGGGTAAATAGTTTTAAGAGACAAGTGTGTGGATGGTAAGTGGTAAAAGGAACAACAATCTTACAAAGCATCGATGGTCTACCCACCCCTTTCCTGGTGCACCCCTTAAGGCATTGACTCAGAGAGATTAAAAATATACAAGTTTTTGCAAGATACAAAGTGTCAGTAATCGATAAAAGTTTGAAAATATTATGTGTATACATATGCCCCACTCGAAGCTCATCACATGTCGCGTAAGTGCAACACGAGATGGTGTTTTGCGATAAAACATGATAACACACAACATTGATGCTAAATAAGGTGTAGTAAGCAACAAATAAGATAAATGAAAGGACTGAATTGAAAAACACATACCTTTAACTTACCTTAGTGACGTAGACAAATAAGGAAACTGTAAGAGATGTGAAGGTGTCCAATGTCGAGAACACTGGACAAACCTATAGAAGTTAGTGCAAAAAATAGCCAAAAATCAAAATTTTGGGAAGATAGGCATATGATAGTGGAAAATAATCTCTATGTCATCACAAATCTAACACATTTTATGGTTTGCAAAATGGATGAGTAGAAACAAAGATATAAGTAAAACAAAGAATCTACAAGACAATAATTAAAAGATTGGAGTTTTAAAAAAGTGGTTTTTTAATAGGGAAAAAGACAAGTCATTTGTTATTTTGACTTTTGAGAGAGGAGAAAATGAGATCTGGAGAGAAAATAAGTTAAGATGGTGAGGAGACGACATGCTAGATAGGGAGAGGCTCCAGAGATGGCAGCGGGTGTACTATAGGTATGCAACTAAGAATCTCAAACTAGTTTTTGAAATTTGTATTGAATTAAGTGTATTTTCAGTAATTTGTGATTTTAAGCATTTCTAGATGTCATAATGAGGCAAAATTAGATTTTATGGGTAGTAAATAGGAAGAGAGGAAATGGATTTGAAGGATTTAGGCAAAAAGTAAGAAAATTACACTTTTTCTAGAAAGTGCAAGGGGTCAGCAAGTAAAAAGCATTGGGTCAACCTAGTCAACCTAGTAGGCTAGAAAATAGGCAAAATCCATAGTGTCTACCTAGTAGGTATGGGTTGACCCTATACATTTTATAGGCTAAAAGCTTAGTTTGGAATTGTCAAGTAGTCTGAAAGGTCCATAATGGAAACTCAGAACTAGGGAGAGGAAAATAAGATTGACTTAGATTTTTAAGTCAACCAAGAGAAAAAAATAGGAAAATTTTGGTCAAACTAGTTTGACTAAAGATCCAAAAAGATATGAAAAAGTATGCAAAAGGTTGAAAGAGAGCTAGAATGGCCTGAAATGACCAAGTGAGGTCAAGAATGACTAATAAGGCTAAAAATGAATAAAATAAGGTAGTATAGGCTTGTTTTTGCTTTTAAAAATGTAAAAAGAATGCATTTTGTCTATACATGACATGGAAGAACTAATACATCCTTTGTTGTTTCTTGGGTACAAGGTCGATAGAGATTCTGGTGACTTGTGGATGCATCGTGGTTACTAGATTTTCTAGATAGGCTATCAGATGGAGATAGGGCTAGACTGATGTAAATTGGAGCAGACAAGCACAAAATTATATCATACAAATTGATAATGGAGAGAATTGATCATAATACACAGTACACAGAGACAAATTTCCACACACTAATAATCTACTATCTTCTATATTTCTAAATAATACATACAAATATTTAGGAAAATATTTCCTATAATCAGGGATTCCTAAATCCCTACAATCACTCAACTACTAACCTCCCAAACACACTAAGTCTATTCATGTAATATTGTTGTTATTTACAACAATAACGTGCTAACCTATTAACTGTAATATATTGTTTATTATTAACAATATATACAATCAATAATTAATAATGTGGACACACTAAATATTCTAACATTCACCCCCTTGTGAACATTATTAATCCTATCTACACCTCCTTAATGTGAACTTGGGGAAAACATACATCTTCAAGAATTGGCCCGAACAGAATCATATGCCAATGCATACTTTTAGGTCTATATACTATTGTCTGAATCTTGTTGTCTAGATCTTATTGCACATGATCACTAGAATGCTTCATGCATATATGGCATTTAACTACACTAGACGTGTCACTGCCTGATCATCTCCATAAAGAAGTAAGGTAGTCAAAGGATCTCTGCAATTAGAGGATTTCTACAATTAGTTGCCCTCTTATACAATTATTGACCACATTCCATTATATCTACACTCTCCCTTGTCTTCAAATAGTAGATGTGTTTCAAATAAGTAGGGGAATGAAAAAAACACACTAAATGTCACATTTTACCATGTAATAAATTAACTTCTTACTTGTATCCACTATGAACAATCATGCCACTTGATCTCACACAGCAAAGAAGAATCCCACTGCCACTAGTAGTATTCTTTGACTTTAGTCTATTTAGTTCTGAATGGAAAATAACACATAACTTTATGTTCCTATTCCAAAATGTGAACATTTCCACACCACACAACTTAAAAAATAAATGTATCTACCACACTAAAAACCACAAAAACCACATGGCCACCAAATCAGTATACGGCCTCATCGATGGTGCCTGCTGAGAGGTTGCTAGATAACCTCCATCCTCTATGTAGCCTCTAGCCTCCAATGAATGGCTACTTACTTAGCCTGATGTGTCGATGAAGCTCAATTTGAGGAGAGATTCCTCTCACAATCCAGACGTTGCATACAAGCAAAAATGTGTTCATAAGGCAAATTTTTTTATAATATTTTTACAATATTTTGACAATGACTCATTTTTGGCATTAATCTAATTTCACCTAAATGAAAGGACTTAATAACAAAACTTTATTATTGATGAGTACTTGACAATGGACCCAACTAAATGAAATGATTCAACTTGATAACTCAAGAATCAAATAATTAAAAAAAATAATAATAATTTTTTTTGATAATTTAAACATATGTCTAAATTATAAAATGACACTGACATATAAACTAAGATTTCAAACTTAAAAAGACTCTTACTTTTCTAATGCCATTCTAAATATAACTTAACTCAAATAATAGTAAACTAAGACCTTGACTCGAGGTTCATTGCTAAAGTTATGTGACAACTCAATTTTCTAAAGATAGAGCCGTGCTCTGAATGTATCTACCAATGCCATATATTCTTGGTTGCACTGACTACCTCCAAGTGGAAGATATAATAGGCATATGAAGACTGAAAGGGATTTTGATAGTTCACTATAAATAATTGTGCATGCATGGTAAAGGATCACTAAAAATACGTCAATACTGGTAATGATGTGGTCTATTGATGTTGTGGCAAATCAGCAAGCCATGGATTAAAATAGGTGCCATGATTATATAGTTTAAAATATACATGGGTCTACACATAGAGATGGAGAATGAAATCAAGGCATTGCTGGAAATGAGAATGGTACGATGATGAGATTGCATGCAATGAACACTTTCCTGAATAGACCAATGGAGTGTGCCAACTCTAAATCTCTTTTGGATGTCGAGTCACCAAGTGACAAATTCAATGCAAATGGGAAGATTTATGGTCTACAAGAAATGTCAAACCTATCTAATCCATGAATATATATGCCAACACACATATCTTGCCAAGCATGAACATTGATAGGTCATGGGCAATGGAGATAATAAACAAAACTTGCAACCTTAGATATCTCTCTGCATGAATTAGGGCAATCATGAATGAGAGGGATGCCCCATGATCAATTATTAAACAAACATATTCTCCTAACCTACTCTAATACTACTGATGTAAATTGGAGCAGTCAAGCATAAAATTATATCATGCAGATTGATAATAGAGAGAATCAAATACAATACATAGTACACAGAGACAAATTTCCACACAATAATAATCTACTATCTTCTATATTTCTAAATAATACATACTTACAAATATATATTAAAATATTTCCTATAATTAGGGATTCCTAAATCCCTACAATCACTCAACTACTAACCTCCCAAACACACTAAGTCTATTCATGTAATATTATTGTTATTTACAATAATAACGTGTTAACATATTAACTGTAATATATTATTTATTATTAACAATATATATGATCAATAATTACTAATGTGAACACATTAAACATTCTAACATAGACTAAGGTCTATAGGTCTAGGCGAGATATCAAAGATGTGTTGGATCCCCCTCAATGATGACTTGTTAGTCATGTTCCTTAGTTGTCAAGAATGATTGACTAACACCTTTAGATGGGAGGTGGATGGGGACACATTAGAGGTGGCTATCATGCTGGAGGATGTCCATGCCATCCTAGGGCTACCTGTAGTAGGAACATAGGTGACCGTAGGGATACCAAATAGTCTAGAGGAGAGGAGATCCTTATCCATGTAGGTTACATGTTTAGATACAATATTACTAGGTAGTAAGGTGAGAATGATTGATGTCTATACATCATAGATTCTAGATATCTAAAAGGTTTTGATAGGTCTTATGACACAGTGGGTACTATGTCACAAGTCAGATGATAAGGTACCATTATTCATGGTAGCCTTGAGCAGGATGATATTAGAGGAGCAAGTTTTATACAACCTAGGCACAATCATCTCGATTCAGTTGGTACATGATATGTATGAGATGTTAGTCAGAGGGTAGAGGACCATAGGGTTGATCATATTGTTGATGATTTAGATCTATGAGAGGTTTGCTATATATTGATTGGTTAGGTTACCCCATGCAGTCAATGATCGGTTACCTCAAGTAAAGAGATGAAGGGATAACTAGGTAATGCAAGTTGTGCCTCATGTGTCAACATTGTAGTCAGTAAGATGTGCATACATCATGTGGAAACTATACAAGTACATAGTAGCTATATGGGCAAGCTGACACACTATTGCACCAATAATAAAGAGGTGGTCAGGCACTACTTCTAGTGGAGAGAGCCACATCTGATGGCATGGGTGATAGGGTAGATGGGCCTATCTCATCTATTAGTACCAATACTAATGCCCAAGCAGTGGGCTTGATATGTGAGGGAGCCATAGGGGAGGAGAAAACTTAGATCATTAGTAGTGAGGCTGATATTGAGGCCACATTGAGAGTGACCATGGAATGGTTGGGCACTATGAGGAGTTGATCAGGAGGATAGGGATGTAGAAGTAAAGATACCAGATATACTACTACCAGCTCTACATCAATATGAGTAGTGACTAATGAAGACATGGCATCAATGGAGGTAGGAGGTAGAGGAGAGAGTGGAGACTATTACCATCTTGGATGACCCCATAGGTGACCCAGAAGAGATGATGGAGAGACCACTCAAACCTAGGATGAGACTAACATGAGCTATGGCAACTAGGTTTGAGCTAAGGAGGCAACCTATAGAGGAGGTTCTAGGAGGCCACACAAATGGGAAGACTGTGTTAGGTGGTCACATAGATGGTGAGACCATAATAACCTAGACATAGATAGGTAAAAAGATGATTAATTTGTTACTTAAGTCTTATTTAGAGAGATAGATATTATGAGACATGATAATGATCTAATATCCATCTTTTAGTATTTTTTAGGTGTAGGCAATGATGAGGAGGAGAGATGGGGGTCCCTAATGAGGGGATCACTCTATGACATCCTAGTCTCTACAGCCATACGACCCTATGACACTAGAGGATCTAAGTGTACCATCTGCCCCATCTCAGGCAAGTTGGTTCAAATTAGCTGGAGAGGCAATGAGGTAGATATAGGTATAGAGAGAGAGGATGCAACCACCCAATGGGTGTTGGGGAGCTACAAGCATGGTAGGCCTTAGCAGATGAGAGAGCTACACATCTAGCTACAATAACATATATGATAGAGATCTGAACCCAGCTGATAGAGTCATAGATGTAGGCAACACACTTATAGGGATAGGTAGAGGGATTGAGATCCTAAATGTCCAACTTACAATGTAACATTCAAAGGAGTCAGACCAAGGCCTCAGTAGGCAGCGTGGCTAGCCCATGAGATAGATAGGATGGTACCTAGCCATAGAGTTGGGGCATTATATATGGTTGCATTTATATCAAACTCATGAAATATATATATATATATATATATATATATATATATATATATATATATATATATATATATATATATATATATATATATATATATATATATATTGGATCATTTTGGCATATTGTTGTTGGATGTTTATGTTGTCTTTATGGTTTATTTTGTGTGTGTGTTATGGTTGTGGATATGGATGCTTAGGATATATTTCTTTCTAGCACATGTATTTAGCTTTGTTGTATATGCTATAGGAAATATATGAGGTGTGGTTTCTTTTCTAGTAGTATGAAAAACACATGCATGGTTAAAAAGATATAGGCAAAATTACTTGGAAAAATATAATTAATCAAGAAAATCTACTACACACTATTTCAAGATGGGAAATGTGTGATAATAAAAAATGACTAAGTATAAAGAACCAAGAAATGGCAAAATAAGATGGTAAAAAGGAATTTGTTTAAAAACCAATATGAAATATTTTTGCACCAAATTACAAGTAAAATCATACTAAATGTCACGTTGGGAAGTATGACAATAATGTAATAAAATGGAAGGTATGGAGAAGGGCACAAATGGTATAAAAAAAAATTAATTAATTCAATTGATCATACTAAATCATGTTGGGAAGTATGAAAGAAAAACAAAAGTGTGAAAGATTGGTCTTAAATTGGTCATATTAATTCAAGCTGGGAAGTATGATAAATTCAAGAAATGGTAGAAATCTTACATGCACTAAAAAAATAAGAAGCTAAAAAATTGAAAGAAAAATTAAGCATAAAATATACTAAATATCAAGATGGGAAGCATGTAGAATGACATGTAACTTCATAATCAATTAAATTTTTATCTCAAATTTGACACATGTAATTGGGATGGTGACTTGGGTATTAGAAAATTTTGTGAGGAGGGTCAGGTCCTATCCACGATCTTACACTGTAACTCGACAAAGAGAACGCCACTAGGGTGGAATAAAAAAAAATAGGGTAATAAAAGGATGTGGGTAATAGGAAGGAAAAGTTGGTAATTTGTGAAGATGGTTGGGTCCTATTCATGGTCTTACAATGCAACTCATAAATGAAATCCCAAGGGGGGAGGTGATTAGTACACCAAACAACAAATCTCAAGAGGAAATATAAAGGATATAAGGAGTGAAAAAGGGAGTGTAAAAATCAAGACTTAGGCATATTATGAAAAGACCTTAGGAGGCAAGAGGCATATTAAGGACATGAGAAGACACTGAGTGACTAGTGGTTGTCTATGTACAAAGGAAACATGTTTGTTATAGACATAAATCTTTGTAGGTAAATAAGTGTGCTACTAAGATCAACCCATGAAGGTATATTGGTACAAAGAAAAATTAAAATTGACCTACCTTCCCACGATGTGTTCCTTGCTCTTTAGGACCCCTTACAGAGTCGTCGGTCTACTGTGAAGATTGGGTACTTGCATGAGAATGTAGGTAGTACTACAATATTTTTTATTCTCTTCTTCTAATCTACTAGCCTACCACACTCCAAAGGACTTCAGCTCTATGTGAAGCTGACTGTGGAGTTTGAGCTTTGACTAGAAGAAATAGATGTGCTTTGAAACATGTCTTTTAGTGTGATTAGACTTTTAAGAATATTTTTGCATTTTGATATCATTACCTTTTGTTTAAATGATTTGGATTTTAAATTTATTTTGAGGCTTTTTAATATTCCTCCTCCATACAGATTTGGAATGACCAATCATGAGAGAGATAGTGATACACATGAATGAGCTGTAAGCTAAGGCTAAAGGAAGCTAAGTAACCAAAGACAAAGACTGACTAGGACACTTAGACCTGACAATGAACTAACATGTGATCTCAAGTCTCAACCATGTATATGCTTAGTTTGTAATAAAAGTAAGAGGGAAAAAGGAGATCTGAAGTGGACTGGTGAAAGGAGATAATAATGAGAAAGATTGTTTGTTAATTGATCACATGGTAAAGGGAGATAATAACCAAGGGGAACAGGGTTTGTATAACCAAATCACCATGACAAATTATATGTGAAAAATAAGGATAAGAAAGCAAAACAATCATGAAGATACAAGAAAGAGAGTTTGGAGAAAAACTCCAAGGAAAAAGGAAAAAACAAAAACTAATGATAAATAAAAGACAACCATATGTGAAAATAAATAATAAGATAAGCAAGATATAGTACAATAAGTAAGAAATCATTATATAAGAGAAGCAAAAATTTGACACAGTGTCAAATGATATAACAGATAAAAATAATATTGGAGCACACGTCCAATCCAAATATAAATGAGAAAACACCATGCATGTGCTCATAAATACTGGTAAATCTATCCACACACATTATCCAATACATCAAATAAATCTCTATGAAGTTATAATCAAACTATTGCTAAGGTCTCATCAATCTTCAATGAATACTAGGCAAATACTTATTTTATGATCTCCTCAACTAAAAAATTAGGAATGCTTAAAGGATCATGTTGAGGAGGAAAATTAGGCAAAGGCTAGTTAGGAGAATACATGGAAATAGGATCTATGGGAGGAGAAGGAATCATCGGTGGAGAGGGATCCATGGGTGAAGGACTCATGGGTGGAGGCACAAAAGGTGGTGAAGGGACCACATGAGTGGATGGGACCACTAGAGGTGGAGCCATGGGAGAAGAAGAATAAGCTTTCTTGTAGGAAATACCTATGGTAGGAATAAAAGAAGGTATGGGAATGGTTATAAGATAATCTTTGAGATGTTATAAAATGCAACAATGATCAGTGTGATGGGTACCACATAGATGCCATAGACAATATACCTAGCCATACTTAGGCAAATATTTAATAAGTACCTTTGGGGGACGTATGGATTTATCTAATGATGGGGAAGAAAGATGTAAGGTATAAAGATATTGTCATAACTTACGATAATGGGTGGAAGAATGGTTATCTATGCCATGGAAGCAACATATACGTTAGTGAATGGGTTTAGGAGAATCACTCATGGAAGGAGGTAAAATAAGAGTGGAAGAAGTTAGAGAACACTCGTCGATCTATGTGGTGGGCAGAGGAGCCATCATAGGCAAGGGAAGCAAACCATCACCAAGGGAGGCTCATGATGAGGAAGGAATGGAACTATACTCAACAAAAGGAGAGATAACATCAAAAATAGGGGTAGGATTAGCCACAATAGGAGCAAAAATAGTATCAACTATAATAGGAACAAGAAGAGGATCGACTATAGTAGGCTCTACTGAAGGAGGAATGGGATCTACAGAAGGTCGAAGGAGAGTTACACTAACCTCATGGGTAAACCAATGATGGGAGTTAGAGAACCTAGAAAAGTGGTAAGGCTCAGTCATAGTATGATCTATGAGCATAGTCCTACATGGCTCTTCAAAAATTGGAGGTGTCAGTGTCATCTCTACCCTATGATAAAGGGGGAAAATGTAAAAACTATAAACTCTAAGTGAAGGAAAATGATGAGATGCATGAAAAGACTCAAGTAAAGAAGAACGATAGCAAATAATCTTGACATCACGAGCTTATACAAAACCACCTAATAAAAGATCATCTAATGAATAACCATCATCATAATCCAGGGTGTGAAGATCAATGACATAGGTTGGGATAACCTTATCAATTGATGAAGCATGGTGAATATAATGCTTAGTCTTAGTCAAGACTATAGGATTGTCATCACAAGGAGGTTTGTGAGAATGAGGCTGCAAGGAATTAAGAAGCTATGAGATGAGATAAGGTAAGAGATTAAAAGTTTTGATCTTTAAGTTAATCTCATCGGGCTTATCATCATCTAAATCTAAAAGGTTAGGAGGAATGTTACCAATGAGCTCAAGATGCCCACTGTAACCATAGGTTGAATTAACTGGAAAGTTAAGATGTTGAGACTCATGAAATGGAACACTTGGCAAAGGCTCAAGAGTAGGAATCTTGAAGACAACACAATCTTGGAATTGTTTGAAATTTTAAGGGTTAGTGTCACCTTGAATCTTGTAAATGGCTCCATTATGAGGGAATTTAACGCATTAGTAGCTGGAAGAACTAATAGCTTGCATGTGGTGAGTGCACGACCTACCAAGAAAGATGTTATACAAAAGGGGGAAGTTAAAGATCATCGCCTTCACATGGATGGTGGTAGGTGGGATAGTAATGGGAAGTCACACACATCCTAGAGGAGGAATTTTCCTTTTATTGTATCTTTGTCATGTGTTGTGTGTAGACTTGAGATTATATTTAGAATACCCAAGGGTCTTAATGAAATCAAGAGAAGTGACACATGTGCTAGAACCCTCATCAATCAAGGTGTGCTTAACTTGGATATCACCTGTTTTGACACTAATGAATAGGGGAGGATCATCTGCACAAAGTAGAATCTTCTCAAGAATCATTGAAGCTATGGGAAATTTTAGAGAAAAAAAAGTGTTTATAGTTTCATGAACATAGATAGACATCTATTCACATTGTTGCAAAATACTACCTTTAGAACTAGGTAAAGCTACCTCCCATCCTGCTAGGGGAGGATGAGGGACATTCATCTCGAATAAAAGCTACATGAGATAGTTTCTATGATGTGGAAAAGTCCTCTTAAGCTCAAGGAATAGAATTTGGGATGGGAGATTAGTGAGCTCTGCAATGGGATCCCACTCATCATAGCCCATATGAATGTTGTTAGATAAAGGTGCATAATGGTTAAGGAGGTCCTCAAAAGGAGGAGCCAAAGAGCATTTGAATTTTTGTTCGTAATAAGAAGAACAAGGTTTAGAACAAGGTGGTAAATCATGTTGAGATGATGAACTAGTCAGTTTAAGTTGATTAGAAGAAGAAGTTTTGGTATAGGTTTGATTATCATTTGTATTGGAAGATAATGGAAGAGTGGTAGAAATAGAATGAGATGTGTTATCCAAAGGAGAATCATAAATTGGATCATCAAAAGTGATAAGATCTTCTTGCCCCAACTCATTTAAATGAGTTGGATAAGAATCCTGGATAACATGATATGTCTTATGTGAAGGAGGAGTGTAGATAGGTTGGGAATCAATGAAAGCCACCACCCTTCGCATTGAAGTCATACTAAGCACATTTTCTTCAAAAATTGGTTCAATAAGACTTTCTACATTTTGGTGGAAGGGGTGGGCTTATTTTGAGTGTCTTGAATTGGTTGATGAATAGGTAGAGGATCTTTGTAGATAACCAAATGACCATTTGCTTGATTCAAGGATTGAGTTTTGTCATTTGATTTATATTCCTTGAAATCAATCTCATAGGCTTACTGATGCTTACAGATAATGGAATCATGATCAAAATTAGGTCTAAGAAGAAAATCCATAGCTAAATTATGAAGTTGCCTATAAATCTCATGAGAATGACCCCAACTACCATGAAACCAACAAAACTTATTAGGATCATACTAGGATTTCATAGGACGAGTAGGGTCAAGTTCTCATGGGAGAGGCCTGGGTAGACACTCAAGCAATTTAGCTAAGGACAAAGTTTTGTGAATTTTAAAGTTATTTGGTGAAGAGAAATGAGGATTAGTAAATTGTTGAGAAGGAGCTATTTCCAAAGAAGGTTTAGGAATGACAACTTGAACATTATGAATGGTGTCATAAGAATCAGTAACACCATCATTGGTGATGTTATAATTTTTGTTATTTAATAATAAATGAGGACTCGTATAAGGTTGTGGTGGCTCAAATTGATGCATTAGGAAATTTTGTCTTTTAACTTGGTCAATATCCTCCTCCAATGTATGTGGAGAGAGAGTGTGGGCTCAATATTATAATATAGGAAAGAGAGCATTTGTAATGAGATGAAAAAGATTGTCATCTGCCATGTTATGTTCACATTTGTTTGACAAATTTTTCCATCACTTAACAAAGGCTTGGGCAGTTTCATTCTCATGTTGTTTATAATTAATGAAATAGGCCAAAGAGTTTTCAGGAAGATCATTAGTTTGGAATTCTTGAACTAAAGCATTTACTAAATCTTCCAAACTAGAAATGGAATGAGCTCTAAGTTGATTGTTCCAATCCAAGGCATCACCTGTGAAGGTTTTGGCTAGGAGTTTGGTAGCAACAAAGGTGTTTAGTTTGACCCAATCCTTGTAAATATTTATAAATGTTTTGAGGTGAAGGGTAGGATCAGTTGACCCATTATAATAAATTGTAGGCATTATACCTCCTAGATCAATGTTAGAAATTTGAGTAGTGAGAGGTTTATTTTATAGATGCTTGATGGTTTTATTGACTAAATGAGGTTGAGGAATGAGATTTCCTTGAGAATATCGAAGAGGATGATGGGGAACATTTTGGTTATGTGTGCCCACACCATTAGTTGCTAATGAGATTGAAGGTTAAGAAGGTGATTTTGCATTCTCATCATTTGATTCATATTATGTGCTTGAAAGGTATTCATTTGATTAAGAGTTTTCAATAAGAGTTGGTGTGTTTGATTAACATTAGAAGCATTAGAATTGGTATTTGTGTTGGTATTAGTGACTTGGGTACCACTATTAGTGTTGATATGAGTTTGAGAAGAGCTATGAGAATGTGAGGCACTAGTTGCAAAATTTGCTTGTGAAGCAAAATATGGATTAGTGAATGGTTGAGAAGAAGAAGCACTAGAAGCATGATTGCCTTGGGTAGCAACCGATGAACTAGTAGAAGGATTAAGGATAGTGGATCTTATGAGAGGCCCACTAGAGGTAGAACCTACCATGTTAGTTGAGATACTAGGCATGGAGGTAGAAGTTAGAGATGAAGAAGTCATGGCATAAGAAGGAAATAAAATTGAAGGACAAGGTTGAGAACCAAAGAAAGTGGTACCTCCAAATACCTATTGAGAATGTAGGAGTGTGTGAATGAGGCTCTTCAGTTTGACCACTAATCATGAGGTTATAAATGGTAGAATGATCCTTTCTTCTATGTTGAGGAGATTCAGAAATAAAGAAACACATTTTGGGAGTATACTATAACTCATGTTGATCCTTTAAGAAAAGATGAGGATTATACTACAAAGAGGTATTTGGAGGGGTCCCATAGTTTATTGTGTGAGTGGAAATATAAACATTACTAGCATCCAAAAGAGGAGCCCTACTTTATCTATGGGAGACCCTATTAGGATTGGTTAAACTCATCATTTCATTTGACAGTGACTTAGTATCATCACCAAACATAAAGTCCATGATGGAGAAATAAGAAAGATGAAAAAGCAAAGGTCAAAAGAGGTGATTGAAAATAGTATAGGGTCGACTGGGTTGATCTAATACAAAAGTAGGGACTGTAAAACTATACAAGGTCGACTAGGTCAATCTAGTACAAAAGATAGGGAGCTTAAGAAGCCTAAAAACAAATTACAAAATGAAACAAGATAATTTTGTAAGTAATGAAAAGAAGTAATTACTAAAAAGAAATAGATAGTCAATTAGATTAACATTGGTCAATCCAATTGAGGCACACAAAACACAATCTTGCACCAATGTTGGTTAATGCAAGCTTTTATGCACATAATTGAACAAAGAGTAAGCAAAAAACTTAAAAAGTAAAGCTAACTAATTGGTCAACTTGATTGTTTATTAGATTATTAAGAATTATTTTTAATGTGATTGCAAGTTCGGTATAAGCAAGGTGCTAGATAACAATCTAAGGATGGTTTTAGGTAGTTTGGTCTAAAAAGGACTGTAGTGACAATGATAGAGGATTGGTATTGGGGCCTACCCCCTCACTTCACACACTGCAATGATAAGGGTGATGGGTGCTTAGCCATAATATACCATTAACCACACTTTATACTTGACTAGAGCATCAAATCGACTTCCTCCTTGGTGATGAAATCCAAATAAGTTGGCCTAAGGTTGATAGATGTTAAAATGCTTGTTTATGTTATGTTATTTGTCCATGTGTGCATAAAATATAAATAGTAAAACTAAATGATTAATTGAAAATCCCCTAATTAAACTATGTGAACTATTCTAAGCATGCAAGCAATAAGAAAAGAAAGGTGTGAGCTAATCACTAATAAATATGAGGTAATTTCTAACTTTGAAACAAGGTACAGTGTTGATACTATATGCACAAAATATATAATAGGGTTCAACCTGTACTATGGAAGCAAGGTCTAAAAATGAACTGGGTCAACAGTGCTGATCTAGTTATTTTGGATAACACACAGAACAAAGAACTAGGTCGATAGTGTCAATCCAATTGACTATGCAAGGGTAGTTTTAAAGACTACAAATTGTGAAAGGAAAGATAGTAAAAGAGAGAAATAGAGAAGTAGAAAGGAACCTTGTTGGATTAGAGATGCATTGAAGAATATCGCTAGTCTAAAACCTAGAAG
The DNA here is from genome assembly GCA_037957365.1 of Torreya grandis. Classification (NCBI taxonomy): domain Eukaryota; kingdom Viridiplantae; phylum Streptophyta; class Pinopsida; order Cupressales; family Taxaceae; genus Torreya; species Torreya grandis. The sequence continues at coordinate 406,243 of JARHVA010002054.1, read as the reverse complement.
TATGCTTGAGAAACCTATGAACTAGGTCGATAGTATCGATCAAGCTATACAAGAACCTATTGAAAAGTGTTGAAACTATAAGGGGTCAACTGGGTCAACCTAATAGGCTAAATTTGGTGTTTAAAAGGTTGAAAAACTATACTAGGTTGATCCAATTGCCTGTTTTTAAAACCTACGCATTCAGATAAAAAAGCTGGGTCAACAGAATCAATCTAGAATATCAAAATATTTGATAAAAATGATGATCAAAATAAACAAAATAAATGAAATAAAAGTAAACAAATCTTGCAAAGGTTAGTTCACATCAGGTTCACTAGAATGAATGTAATTATAAATGCATCATGTCTATGAATTAATTCTAGATCGGATAAGATAAATCACACCTACACTTTCGATTGGGGATACACTTATTAAGTAGGAGCATGAACAATGTGGGGATCCGCTAGACTTGATTAGGGGATCACTTGTATCACTTGTCATAACATATCATGCTAAGAAGGGTTCTAAAGCCTATAGTCTAACACAATCACACAACAACCCTAATGGACTCCTAAGGTTTTAAATGTTCACTCTATTCTAATAAAAAGAAAACAAAATCTAATCTAGTGCTCACCAAAGCTTGTGACACAAAGTGGGGGTTAGAAACAATAAAATAAACAACTAAACTAAACATGTATTAGAAGACATATACTCACGTCAATGTATATGAAATCCTAAATACATGGAGATAAAAATACAAATGTATTGTCTATCTAATCTTACAAAAGAGAAATAAAGTTAGGAATACTCACCTTTGAAGATGAACCTACCAAGCCTCAATCTCTCCTTTGGCCAAGGTGCTTCGTAAGAAATTGTTGAGGTATGAAAAGATAACTAAGATACATCAGCTCTAGGATACATAACCTATCTAAACATCCAAAAGACTTATCCACAAGACAAGATCTGTATCTCTAAAGAAAGGTTGGAACCCGAAGCCTTACTCCTCAAGTAGAATGGTCAATAAGAAGATTTTGATCACACTTCTTTGCTAATAATTCTTCTCTTATGAAATGATCATAAATGACCTTGTATATATAAGTAGATCTTGCCCTAAATCCTTTTGTGAACATTGGCTATACAAGGTTGACCCAATCAACCCAATGTGTTTTTAGGGATAATTTACTAGGTTTGTGTTAGGTCGGTTGAAAGGCTAACAAACTAAAAAGCAAATAATACCCCTAAACTATACTGGGTCGACCTAGTCGACCCAGTACAACTGACAGCCAAAAAGGATGTTAAGGCAAGAAAAGGAGGATATAAAGAATAAAAAAAATGGATGAGGTAGGACTGAGAAGAACAAGCTTAGGGTAAATGGTCTTATGAGACACATGTGTAGATGGCAAGTGGTAAAAGGAACAACAATCTTATGAAGCACCAATGGTCTGCCCACCCCTTTCTCAATGCACCGCTTAAGGCATGCACTTGTAGAGATTAAGAATTGATGGGTTCTTACAAGATACAAAGTGTCAATAATTAATAAAAGTTTGAAAATATTATGTGTATATAAGACCCTTCTTTTTCTCCTGAGTGCAAAGCCATCGATACCAAATAAACTACTCTGGTTCCAAATATAAGGATGCCATAACCACCTTTTGTCCACATGAGATATGATGCACATCAAAAAAATTATCCATTTGGTTGATCTAAGTAAGGTTATCCTTCCCATAAAACTTCCACATTTCAACTTTTCGAGTCATATTTATTACATGTAGTGGATTTGGATTTGTTTGGGAGTGGCTTGAAGATCCATCGAGGTTCAGTTGTGAAATATTTGGACCCAAAGATCCACCTTGATTGGCCTAAGTATCAATGATTTATGGTTGGTTTGGACGATGTTAAAAAACATTCATATTTTTATCAGGTTTGTTTATGATATCATCCAAGCGTTGATTGATCTGATCTACTTTATTCATCTCTGATTACAACCCTTGCATGTGAGTTTGTACACCTTACATATCATACTCTAGATGACTCACTTTATGATTAGTTTTATATAATATCATAACCATAGACCCACCTTTTGACTCAAAATCTACTTTTCTAGGAGTTTTCCCTATAATTTCAATACCCTTTCCCCTACTCTTAATTTGCAGTCCTGCCATAAACAAGCTTGACAATGTTGAATCTAATTTTCACCATTGACCCAAATTTAATGAAGTGATTTAGAAACAATGTTGGCCTCAAATATGAAAATGCAAAGATTAGACATACCCTAAATTTCTTCAATCTTTTTGAAAATATAAGAAAATCTGAACAAATCCTTAAATTGTAGACTGTAGAGCAATTTTATGAAAAATAGTATAAAGGTGATAAATCTTGTAAAAATGATCTTAAAATCTCAATTTTTATTATGGATGCCTTATATGATGGTCCAAATCTAGTAAAAATTTACTAAAAACTTGTAATGGATTAAGAAATATAGTGGAAACAAAATTTTATGCCCAAATCGATGCTCTGGTACCACTTGTAATGAACTTTCTTCATAATTAAAGTAATAAATCACAATATAACTAAAATATAACATAATATATGATAATCCACTTTTAGGGGCCAACCTCCAAATCCTTATAATAAGATAACTCACATATAACCTGCTTTGAGTGAGCCACACTCATCCCTATATATAAAATGAATGGGGAGAGTCACAACCATTCATCCCACCCTTGCATATTGATAAGTCGGCCTAAAGTAATAACTAACTAACGAATGCAAATAAAAATGAAGATTGTACCATAGATTAAGGGCTTAACATGAGTCTTGAGACCCTTGTTCAATATTACATCAAAGTTGAGAATCTTGGTCAGTCATGAAAAACACCTCATACTTTTGAGAACCTAGACATAGGAGCCCGTAGGAATTCATTTCCAACTTGGAAGACCATAACCTAGTTGCAGGCTTGAAGGATCTTGGAGAGGTTTAGAAACTAGGGCATAATGTTAGGAAAGTATTGAGGGCTATTTGATAGTCATGAAGTCTTTCTTGACTCCTATGAAGGTTCTATAGGTAGGTTTGTTTGAGTCTTACAACATCAAAACTCCTGATCACAATCTTAGGTCTGTGTACATTCTTTGAATGCTTTGGGGACCATGAAGACTTGACCTACAGGACTACAAACCCCCTAAGTACTTTTATACCTTTGTCACTACTCATCACAATTTAAACAAAGCCTTAAATACTTAAGAGGACCATCTAAAGGTCTTAAAAAAAAACTCTTTAAAATCTTTGTTTTTAGTCCTGTATGAAGACACCTTTGACATGAATTCCATTTATTTAGCCTCATGACCTCATTTTTGGTGAGGAGTTGGAGAGGTATTTGTAACCATTTTTATGATTTTAGGTCCTTAAAATGCTTACAAATTGTACTTCCTTGGGTTAACATTTTAGTAGGGTTTTAGATTTGTTTCCAATCTTCTTGATGAAATGACGTGCTTCTTTCCTTCTCAATTGGTCTAAGCATTACTAGTAGAATATTCAAAACCCCCTTAAGGCTCTCTAAGACTTGATTTGATCCATGCATTTGTATAATAAAGCTATGATGTGACTATTTTTTGCATGAAGAAGCCTACAAATTGGTTTTAGGTTTATTTATGAAAGTTTTAGACCCATCCTCCTCTTTATGAAAGTATGGTTATAAGGATTGTGCATTGTGTCTAGTCATAAAATAAGCTTGAAACATATAAAACCATCATGTTGGTGGTCTTGAAGATCATAAAAACCACCTTTAAACCTACATTTTCTTGCTTTCTTTATGCTTGAAACCTATAAGTTCTTGGTCTGTGTATCATGTAGAGACCTCCACAAGGCTTGAAAACATCTAAATACCTATTTTTTGATGAAATGGTAACCTTGGAGGGGATTTACAAGTTTTCAACTTGACCTTTTATGCTCAAAACATGTATCTCACACCCTCTTTATGCTTTAAACCTACAAATTTTGCCCTTGACCATTTAAAATCATTGCATGAGACATGTAGATCTACCTATGAGGCTTAAAGGGGTCAATCAAGGAGGTAGGAAGAAGGAAGAGGACCAAGTCAACCAAGTCTTTTCACATTATACATGGGCTTTATGGCACTATGAAGGAGTTTTTAGACCTCTTAATGACCTAAATGAATGACATTTAGACCTTTTACTAAGATTTCAAATTGAGATGCAATTTGAATGCCTTTAGTCATGAAATGAAACTTGACAAGGTTAATAAGACCTTGTATAAGACTTTTGATACATACTTATATTGAAAACTACTCTAATAGACATCCTATAGGGTAAATGTTAAAGGCTATGACCTAAAAAAAATATTGTTAGATCTCAAATAATGAAGTAAAATGTTTAAGGAACCTCAATGAGTCCAAATATACATGTCTTTAGGCTATCATAATCATCATGATGGTGCTTCTAAGACCCTAATCAATTGATTTTAGCAAAAACAAATTCCCAAACATATCATGTGTTAAGAGATGAAGGTGAATTGAATAGTCAACATTATGGCAACCTCTATGGGTTGTTTGCTAAACAATGATCTAGTAGCCTTATGCATCCATTGGGCATAGGAGTCACATAAGCTTCAATACAACTGATTTTGAAAGTACAACCATAGCTATAACATGTTGGATCAACTCTTGAATGAACTAAAAATACCTAAAAACACACAATAAAGAAGCAAATAATTACAAAATTATGCTACAACACTTAGAAGAATGGGAAAACAACTACACTACTCAAAAAACACTATGCAAACAACACTTGGACTAATAAAATAGCTAACCTACTATATATAAGGCCTAAAAATTACCTCAATAATAAATCTTGAGATGGATCCCGTTGACTAGGATAAACATCTCCTCTCTATTTAGATTTGAGAGATGAAGAGCATTGGCTTGCTTACAACTAGTTATGAAGTGGGGGCCACTCCACATGGCATCAAACTTTGTGTGTTTACCAACCTTTTCCCTATCCTCATCCCATTTAGCACTAGATATCCTTCTTTAAAATTCCTATTAGTAGCTTTCCTATCAAATATATTATTTATTTGAGCTTGATGAAATTCCATACTATGCATTGCGTGGTTCTTAGTTTCCTGCAAATCCATCAACTCTGCTAGTCTCACTACCGTGACGTCATTTCAATCAATTCTAGCTATTGATTAAGCTCAAGAGCTAGCAATTCAAGCAACAAAGGCAACCTTGCTTCTCTCCCATAGAATAACATGAAAGGGGAGTTATCAAAATCCCTATTAAGTGTTATCCTATCAGCCTATAATGTTGTTTTTAACTTGGTATAATAAGTTCTTTGGTTCTCCTTCATGGTCCTCTTGATAATCCTTATTAGGTTCTTATTTGTAGATTTTGCCAAGCTATTACCTTGGGGGTAATAGTTGAAAGAAGTGCTCAAATGAATACCATAATTGACTACCCATTCACTGATTTGGGTTCCAATAAAAGCCATAGTGTTATCAGATATACCAATAGCTGGAACACCAAATCTAGTGACAATATCTTCATAGAAGTCCAATACGAAGGTCTCATTTGCATCTTTCAGTACCACTACTTATATCCACCTTGTGAGGTAATCTATGGATATTAAGTCCCACTTATGACTAACACTTGAAGGTGGGTTAATCATCCTAATGAATTCCAAACCCCAATCCATCATGAAGGGTTGTTCTACCTAGATGGGATGAAGAGGGAATGTTGCTAGATTTTAATTACCTATAAAGAAGGCACACTTCTTGTAGTTTCTAACCCATACATGTGCATATCTGAATAGATTTGACCAATAGTAACCAACCCTCATGATTTTAACAATAATAGCCTTGGGTGAGAAATGGCCTCCTTATGAACCATCATGAAATTATTCTAGCACACTAGCCAATTGGTTAGATTTTATGCATCTCAAAATTACTCCATTTATATGCTTTCTAAACAATATACCATAAATAATGACATATGCAACTAGTTGTAGTCTAAAATATCTTATTCAATATTTGTTGAGGCTATATAGATAATCACTAGTTTGAAAGAAGGTAACCATGCCTCTAGTCCAATTGTTGGGAACCTCATGGTCATCTTCTTGATCCTCTTGTAGCACAAAAAATGTCGTATTACATCTTTTAGGTCTACTACCAATTGCTCACATAGCCCTTTTCTCTCTCATGATCTTGGTGACTTTGATGTCAATTTCATACTCCATAGCCTTAATTATCCAACTGAATCTCTTTTCACCTATATCCTTGTTCAACATAAACTCCTTCATGCTTGAGTGTGAAACCATCAATTGTATTTTTTCATTAAAAATCATGTGTCTAAATTTTTAAAGGGATCTTCTGACATCAAGGAAATATTTTTCTAAAAACCATACCTCAACTCATAATACTTAAGTGTTTGAATGAAACAATTAATGGGCTACTCCATTAGATCACTATTGTCTTGCACTAGTATAGCTAATATACTCTCATTCCCCCAAAAACATAAAGAATAAAGTCCTTATCATAGCCTAGGTTCATAAGTGTAGGGGCTTGAAAATTTTCTATTTTAATTGATTCAAAGTTGTCCTTACCTTGTCTTAACCAACTAAAAGTAACATTCTTCTTGAACATAGAAGTGAGAGGTTTGACCAAAGTACCAAAGTTTGGGATGAATCTTATTACAAAATTTATCTTACCTAATGAGCTTTGGAGACCTTTCTTATGGCTTGGAAGTGAAAGAGACAAGATTGATTCCACCTTTTTGGATCAATTTCAAGGCCATATTTGGAAATAATATTCCCCAATAACTTGACTTTATGGACAACAAACACACATTTGTTTGGGTTCAAGGATACCCTAAACTCTCTACGCCAATCAAATATTTGCCTTAAATGATCTAAGTGATTAGTTGCATGCTTAGAGAAAATAGTTATATCATCTAAATACACCAAGATCATATCATTTATGAGGACCCTAAATTCCATATCCATGTCCATTTGGAATGTTGCACTGGTGTACATCAACCCAAAAGGCATCTTCTTGTAAGTAAAGGTACTCCATTTGGTGGTAAAAGTTATTTTGAATCGATCAAATTTTTTCTCAAGTATTTGATTATACCTTGAATAACAATCTAGGAGTGAAAACCTTTTAGCCCCTACTACTATTTGAAGGATCTACTCCATAGGTGGAAGGGGATAATGATCTTTGATAAATACTCTATTCAAGTCCCTAAAATACACACATAGCCTAACCTCCCCATTCTTCTTTCTAATAGGGACTGGGTTGGCCACCCAAGAGGGATTCTTAATAGGGAATATAATGTTGGATTATATGAGTTTGGTTAGCTCTTTTCTCATCAAGGTTTCAAACTTAGGGTTTATTGGTCTCTGATTTTGTCTAACTAGTTTTGCATTCGGGTCTAGCTCAATGGTGTGTTGGTCCAAGTTTGGGTCAAAACCTCTAAGGTCTTGGTAACTCTAAGTAAATATAACATCATATCTCCTATAAATACAAATAAAATCATCTTTTTCAGATTGAGTGCATACCTTACCATCCTTAAAAAGTTTACCATTGGAGATGGATACTTGTTCATAGTTCTCATCCTTGATTTTCATGTTCATCTTCTCACCCTTGAGCTAATAATATGAATTGAATATGCTTTGTAAAGTGACCAACATCATAAACATCTTGTTACCTTTTAGATGAATAATCTAATCCTCATATTGCTCTTGAAGTTTATGCTGGGTTCTGTCTAAGAATTTTGTTTCCTCTTATAGAAAGTTGATGATTTGCTTATCATTCTCAAATACTTGCCAACTAAAAATATTATCAGAAACTGCAGGTCTAACCACAAGCTTGAAAAATTATTTTGAATCCTTGATAACATCATGGTGGAGGTTATACCGAGACCCAATAATTACAATGCTATCAACATCAACATTTTGTGCTCATGGTATAACTTGAATGTTGAAGGTATCAAAGCCTTTAATGAGATCCCACACTCTATGTTTTTAGGCCTTCAAAAATTTGCTCTTAGTTGCATTTTTCCCCTAACTAAATTTACAAAAAGATCACTATCACTAAATGCTTGAAACACCTTATTCCTCTTTTCTTTGTCAATTAGAGGCTTTGAATCAATGCCTCATATTTGGCTACATTATTAGTACAATCGAATTGCAACCTATATGAAAAAAAAGTACTTCTCCTTTTGAGGGGATATCAACACCATACCTACATTAACACAATTTGTGCTCCTTGTACCATAAAAAAATAGTTGCCACATACCTCCAAGATCCTCTTATGACCTCACAAGATTTGGTAGAATAGATTCCTCTTCAAGGATGCAATAGGTACCCAATCATGTCTCTTCTACATGATAATATGGATAAAATCCATAGTGCTCATTTTCCCACTCATCAAGTAAGATATTTGGAACCTCCTCCAAAGGTGTGGTAGTCTCATGAAGGACATTGTTCTCCTCTTGATCATACATGGTGCAATTCATGTGGACTAAACTAGGGGAATATGGCTCAATGTGGTATCTGGAAATGGGCTCAGCCTTGATGGTTACTTTGGTCCTATACCTAGTCCTAAGCAACATATGTGACCATTATTTCCTTTGGCATGAAAATGTAATACTGATTTGGGACCATAAACTTGTGGATTCACCAAGCGATTGTAAGATGTCTTCAATTCTACAACTTGTTAAGTACAACATCAGGTTCTTATCTTAACTTTTCAATTCTATGGAATTAAGTCCCACTAGGCATGCCAAAAATTGTTGTCACCTAAATCTTACACCCATTCACCTAGCTGGTGATTTGGTTATAATAATGCAATCATCCCCAAGGTGTGGGACCTTAAATCATTGGGATGAACCTCCAAATAAGGATGATTTCAGTCCTAAACTACATGCACCTAAATTAGGATCAACTACAACCCTAAAACACTACTAAAATAAACTTATATGTAGCTATAACTATGATTTCATCATGGAAAAGGGAGTAGAAGTAATCAAACTTCACAAAATGGTGATGCACCAAGTCTAGAGAGCTCCTCGACTTGCTTCTACTAGCACAAGAAAAAACTTTAAAAGACTGATTTTTAGCTGCAACACTCTCACATACATGTTATAATAGAGGTATCATAAAAAATCAGTTTGCATAAGGGATATGATGTCTACAATCTTCTTCAAAGTGAGCCAAAAGAGACTAAAATGCATCTACAATTGATCTCAAATGAATCTAAATAGACTGAAAACCACAAAATGTAACTAAAATTTAGAACACACAATGAAACAACAAGAGGAGAGAGCCAAATTCTATCTTTTATTAATAATTCAAGGCCTAATCCAATATTATAATTATTAAAATGAGTAGGGATTTTTCATACCAAAGAGAGAGCTCCTAAAAAAATCTTTTTCAATCCTATTTATTAGAAATAGAGATGAGAGAGAAGAGGAGACCAACAAGGAGATCTCATAAATGCTACCACTACTTCATCAATTTAGCCCATGCAAAAAAGGGGCAAGGAAAATGAAGGCATTAAGCCTTCTCCAATGTACTAGGCATGTCTCATGAAGACCTCCAACCAAGGTTGGTGTAGTAGTGGAAGAGGAGACCCTATTTTTTCTCTCTTTATCCTTTAGAGGGTTTGTACATCATGGATATGCTTCTTCAATGTTATTATATTCTTCTAAAACTTAGACCTCCTTTATTAATATCTCTAACTCACCCATCTCTTCCTCTCATGCATTCATGCTATAGAGAATCCAACTCAATCTTGACTTGCCTCCTTAATTGCCATGCTTGTTTAATGCTTGGCCTGAAAATAAATCTCATATGTGTATTTAGAGCTTTGGGATTGAATTGCCATGATTTACACTCCATTTAAGGAGTTGCACATTTCTAGGGTTAGTTTTCAAATGCCTCCATACCTACCTCATGCTCTTTATATCCATTTACTCCATTCATAGTCATGTTAGATAGGTTGTAGAAGCATGGATTGCTTGAAATTTACCTTGAAGCTCATGTGAAGGTCTCTGAGAGGGGTTGAGAAGTTGATATATCATCATATTTACCCATGGGAGGTCTTATAGGAGCTAAGAAACATGCATTTTCATGCTTGAAATCTCCTTTTTTTCTTATCTTCTACCCTGTAAGCTTGGTGTATAGAGATATTGAAACTGACTACATTCCCTTATGAAGGAGATTCAAAACTTGATCTTTTACTTGCAATATGAAATTCTAGTTTTCCTCTCATTTGTAAACCTGTAAGTTTGAAACCTTCATGTTGGTGGTCTTGAATATCATAAAAGCTACCCCTATCCCTTATTAGGCCTTCAAAACTCAATTATTTACCTAGTGACTCGTTCTCATGTTTAGAATTCTATGTTGTCATGCCCTGATAAACTCAAAAGCTACCTAGCTTGGTCCTCTCTCCTATAAATTTTCATGTTTTATCCCTACAGGTCTATATGAACCTTATGAGGCTTGAAGATCATGACCCTTGTTCAATATTGTATCACAATTAATCTTGGCAAGTCATGGAAAATAACTCATACTTTTGATAACCCAGTCATATGAGCATACAAGAATTCATTTCCAACTTTGAAGACCATGACCCTAGTTGTAGGCTTAAAGGCTCTTGGAGAGGCATTTCATCTAGGGCATAATTATAGGAAAGTCTTGAGGGTGCTTTGATAGTCATGAAGGCTTTCTTGACTCCTATGGAGGTCTTATAGGCAGGTTTTTTCAAATCTTACCACATAAAAACTCTTTATCACAGTCTTAGGCATGTGTACATGCTTTCAATGCTTTAGGGATGGTGAACACTTGACCTATAGGATTTTATACCCCATAAGGAATTTGAAACCTTTTTCAGTGCTCCTCACAATTTAAACAAAGCCCTAAATACTCAAGAGGACCATCTGAAGGTCTTAAAAATAAAAAACTCTTTAAAATCTCTATTTTTAGTCTTGTATGAAGACACATTTGACATGAACCCTACTTATTAAACATTGGGAACTAGTTTTTGGGTTTGAGGAGGAGTTTTATAGGTTTTTGTAACCATTTTTATGCTTTTAGGTCCTCAAAATGCTTGTAAATTGCACTTCCTTGGGTTAGGGTTTTAGTATGATTTTAGATTTATCTATAATCTTCTTGATGAAATGATGTTCTTCCTTCCTCCTCAATTGATCTAAGCATCCATGGGAGAATCCTTAAAACCCCTTTAATACTCTCCAAGAGTTGACTTGAGTCATGCATCTACACAATGAATATAGGACATGACTATTTTCTGCATGAAGAAGCTTACAAATTGGCTTTAGCTTTATTTATGAAAGTTGTAAATCCGTCCTCCTCCTTATGAAAACATAGTTATATGGACTTGTGAATTACGTCTAGTCATAAAAGAAGCTTGCAACATCTGAATCCATCATGTTATTGCTCTTGAAGATCACAAAATACACCTTTAAACCTATATTTTCTTATTTTTTGCTTGAAACCTGTAAGTTCTTGGTCTATGTATCATGTAGAGCCCCACAGGGCTTGAAAACATCTGAATATATACTATTTGATTAAATGGGAACCTTGGAGGGGTTATACAGGTCTTCAACTTGACCTTTTTAGCTTGAAACCTACATCTCATACCCTCTTTATGTGTGAAAATTGTAGGCTCTACCCTTAACCATGTAGAATCATTGTGTGAGACTTGTAGACCTGCAAAATGATATTTTAATGAATTCATTTAAGCTTGAAGGGGTCAATCAAGGAGGAAGGAAGAAGGAAAGGACCAAGTTAACCAAATCTTTGCATGCCATACATGGGATTTAAGGCACTATGAAGGAGATTTTAGAACTCTTAATGACCTTAATGAATGACTTTGAAACCTTTTAATAAGATTTTGCATTAAGAGGTAGCTTAAATACCTTTAGTCATGAAATGAAACTTGAAAAAGGTTAATAAGACCTCATATAATACTTTTTATACATACTTATATTGATAACTACTCTAATAGGCCTCCTATAGGGCTAAGCTCAACCTATGACCTTAGAAAATGATTGTTGGATCTCAACTAATGAAGTAAAATGCTTAAGGAACCTCACTGACTCCAAAATACATGTCCTTAGGCCAGTATAGTCATAATGAAGGTGTTTTAAAGACCCTGCTCAACTAATTTTAGCAAAAAAATGATTTGTCCCAAGCATATCATGTGTCAAAAGATCAAGGTGACTTGAATAGTCAACAAGTCTAAAACATAATTTTATTAAGAACATACATACAATAAAGACATGAATCCAAACTAAATGAGCAAAGGAAAGATTAGATGTCTACATATCAAACCAAATAAACATTTATAAATGCATTACTTATTATCTACGATTCCATTAAACTTAGTCGTATTATAATCCTTTGGTGACCCAAAAGTCCAAATTGTAAGATTATAATTTTTTTTGAAATATACATACTCAAATTTTCCTTGCCTAGCACAATTAAATTTTTCCAAGTACATATGACTCATCAATAAGGTGATTACATGTATTTATAAAAAGAATGTTAAAATCATTATAACTAGTGGCTCCACTACCATTAATCAATTTTCACAAAATAAAACCATGTATTATCTTCATCACTCAAATAAGTAGAATTAAACAAGTCATTTATTATTATAAGCAAAATTGATATTTGAATAGCTTATGTGAAATGATGATCCCCCACCAAATAATGTTTTTAAGTCCACACCTGTGAGATGGGCTACCATACATATCCAATGGGTCATGGGATCATAGATTAATGTAGTTATGTGGAATAATTAAAATAAATAAATCAAGAGAACTTATCTTTTGCACTTCACATCAAGCACATCATCAATTTTGATGAGGATATGTCAATAGTTCACTCATGTGAGCACTTGGCAAATTTTTCAACAATTTTGACAAGTTGTTGACCCATAACAAAAGGTATGAACCTTGGTACACTATCCTCAAGTTTGAACTAGTTATCAATTAGTATTTATTATTGCAATAAATCAAATGTATAAGATTTAATGATATAAATGTCCATAAATATGATAAACATTATTATTTAAAAGCTTTATAGTAATACTCTAACATTTTAAACATCCAAAAGCACCATACAATTCATATAATCAACATTAAGTTCATGACTAGTAAAAATTTATTCCATTTTAACATTCAAATACAAGTTTATATTCCTTAAATAATTAAAGTAAAAAAAACTAGGTGCATGCCTGCAAATGGTTGCATCTATAGATATGTACATAACCATCCATCATGCAATTTTACAATTTCAAGAACACTCAACTTATGCAATTGAGTAACAATAAAAAGAGATAATAGAATATTAAAACAGCTAAATACTATAATCAATGCATTCAACCTTTTTTTCTGGCATTCATGTAACATCCCTATTGAGATCTACCTAGAAATACATGAATTTTTAAAATTAAACACATATACCAAAAATAGATTACACCATGAAAATCCAAATAGAGATCATATGAAATACTCAAAGCATGATAATATCACCAAAGCATATTACATCATATATCACTAATATCTAATATTATGAGAGTACATCATAATGCAATTTAGGAAGTAATTATATAAACTTAGCCACAACTGATATAAGTCTATAACCACTGTTGTCAATGTACAATAATAAGTAATTATAAATATTCATCACAATATTCATTAATAAGTACAATATGATATAATGTATACATGACTCCCTCGAAGCATAATTTTCAAACTCAAGTATCTATGGCAATCTCAAGTGTTGTCTCAATAAGTAGTATTGTTGTGGGGAGGGAGAGCATCATCCGAGTGTTTTTTCACACCAACTATCCCCCAAACTAATCCCATCAAGAAATGGCCCCCCCTTCATGGATGAGTAGATAGTGGCAACGTGGAAATCTAGAGAGATAAACAAGTACCTATGTGCTGTATAATTTCTAAACTAAACATGTAGTGTATCATAGAAACCCGATCTATTACAAGATATCACACAAACATGTAAATCATACTTATGAAATGATAATGTCTCACTAAACATACTTTGGCCAAAGCTTTAAGAATGGTAAATAAAAGCGATCTATAGATCAATCAAATTCATACACACCACTTGATTAGACTGCCTTCATTTGGCATTGTGATGCTAGTAAGCCAATGAAGTCCATCTCATTCCTTACTCAGTATCAACAATGCAAATTGGTTAAACATAATTTAACCACAAGATTCATATAATTTACATCTGACTTGCAAACACATCATATAACATGCTAAACATAGGGGAACTGAAACATACATTTATTTCATCAATTGTATGAATAAATATTACATTATTTTCTATTCCATACTAGAAATAATGACTACAATTTATACCATTTAGGTAAAAACATAATTAACTGTAGATTCAAATATCACACTTCATTTCCAGCCATACTACACCCTATGCTAACCCATATTACCACAATTTAGTGTTTCTAAGCATAACTAATGAGTATCACAACCAAGTTAATAAAGTAATCATAAATACATAGAAACATACACTCATATTCAATAACTAGAACAACCAAAACTCTATTTTCATGAAACAAAGAGTAATATAAACTAACATTTGTTAAACATTAGAGGTTTGAATACATGCATTCATTAATTTAATTTCTATGTAATTCTTTAATATAGTTCATACTCCACTTGTGGAATTATAACTGTAATAATACACCCCTACACACACACACACACACACACACACACACACACACACACACACACACCTATATTTCTTAGTAAGCATACAATAACTTATTTTAATGTTACTTTTATGCCACATGTTTTTAACTCACAAGTTATAAATGATAAGATACTCATACCTATCATAATGAAGACTTTGTTGGGTTTTATATCCTTCCCATACCTCATTAAATTCTTAAAAGATTATTGATATATTAACCTCAAATAACACCTACGGTTATATATATTCTCAAATGAGATTTTTATGAGATTATTCTACTGTTTACATATTGAAAAGGGTGACTATGTTTTATGAACTAACATTCATGTTTAGTTGATTTGAGGTCTCTATATGAACTCCTATATTCTTAAGTGAAATCTTAATAGAAAAAGAGTAATCGATATACAGTTCTATGTTTTACAACTATCTCAGGTATAAAAAATTATTCATTATTTAGAAAATGAATCATATTTATTAAACATGTCCAATATTATCAAAACGTATTTATGGATAATATCATAAACCATATGTATAATCAAATATGTATTCATAATGTTAAATATGTTTTATAAAATTAGGAGATTATACACTTATTATTATATTACCTTTTGTATTACTAAGCATAACAATGTTATTTCCTTATACCAAAATATAGCGATACCAATTAACACAAAAATGGGAATATTAATATTTCAATGACCTATATAATAATAATGTGTAAAAGATTTTGGAGATGCCCCTGTGGAAAAGTAAACTAGAACAGTAGTGCTGTCTTAAAACTAACATAACTAGCATTGTTAATTATAACTCTCAATTGGGTCTCATCTTATAGGCCTGTGTTTTCTTTTGATGGCTTATTTTATATTGTTGGGCCCACATTCTGTTAATTTTTTTGATATATATATCATGCATAGTCTCCTGCATACTAGCATTATTAGTCACAATGCCCAATGGAGGTGTCAGAATAAATATATCTCTCATAAAATATCTTTCATAGACTTTCTCAAGTGAGTCATAAAACATCAAGAATTTCTAGTGTAAGATAACCTCACTAGATAGTCAGGTAATTGTGGCATCAAAAAATGATATTACAGGCAAGAATTTTTTACATATGTCAAAAATTAGATACAGTTCTTCCAGACCCAAACATGAAAAGATCTCAAAGAAATTATTTCAATAGTGTTAGAAATTATTTTTATTGTTCAAATATGCTAGCTCCACCTGCTAATCCATCATTTTTATAAGGGCTTTTCACTTTAAATACATCGATGGCTTTCCTTATTTCATATTTTCTCTTAATGAGTCTGAATAAGTACTTGTAGCTAAAACATGGAAAATAAATAATTCTAAAGGAAAATATTTTTATTGAATGTACCCATTTCATTCTGAAAAAGTCATAACAAAAAAAAATAAGTCTAGATGGTGAAGTTATGAAAGAAAGGATAATCACATACTTGATCGTATGTGTAATATGAAGGTGTCTAGTTCTTTATACTTTGAGTTGAATAATTATTGAAATATTGAGCAATTAGATGTAAATTTTGGAATACTATGACCAATATCTATAGCGTTATTTTCTATTTTAAGTTCAAGTATTAACTAGAATAAATAAAAGTGATTCACTCCCAAAAGCGGTTCAATATACCGTTATGATTTATAAATTTATTCCAAGACAATCACACACCAAAATCAGAAATACTAATCCTATAGACATATAAATAAAATTATAATTTAATGACACGACCTACTTGATAGCCTGTACGATCCTTGACCTCACTTTTCCTCTTTCTAATGCTTCTTCTATGTCTTCTTATGGTGATGCTACACTTTTTTTTTCTCCCTTAAATTTTGATTCCCAAAAACACTTAGGATAAGTCCCCCTTTCTTAATTTCCATCATCATAAAATAGGCGTAGTCCTCTTTCCTTTTTCTTTTTTTAGATATCAATTTTTTTGGGTTATTTTTAGTCTATCTATTTTTTTCCTAAATTTAATCATTTCATTCTTTTATTGTATTTTTTCCAATTTTTTCTTTTTTTATGATAATTTCTAATTTTTATTTATTTCAACAAAAAATAGAGAAAATCCATAATTTAATAATCTAATTAACATCACTTGTCACAAATTTTAATGACAATTTTGATAACTAATAATCTATATTTTAAAATTTAATCATGCTAATAATATTTCTACTAGATTTAACTATAAAATGTAACAATTATGCAAAATGAATTCATTAATCTATTCAAACTAGATTGGCAAAGCCATAGAAATCAACCTTCCAATGCAAGTAAAAATAAACACACCATGCACAAACCATTTTTAATACATTCTAACATGTGCTAACTACTATGGAAGGTTTTTGCCAATTCTCTGTCATCCTCTGGCATCTTCATCTATATCACCCTCTGTAATGATGCTCTCCCTCCATCACACTCTGAGGTATGAGTTATCTTACGTCAACCTCACAACAAGCAGATAATTAGATCATATCAATATGGTAATCATACAGCTTAAAATATAATTAAAATAACACATCAACATGTTTGTAATGTAAACACACACTATAACTAACTCATAGTAATGCAATCATGTATCTAAGCAATATCCTACTATCCCATAATAGCATATATCTTAAGTTTAGTAAAAAAATAACCAAATCAGATGTATCAACTATAAATATCTATGGATAGTCAAATAGTTTGCTTAGTGAGGAATCAAGATGTAACATCCTTCCCCTTAAAGCTAGTCATTATCCCAGATGACTCTTATTCAAACATATGTTTTGAATTAAAAATATTGTTTAGCAAAATATATAGTATAATAATATCTAATCAAGCAAATAAATGTGAAAATCTCCTGTATAACTTATCATAGTCCTCTCAAGTAATATTATCCTCAGAGTATTGGTCTCACTGGACCTTACACTGTGACATCTCTCTGTTATGCAAATGAAGTTTGTTTATATCAATTATTTTGATTGGTTCTACTGTGACTGCCTCAGGATCTAGAACCTATAAAGGATTCCAATCCAACATATGTATAGGATTAGCTATATACTTTTTAAGATAAAAAACATGGAAGACATTATGTAATAGAGCCAAAGATGGTGGCAATGCAAGCCTATATGCTACAAAATTGACCACTTCTAACACCTCAAAGGGTTCCACATATCTTGGTGATAATTTTGTAGATTTCTCAAATTTAATCAAGCTCTTATATCACTTAACCTGCAAAAACACTTTATCACCTACTGCAAAGTACCTTTCTATCCTCTTCAAATATGGATATATCTTTTGCTTATCATTGGCCTTGACCAATCTCTACCTAATTAATCTAACTTGCTCTTCCATCTCTGAAAGCATCTTAGGTCCAAAGACTATCGTGTTCTCTAACCTATCCCAACTGATGGGTGTCTTGCACCTTCTCTCATAAGGTGCCTCAAAAGGTGCCATATTCAAAGCTTATTAGTATGAGTTATTGTATTCAAACTCAACCAATGGTAGATAATATTCCCACTTGTACTATTGATCCATGCAATACATACAAAGAATATTCTTCTAACACCTGATTAACTCTCTCAGTTTGTCTGCCAATCTCTAGGTGATATGTTGTGCTAAAATTAAGTTGTGTACCCAAATCTAAATTTAGAGTTATCCAAAACCTTGAAGTTAGCTTTAAATCATGATCTGAAATGATCTTCTTTGAAAAACCATGCAACCTATACACTCCCTTTATGAACCTCTTCATAAGGGTAGGTGCATCATCTATCAAATTGCCTAGTATAAAGTGAGCCACCTTGATTAGTTTATTGACAACTACCAAGATCATATCATGCATGTTCCATGACATCAATAAACCTTAGACAAAATCCACACTGATCACCTACCACTTCCATTCTTGTCTATCATGTGGATATAACAATCCATTCAGATGCACATGCTCAGCTTTCACTCGTTAACACTCTAGACAACACGACACATAATTTGATACATCTTTCTTGATTTCTTTTCAAAATTACAGTGGTCTAAGCTCTACCATGATCTTATTTACTCTTAAATGTCTTAAATATGGGGCATCATGCAATTCCTTTAGCACTATGAGATGCATATTCTCTCGATCTGGCACATACATTTATCTATTGTAACGTAATAGACTATCACTCTCTAATCTTAATCCTTTGTATCAAGGATTTTGAGTATTCTCAAACAATGATTTTCTGACTTGATCATAAAATTTATCTCCTAGAGAGAACTCAATAACTTGATCCCTAAAATTACTCTTAATAGTAGCTATAACTACTATGTACCTTTTGTGACTGAGGGCATCAACTACTCTATTCTCCTTACATTTGATATAATTAATGTACAAATCATAATCAGACAAAAACTCAATCTAGCATCTTTGATGAGCATTCAAATTATGTTGGGTGAAAATGTACTTGAGTCCCAAGTTATATATCTTGAGCTCAAAAGGTTTTCCCAACAAATAATACCACCACACTTGCAAAATATGAACAATCACTGTAACTTCTAAATTAGGAGGGGCATAGTTTACCTCATATGGATTTGGATTTTGTGACTTGTAAGCCACTACTACATCATCCTGCATAAGGACTCCTCTTAGTCCATCCTTTGATGCATCCATGATCACTAAAAATTGACCATTAGGGTTAGGAACTCTCAACACTAGTGTTGACATAAGCCTTATTTTCAACTCCTAAAAAGCTACTTCGCACTTCTCTAACCAAACAAAACTGTGGTTCTTCCATTGCAAGCAAGTAATCAAATTTTCTATCTTGGAAAGTTTAGAATGAATTTCCTATAATAGCTAACTAACCCCGTGAAGCTTCTTACTTCATGCACATTATTTAGTACTAGCCATTCCATAATGGCTCTAATCTTTCCCAGATCTACTGAGATATCATCTGTAGAGATAATGTGTCCCAAATACTATACTCTTTCCTAAAAGAAGCACACTTAGACAACTTTCCATACATCTTGTGCTTCCACAACCATTGTAGAACCAATTCTAGATGTTGAAGGTGCTCCTCTTCATTATTTGAGTAGATAAGAATGTCATCCAAAAAAAATAGAACAAAATGATCAAGGTAATCTCTAAATACACTGTTCATGAGATTCATGAATGTTGTCAGAGCATTAGTCAGTCTAAATGATAACAATGTAAAATCATAGTGACTGTACCAAGTTTTGAATGCTATTTTTAGAATGTCATCATCATAAATTCTCAACTGATGGTATCCCACTCAAAGATCAATCTTTGAAAATACTATTGCTTCTCACATTTGATCAAAAAGATCATCTATACGAGGTAGTATATACCTATTTTTGATGGTTTTATTATTCAACATTCTATAATCAATGCAAAGTCGAAGGGTACCATCCTTCTTCTTTACAAAGACAATGGGTGTACCTCATAGGGACACACTTGACATAATTAACCCCTTAGCCAATAATTTTTGAAGTTGAGCCTTTAATTCAACCAACTCAGTGGTTGTCATCCTATATGGTGCCTTAGACTATGGTTCTAAACTCGGCATGATGTTGATAAAAAAATTGAACTCATGTCTAGGAGGTAAACCTGGTAACTCTTGTGGAAACACATCATGAAAATCTTTAAAAATGGGTAATCTTGAAGAGATGGTTATTTAGGTTCCTCCATTTCATTTATCTTGATGATAAATGCTTGGCACCCTTTTCCCTAAGCCTTCTTAAGCTGCATTTCAAAAATCTGTCTAAGCTTCAACTCTGTCTTCTCGCCTTGAATTTGTGTCTAATTTTTAAAATCATCAAAACACTCAACCTTCTTCAAGTAGCAATCAACCTTAGATTTATGTTTTGCAAGCTATTTGAATCCTAATATCACATTGTATGACCCTAATGGTGTGATTCAGAGACCTATTTCATTCCCTATTATAACCCTATTTTGATACCTACAAACACAAATTCTTGCATTAAATCTTTTCAATCTCTCTTTAGAAATCCCTTATTAAACTTGCCTTCTCTCCTTCATAACCTGTTTACTAAATTTTTTGGAATTCAATCCTTATTTGGACCTACCATATACTTCACTCTCCATCATACAACTCACTCTATTCATATTCTCACTCCCTTTCATGCAATCTCATACACTAGCCTTCACCAGGTTATGGGCTTCTTTGACCAAACTACTTAGATTTTTGATCTAGGTCTTCTACACTCAATATATATCTTTGATATTCTATCTAAAGTTTAATTTTTTTTTTCAATTCCCTTAATCCCCCTATTTTAACCTTAACTGGCTTCTTGACTTCTCAAACCTTCAACCACTCCTCACTCCTAGTAGCCTTTTTTTTATAGTTTTGGATTGTAAGGATAGGTACATCCTTATCTTGAAAATTTGTTAACCTTTATGGATACCCTATATCCATTTATATCTCCAGTACAAATTTCATGGACTAGCTCCTCTGGCTTCACCACTTTCTAGCCTCTTTTACTCTCTAAATCAGCCCTTCATAGGCCTAATTACCCTTGTCTTTAACACAATAACCTGTAAGTGTACAAATGGATTCCATACCTATCTAGAACTTCAAAAATATACTAATACACATTAATTAATAATATATGACTAAGTTTTGTAAATTCTGACTGGAATAATCTCAAGATATTCACATTTTAAACTAGAAACCCTTGGACAAGTCTGTATAGGCTTGTGCATGGCCGAGACCTTTCAAAACTCTTTAGATTGAATTTATTGCTCATTAAAACACATTTAAGACCTTAAATATGTCTTTAATACCTAAGGCAACTCTTCCAACCAATAAATTGTCTCCTCCAACCTTTAAACCATTCTAATCATTCATTTGCTCAATATTTTGGCTTGTTGATAGGGCTACATAGGGTTCACAGTCTTGCAACTCAGTTTTAATTTCACCATATGACACTAGACAACTTAAGACCTCCTTAAATCATTCAAACACAATCTATAACAACTTCCTTATCCATTTCAAAAACTTTGACTATCTATAAACGAAGATTTCTGACTTTGTCTTTACTTAGGGTTTCAACCCTGCATACAGGTCCGAGAGTGCATTAAAAGGATTCATTTAATTTTTTCAACCTTTTTAAACTTGATAATAACTATAAATGGTGTGTCTCAACATAACATAACTTATTACAAGTAATAGATGCTTTATTATAGAGAGACCTATTTCATTTTCTGCCCTAACCCCAACTTTGATACTTAAAATCATCAAAGTTTGCATTCAATCTTCATCATCTTCTCTTATCTATTGTTTGATGTCATTATCTTTTTTGATACTATTTAATATGAATTCTTGGGTTCTCTCTAATTACCTTAATAACCTCTATTTTTCTCATACTTTCTCCATACATCTCATTCCAATTATTCTTAATCCCTCTACAAGCAATCTGATACACTAACCTTCACTAGGCTATAGGTTCTTTTGACCAAATCACTCAAATTATTGATCTAGGTATTATGTTGACTATATTTCACATGGATAATCTCTATTAGACTTAAAAAATGTATTTCAACACAACTCACACTCACTTACAATCTCAAGTGTCTACTTCACTTCTCAAACCCACAACCACACTTATCACTTAGTAGCCTTTTTTTGACAAATTTGACCTGTACGGTCAGGTAATGTATAATTTTTAGAAACTAAATACATATTATGACACCCTATATCCTCTTTCACCTTCCCATGAAGTTTTAAGATCTAATTCACTTCCTAGATACCTTTTCTAACACTCACACATACCTAATTAGGTCTCCTTGCTTCTCTTTACACAGTCTCCTAAATATCATACATACGGGTCTGTACTAGTCTAAAACCTACATAATATTTTATTGAATTCCAAGACTCATCAAACTACCAAGTTTCATCCATTTTCATTGATGCAAACTCATTCTATTCAACTTTTTAGTCCTAAACTAGGGTTTTTGAGGACTACACGGACCTGAGAGGGTTCCAAATATGTTTAAAGGAGATAAACTTGGTTCCAAAACTTACAAAGACCTGCATAAGGTCTACCTAACCTATCTCCAATTTTCCCAAGCTTAAACTTTCCTTGCACAACCTCTTACCACATCAAAATCATGAATATCATAGTACTCTTTTCACATAGTCTGCTTGTATGCTAGCTTCACCTGTTAATCCTCCAATTTTATAAGGCCTTTTCACTTTAAATACATTGATGGCCTTCCTTATTTCACATTTTTATTAATAATTTTAAATAATTTCTCATATCCAAAACATGGAAAATAGATAATTCTGAAGGAAAATATTTTTATTGAATGTACCCATTTCATTCTAGAAACGTCATAACATAATATAAACAACTTTAGATGATGAAGTTATGGAAGAAAGGATAATCACATACTTGATCATATGGGTAATATGAAGGTGTTTAGTTCCTTATTATTTGATTTGAATAGTTAATGGCAATGTCGAGTAACTAGATGTAAAGTTTGGAATACTATGACCAATATCTATAGGGTTATTTTCTATTCAAAGTTCAAGTATTAACTAGCATAAACAATAATGATTCACTCCCTAAAATGACTCAATATGCCATTATGATTTACAAATTTATTCCAAGACAATCACAAACCAAAACTAAAAATACTAATCCTGTAGACATATAAATATAATTATAATTTAATGACATGGCCTACTTGGCAGCGTGTACGATCCTTGACCTCACTTTTGCTCTTTCTAATGCTTCTTGTGTGTCTTCTTCTAGTGATGCTACACTTTTTTTTATCCCTTAAATTTTTATTCCCAAAAACACTTTTGATAAATCCCCCTTTCTTAATTTCCACCATCATAAAATAGGCGTAGCCCTCTTTCCTTGTTTTTTTTAGATTTTAGATTTTTGTTTTTGTTTTTTTGTTATTTTTAGTCTATTTTTAAATTTTTTTCCTAATTTTAATCGTTTCCTTTATTTTATTATTTTATTTTATTTTTTTCTATTTTTTCCTTTTTTATGATAATTTCTAATTTTTATTTATTTCAACAATAAATAGATAAAATCCATAATTTAATAATTTAATTAACATCACTTATTGTCATAAATTTTAATGACAATTTTGATAACTAATAATCTATATTTTTAAATATAGTTATGCTAATAATATTTCCACTAGATTTAATGATAAAATGTAATAATTACACAAAACAAATTCATTAAGCTATTTAAACTATACTGGCAAATCCATAAAATCCAACTTTCCAATGTAAGTAAAAATAAATACACCATACACAAACCATTTTAATGTATTCTAACATGTGATAACTATTATGGTGTGTGCAGGGTTCTCACCAAATCTCTGTCATCCTCTAATGTCTCCATCTATGTCACCTTCCATCACACTCTGAGGGATGAGTTCTCCTGCATCAACCTCACAATAAGTAGGTAGTTAGATCATATCAACATGATAACCATATAACATAAAATATCACTGAAATAACACATTAACATGTTCATAATGTAAACACACACTATGACTAACTCACAATAATGTAAACATGTACCTAAGCAATATCCTTTTATCCGATAATAACATATATCTTAAGCTTAGTAAAAAATATAACCAAATCAGATGTGTCAACTATAAATAGTCAAATAGTTTACTTAGCAAGGAATCAAGATGTAACAATTAAAGCTTGATTAATCAATTTTATTAGTCCATATCAAGAATTCAAGTCATGATAAAGAAGGAAATAAACTTCCTCAAATACTTTAAAAAAAAAGATACAAGATTATACTAAATACATTTCAACCATTCTCACTTCTTAGTAAATGCATTCTATATAAAAACTTGATTGAATCATGCCCTTTCTACTAATTTTTATTGCAGGAAAAAATGAAAAATACAAGTTTAGGTCTAAAGAACAAGTTAGCTTCCTTCTTACTACCTTAGAAGAAAAAAAATGGGTACACAATCTTGATTTCAAAAATAAAATTTCCAAATTTCCTAGCAAGTGCAGACCTAGTTTACTTGCATATAAAACTTAGAAAATGAAATGAATACAAACCCTTCCACTAGCTATATTAAAATTTAATAATCAAAGTATATGTAGGGCCAAGTCAAGCAGATACCTATCAAATTTTCCTTTCTCTATAACAAACCCATTTTTCATTTTAAGAGAAAATGAAACTTGCACGAAATTGAGTAATAAAGAACCTAGAGGGGATCTCAAGTTGAACCCCTGGCTTCACTATAGCTTCTTATCACCCAATTTAGAACTCACTACTCCAAGAAATAGACCCAATCACTTTTATAAACGTTGGTCATGGGATAAATAGGCCCATGATCATTTTTATCCTTCTTCTATCCTCAAAATACAAGTGCAAAACAAACCAAAGTGATTAGTTTCAATTTTTAAAATGCAAAATGCATTGAAAGTATGGTAAAACCTTAAACATGTTGCATATAAATAAAAATAGAAGTTGGAATCAGACAAAATAATTAATCCATACTAAAACATATTATAATGCCATATTTGATGACATAATAGACTTACCTATTAGATTCTTTGACCAAAAATGTTGCAAATAGTCATGTATGTTGCTTCATTGCATGCATAGGTGGGTCAAATTTTATAGGGATTCACCAAGGCCATGTTGCCCATGCCATAAAATCATGGATATATAGTAATTTGTTTTACATTCTCAAAACCCTAACTACTTGGTTACTTCCTAACCCAGGTCAGGTTTACTCCAAAGGAAATTGTTTCAACACATAACTCAAAACGTAATTAGCTTCAATGTATGTTTGGTTAGGTTCATGTTTAGATGTGATAATACAACCACTATAAATTTTATACCATGTTAAATAATAAAAAAACATAAATACCAAAGTGGGGACATGGGCCCTTTACTCTTAATCTAAGGTTTAGGTTTTGCATAGTGGCTTGACCACTTTTAATAATTAACATTTCAAACATTACCCTCAGATTGTACTATTATAATGCCTATTGGGATTTTAAAATTGATTTTGTGTTTAAACCAAAATTATTACCTTCATGTTTCCCATTAGGGGTCCCAATTTTTAGTGAATAGTGTGGAATTTCAAGATGTATAAGGACCCAAAAACACACTAATATGTTTGTGTTATGTCATATTTCAAACCATACTAATTAGATTGATAGGAATTGATAGTGCGATAGCCTCTACTCATTTATAATATCAAATCTATTGATAAATTTTTAAATTCCAACCATGTTTAGTTTACATTCAGGTAAAAAACATAAATAATAGAATGAATTAATATCAAAATTGATTATACCAATTATAGCCTTTGCTAATGCTGCCAGATACATGTAGTTCTAAATTGAGCTCAAATTTCATTTAATGTTCCATTCCTACATGTACTTAAAATCAAGAAAAAACATCAACAACACTTGTATGTTCAAATATCAAGATCTAATGAATAATATAATTGAAGCAAAAAATAATATAAGGCATGTCATTTCCAATAGTTTCATAATCCAGTATAAAATACATCTATTGTAAAAGATAATAGAAGTAAGTATAATTATTAAAATAATCCATTATTAAAGTTTTCCTTTACCACAAATGAAATAAATGCAATCAAATTTTCCGAAAGTAGCATCAAGAAAAATAAGTAAAATCTCTCCAATATGGGGATATGACATCTTCTCACTTATAAAAATGACATCAGCTCAGTGATCTATTCAAAAAGTGAGGGTAAGTGATATGCATGGAGGTCTCAGTTTCCCACATATCATTTTTCTCACACATATACTAGATATTTCTATTCCATAGCTTAATGTTGTGTCGATCAACATTTGTACTAGGTCCAATTGAAGAATCCCATTATCATCAACTTGTAAATTATGCCAATTCATCATATGCAAATAATCAACAACATATTTCTTAAGTACTAGACTGTGGAAAACAACATAATTTTTTTAAAGAGAATTTGGAAGTGCCAATCGATAAGCCATTGCATTGAATTTTTTATTATATCAAAGGGTCCAACAAATCAAGGAGATAATTTGGTTGTCTTTCCAAATTGAATGTAGCTTTTACTAGGGAAAGATCTTAAAGAGACTTATCACAATTCTAAAATTCACATTCAATTCTCTTTAAATCAACATAACTCTTTTGTTTTTATTTGATATGGTAAATAGTATGGGTTTTGAAGATCCCAAAAACTTAATACAAAGGAGAGAAAGATGTATCATTTATGCACAAAAAGAATGCCTCTACGAATGGCAATGGGGAAAGCACAATAATAATGTGATAAAAACAACAAAGAAGATAAAATAAATAGTGGTTCTACCCAACCAATTTCCTTGAATTAACAGTGATCTTCTATATTCTTTCTACCTTCATCTACTGTCTTTTATTGTTCTATTCTCAGGCCCTCTGAGCCATTACTTTTTACTCAGACACCCCCTGAGTGGAGGGTCATATAAGAAGGCTGTAACACTCTTTTAGAACATTTTTTATTTTTTTCACCTTTGTCTAGCCTTCCTTATCTTCTACAATAACACAGGGTTAGGATTTTGTTACTAGGTCCTCAAAAGTTTCTACCCTAGATAATTCCAAGTCTGGGAATTTATTAGAGGAGATTGATGCAAATGGACTACCATGTTCATGGATTTCCTTGGAGAGATTAGGTATTTCAATAGAATATATATTAAGATTAAATAAGACTTTTAAGATCCTCATTTGGAGTAGAGGGATCAAGATCTTCCATAGGTGACTTGGTGTCAGAACCATCTAGATTTTCTTCAACATCCACCTGTAGAAGGTCAATGTTGCAATCTTTCCACCAAGAGGATTCCTTATTTTTTTTCTTGAGGGAAATGTAGTTTTTTTTAAGTGTCCTATATTAAAACAACTATGACAATGACATAAAAGGCCTTCATAGTCTAGGGGTTGGGACTAAGAGCAGTCCCCAACTTTTAGAGTGATATTTTTGAGCAAGTTCTTGGAGGTATCAATATTCACTAAAATTCTATCAAAAGTAGTGTGGTGAAAATGATTAGTATCAAGATGTATTTATAGGTAATCACCCAGTGAATTACCAATAGCCTTCAAACTAGATTCAGTCCAAAACTAGAGAGGAAGATGGGGTAGACGAACCCAAATAGGTTTTTCATTAAGTGGTTATATGAGGGGGTTAAAGGCAAGGGACCATGGTTTGATGACAAGGGGGTGGTGATTCAAACTCAATAAATTTTTTTGAATCTCCTCCTTATCTTAAATATTTCATAGGATAATAATAAAGAAACTTTTTACACAAGGGTAAATATCAAGAGTACCTGATAGAAGGGATTGCCAATGCTTCAAGATCTAGGCATGTAACTCTTGAAGTTTTGGCTAGTAATCCAAAAATCTACATATGAGACCTTTGGCTGAGAAGAATTCTTCTGATATAATAACTTATCTAATCTCCTCCTCATCAAAGATTACAATAGGGTCAGAAGATGCATGTTTGAGAGGCATGGGATCTAATTTAGAGTTGTCTTATGAGATACTACCTCAACTAAGAATATATGCTTTCAAGGGTTCACTTTAACTTCCATTTCCATGACATCTAGGACTTTATTGGTAGTAGGGGAGCTTCTACCATGAACAATAATGGGATAAGTGTCCTTCTTCCACCCAATGATGGCCTTTGTTGGGCTCATTTAGTTAGTTCTACTACAGTCCTAAAGCTTCTCCCCAACAGGTTCACACACTGGCCCTATCACATGAGAGGTAAGTGTATGTAATCAAAATTACATGGTACACATGAATAAATCTTGGATCAGATAAGATAGATCACACCTACACTTTCGATTGGGGCACACACTTGTTAAGCAAGAACATAACCAATATGAGGATCTACTAGACTTGATTAGGGGATCACTTGCATCATATGTCATAACACATCATGCTAGGTAGGGTTCTAAAGCCTACAGTATAACACAATCGCACAACAACCATAAAAGAGTCTTATGGTTTATATATTCACTTATGATAATAAACAATAAAGTAAACTAATCTAATAACAAAAAAAGTAAATTAATCTAATGCTCACCAAAACTTGTGGCACAAAGTAAGGGGTTAGATGCAAAGCAATCAAATACAAGTATAGGGAACTTTAAATAAAGTAAGTATGAGTAACACCCTAATACATGGAATATGAGGAGTAATATTATTCAAGCTAACACTTATGCTACTTCGATCTACTAAAAGAGAGGAAAACAAAGTTAGAATATACTTACCTGAATGTGAACCCGTTGTGACTCAATCTCTCCCTTAGCCAATGGGGCTTTGTAAGAGGTTGTTATGGTTCATAAGGATCACTTTGTTAGGCCAAAACATCTAAGACCTATCCATTAGACTAATATTCTCCAAATAAAAAACCTAAGCTAATACTCCTCAAGTAAAATGGTGGAAGAGCAAATTGTGAAGAAGTGTGAGCGAATAATAACTCTTAATTGCTTTCATATGAAAATGACCAAAATAACCTTATATATATAGAAGTATCTAACCCAAAAATAACACAGACATGTTAGTTGTGCTAGGTCAATCAGATTGACCTAGCACATTATCAGGCTATTGCCTAAAGTTTGTGTTAGGTCAGCCAAATGGAAACTAGGCCTAAAGAGCTAAAGTGACCCCAGACTATGCTAGGTCAACTAGGTCAACCTAGCTTATTGAATAGGTAAAAAGGGTACTAAGCAAGGGAAAAAAGGATAAAAAGAGGAAAATACTAGAGGAATGTGCAAAAAGGAGAGATAGTTTAGGGAAAGTTTTTAGGAGTTGAATGGATAAGGAATAATAAGGGACAACAATCTTGTGAAGCACCAAAGGTCTACCCACCCCTTTTCTACTGCACCACTAAAGGCATGCACTCAGAGAGTTTGAGTCATGATGGGTTCTTGCAAGATGTAAAGTGTCAGTAATCAATAAAAGTGTGAAAATATTATGTGTATACATATGCCCCACTCGAAGCCCATCACATGTCACTAAGGTGTAACAAGGGATGGTGCTTTGAGAAATAACATAAGGACACACAATACTGATGCTAAAAAAAAATTACAGTATTTTAAAAAACATAAAATAATTAAAAGTAAATGATAGAAAAGGAAACTAACTAAAAAGTAAATAAATGAAAAGTAAATGATAAGTACCTTGACTTACCTTTATCATGGGATGTTTGTCAACTGTGTTTTAGTTTTGATTATGGAGGGTGTAGAGACTGCTTTGGACAAACCCAAAAATACAAAACTAAGGAGCAAAAATAAACAAACACAATAAAAACCAAGATATCTAGTGTTATGTGGATGAAACATACTTGGGAATTTGGCAAGTTGCATGAGAAGTACTATGTTAGACCAAATGACCAAGTCAAACAAGAGTAAATCAAGTAACTGAAAAGCTAAGGCTACTAAAGACTGAAATACTCAAACAAGTAAACCTCAAGTAAGAAAACAAAAACTCACCAAATCAAATCAAGGATATATTTCAAACAAGATGGTAAAAGGAGGCCTCAAAAAGAAAAATGGTAACATAACATTGATGAGTGAGCAGTAACAATCCACATCTCAATCATCAATGGAAAAAGGGCACGCATAAAAGGGAAAACAACATGGTTGGTTGAGCAGTAACAATCCACATCCCACGCAATAATAAAAAAAGGGTGCAAACTCCGGTGTTCACAATAGTAAAACAATTAAATAAAGATAAATGGGAAAAGGAAAGAAAAGTAGTTTTAGTAAATATATAGAACATGATGAAAATGATCCATAGTTTCTCAAACATGTTGTTTTGCATCTAAAGATAGATAAAAATGAAATAAAGTAGTGTTAGCATGTTTTTAAGAAATGAAGAAAAAGGAATTTAAAGTAGAGGGAAAACAAATTTGGAATCACAATTTTTCTATCAAGGGGGGAATGAAATGGGGCAGAGGGGAGAATGAAGGAAAACCAAGGTAGAGAAAATCTTTATTGAAGTCAAGACACTCAAATTTGGTTTGTCAAAACAAGAGGACTATCGACCTTAAGGAATCTAAAGAACTTCTCTTAGCTACACAAGTATTAGGTCAATAAATGGAGTATATAGATCATCCCATGAAGGCTGTATGCATGATAATTAAAATGAACCTACCTCCCCATGATGTGTTCTTCACTCCTCAAGACCCCTTACATAGCCATCGATCTACTGTGGATATTGGGTACTTACGTGAGAAAGTAGGTAGCACTATATATTTTTTTGAAATCCCCTATTCCTATCTACTAGTCTACTACACTCCAAAGGACTTTGGCTCTATGTGAATCTGATTGTGGATTTTGAGATTTGATTGGAGATACAAGATGTGCTTGTAATCATGTCTTTTGGTGTGATTAAAATTTTAAGATTTGTATGTT
Organism: Torreya grandis; assembly: GCA_037957365.1. Taxonomy (NCBI): domain Eukaryota; kingdom Viridiplantae; phylum Streptophyta; class Pinopsida; order Cupressales; family Taxaceae; genus Torreya; species Torreya grandis. The sequence continues at coordinate 375,065 of JARHVA010002054.1, read as the reverse complement.
GCCTTTTAGATATCATTGCCTTTTGTTTTCAAATGATTGGCTTTTATTTATTTTTTTAAATTCCTCCTCCATACTATTTGAAAGACCAAACATGGGTGCTAAAGATGACTTTCATTTAAAAACTTTGGGACAAGGTTTATAAGAGAGAGAAAATCAAAGAGCATGGGGTCTAAGAGTCTCGTAAATCTAGGTGAAATAAAAGTGCTCTCTTGACATCGACCTTGTTTTATCCAAATGTGGAGGTGAAAGAAAGGGGAAATCAAGAGGAAAATGACACATGTAACAAATTTGAATTTCTTCAAATTTAAAAAAATGTGACAAAGGGAAAAAAGGAATATAATGATAGCAAAGGTGTGATTCCTTATCATAAGACTATAGGAAGTGAAGGAAAACATGCTAACATAGATTGTTTATAGATTCCATCTAGAAAAAGAAGCAAAAGTTAATGTCTAAATAACAAGAATCACAAACAACATGAAAATAAAGGTAATTTTATGAGGAGGGCCTAGTTTTATCCATGGTCTTACCAAGAAACTCATAAAAGAGAGACCCACGAGGGTGATAATAAGCAAAAAGTGAGGGAGCCTTTGTATAAAGCACCTCACAAAGAAAAACCCAAAGGCTGCCAAAACAACAGTGGCAAGCAACAAAGGATTGAAAAAGATAAAGAAAAGGATGGTGATTTTATGAGGGATGTTGGGTCCTATCCATGGTCTTACAAAGAAAATCACCAAAAAAATCCCAAGGGGAACCAAATCAAAATTGGTAAACAGAAGGAGAATGGAAAAAAATATAATGAAGACTATGGTACATCAAGAAACCAAAAGACCAAAAGGGAGGACTAAAGGTTTGAAAAGGAAGGAAACTACTGCATAGGGATAAACCCATGCTAAAGTAACCTATAAAAAGATGTTAGATAGATATATAGAGAAAGCATGAAAAGAAGGGAAATGATTAAGAAAAGTATTTCTTAAGAAATTGAGCATTGGTGGGCTCTTTGAAAACATGGCCTTCATTGGTTTGAAGGTGATAAGTACTTGAACCAAGAACATCTTTAACTAAGTAAGGGCCCCACCATTTTTGGGCATACTTACCTTCTTTGTCATAGGTGTAATATAATTTAAGGACAAGATAACCAACATTAACTGTGTTGTTTTTAACAAGTTTGTTATGTTGTTTGGTGATGAAAACATTGTATTGGTGATTGTGATGCAAGGTGAAAAGATGATGTTCATCAAGTAGATCAAAGGCATGAAGGTGAGCCTCATGTAATTATTAATCAGGAATGATGCCATGAAGAGCTATGTGAAGGGAAGGAAACTCAACTTTAATAGGAATAACTAACTTAGACCCATATACTAGAGAGAATGGAGTTGTCCCAGTGGCATTACGAATACTAGTCTAATAGGCCCAAAGTACAGGATAAAGGTGAAGATGCCAATCCATGTGGGTTTCATGAATTGTCTTTTGAAGAATTTTATTGAGAATTTTGTTGGTGGACTCAGCTTGACCATTACATTGTGGATGATAAAGAGTGGAAAACTTGTGATTGATTTTGAATTTGGTGCAAAGTTGTTTAACTTGTTTAATTTTGAAACTACCATGATTGTCAGAAATGATGGTGTGAGGAACACCAAAGTGATAAATAATTTGGTTTAGAATAAATTTAGAGTTAGTAGGACTGGTAACATTAACAAGGGGCATAGATTCAACCCACTTGGTAAAGTACTTGGTAAAAGTGGTGATGAAGGCATGCCCATCTTAGGAACAAGGAAGCTTGCCAATGAGATTGAATCCTCATGTGGAAAATGGCCAAGGAGATTTGATAACTTGAAGTTTGGCTGGTGGTGAATGAATGAGGTCATCATGAAGCTGACAAGGATTACACTTTTTATCATATTCAATAGCATCCTTTTCTATAGTAGGCCAATAGTAACCCATACATAGGCATTTGTGAGCTGTAGCGTGTCTACTACAGTGACCACTACAAATGTCCCCATGTGTTTGCTCAAGTAGAGGAAGAACCTCTTATTGCATGACATAATAGAGCAAAGCACCTTTGGCATTGTGATAGTAAAGGATGTTATGTATAAATACGTATTGAAAGCTTGTTTGCAAAGATGCATTTTTTCATGAGAATCCAAGTTAGGAGGATAAGTTTGATGTTCTAAGAATTGGATAATGTATTGATACCATGGGAATTATCAGACGGTGATAGCCTTGATGTGGTAGATAAGAGAATATAGAGGGTGAGTAGATGATGAGGATTTAATTATTTATATGATAAAAGAAGGATGATAAAGAACTTGATGTGGATGAAAGAGAGAAGCTGAAGAGGCAAGAGAATCAACAATGGAATTTTGGTCTCTAGGAATAGGTTCAATTGTAAAAGAGGCAAAATCCTTGGCAACAGTGGTTGCAATTTGATGATAGGTAATAAGATTTTCACTTTTACATTGATAGGCACCACTAAATTGATGGAAAATGAGTTGAGAATCACGCAAAGCATGAAGATATTATATGTCAAGATCAAGAACAACTCTCATACCTAAGATAATAGCTTCATACTTGGCCATATTATTGGTGACATCAAATGTAAAATGAAAAGCTAAAGGAATTATTTTACCAATAGGACTAGTGAGAATGCAACCTATCCTGGCTCCTTGAAGGAATTTAGCACCATCAAAGTGAAGGGTCCAAGTATCCTCATACAAGTCAATATTGATTTTAGGGAGCTCCTTGATAACTACTTTTGGTTTGGTAGTATCGGAGGGGGTGAAAGGTTCATTAGATTGATTAGATTCAAGATTGATAGTAAAGCTATGAAAATAATTTTTAAGATAAATTTCTTGATTAAGACCTTCAATGTAAAGAATATTATCATTAGGGAAGTTATCTTGAAGTGAGGAAGTGGCTAGAATGGGAGCCATGACAAGTTGGTCAGCTATGACTTTCCCTTTGACAACTTTTTGTGTGATGATGAAAAGATCAAATTCCATAAGTAAAACCATCCACTTGTGAATTCTATCTCCTATAATAAATGCTTTAGAGAAGAAGTGACGAAGGGGGTTAGAATGACAATGACATAGGTGGTTTGGTAAAGCATGTAGTGACAAAGCTTTTTAGCTACAAAATAGATGGTGAGGCAATCACACTCAACTTTGTTATAATGCATTTCATAGTCGATGAGGCCTCAACTAATGTAATAGATGGCATACTCGTATTATCTTGTTGGTCAAGCACTGCTCTAACTGAAATAGGGGTGGAAGAAGTATAGAGAATTAAGGGTTGATCATTATAAGGAAGACAGAGCATAGGTGGATAAAGCAATGACTCTTTCATGTTGTCAAATGCTTTTTGACATGGATATGTCCATTCCAAAGCTATACCTTTCTTGAGAAGGGAATTATTTGAGTGAAATCAATAAGCCATCTTAGGAACAAATTATCTAATTGCCCCAAGCTTGCCTAAATAGGTATGAATATTAGGAATAGAATGAGGGATAGGCATGTTAATAATAGCATTAATCTTGGCTAGATCAACATCAATGCCACAGATAGAGACTAAGAATCCTAATAATTTTCTAGATGTAACTCTGAAGACACATTTGAAAGGATTAAGTCTAACTTTGTATTTGATGAGATGATCAAAGATGATGGCAAGATCAGAAAGATGATATGTGCGATGCTTGGATTTAGCGATAAGATCATCCACATATGTTTTAATAATTTTATGGATGAGATCATGAAAGATATGAGTCATAGCATGATAGTAAGTAGCTCCAGTATTTTTGAGACTAAAAGGCATTTTAACGTAATAATAGGTGCCCCATTCCATGGTGAAAGTAGTCTTATGTTGTTCTTTAAGAGTGATATGAATCTGATTGTATCCTAAAAAGCCATCCATAAGAGATAACATTTCATATCCAACCGTGAAATCGATAATGGTGTCTATTGAAGGTAAAGGAAATTTATCTTTAGGACAAGCAAGATTAAGATTATAGAAATCAATATAAATACGAATGACCATGGCGACCTTCTTTCGAACATGAATAATATTGAAAACCCATTCAAAATAGTCCACAGGTTTAATAAATTTAGCATCAAGAAGTTTGATGATTTATTTATGGCATAAGTTGGTAACTTCAGGAGGAAACTTGTGTTGATTTTAATGCACATGTTTGGCATCAAGATAGGTAATGATGCTATGGACCACTATGCTAGGGTCAATTCCAGACATATCTTGGTAAGACCAAGCAAATGCCTCTTGATACTTATCGAAAAATAGGTTGAAATTATCATGTTCAAAAGGTGAAAGTTTTTTAGAAACTATGATTGGTCGAGGACAAAAGGGAGTAACATAGTCGATACGAGTTATTTCTTTAATAAGCATGGCATTACCATCTTGAAAGTGGTATGGTGCATTGGGTAAAGATGAAATTGGATTAGATTTAAGATAAATGATAGAGACAAAGTCATTGAAGCAAGGATTTTTATTTTTAAAATTTCCAAGTTTATGATGTTGCCATGGGAGCTGTGTTTTCTAAGCATAAAACAACTCCAAAATAGCTTCATCACTAGGCAAGGTAGGAAGAGGACCACAATATTCCACATCTACTTCTAGATCTAAAATTTGATTGCCATGTTGATCATATTTTGAATGTATCCAATGGACATTGGTTGCTATGGTATCAAGTATGATTTGAAGAGTAGAAGAAATAGATGGAGAGATGATGGGAGAAGAATTAGATTCAATTAGAGAATCCAAAGGAGGTAAAGAAGATGAAAACACTTCTGGAGCTTCAGAAGGCATGCTTTTCTCTACCACCCAAGGAGAATCAATAATAGGAGGATTGATAGAAGGCACATAACCCTTAGGTTATAAGTTATGACTTACAAAAATGGTATGTACATCCTGGTTGAAAGCATGAATTTGAGCTAAGATCTTTTGATAATGTAAGAAATCCAAGTTTCTAGATTGAGATTGGGCCATGATATCATTTTCATCATATGTGGGAGAAATTGTGCATGCTTGGGATTCAAGAGGATCTTTAGATTGTGAAATTCCAAGATTACTGAATGTTTGAGGAGTAATGATGAGAGGGTCTTGAAACAACTTAGCCACTCCAAATTCATTGAAAGCAAAAGCATCTTCAGGTAAAGATGGGTCTTGAGCATTACATGGAGGGGGAATATTATTAATCTCATCCATGAAAGGAATGGTAGGATCTCTGGGTAAGAGGGAAGGTAGAAACCATTCCAAAATATACAGAGGATATTTCTTAGTATTGCAAGTGTGTTGTGATTCATTGGGCTCATCATCATCAAAATTTATAAGAGTAACTTGTAAATCAAGATTCATATTGATGAACTCAGGTAGAGGTGCACTATTAATATTAGGAATTATGGGAACATGATATTGTGATTTAGGATGAGGTAATTGGAGACTCCACGAGTTGGGAATAGTTTCATGCTTATAATATTTTCCATTATGTAGAAATTTAATGCATTGACTATCGGAAGAAGCAATGGCCCTCATTTGATGAGTCCATGGATGATCAAGGAGTATGCCATAGGATAAAAGAAGATCAAGAACCATGAGTTTGGTTCACATGATCTTAGGACCAATGGTTAAGGGAAGCCATATATAACCAGGTGGATTTTGAATAGTCTTATCAAAACCATGGCAAGTAAGATGGGTTTGTTTAATATAACTTTTGTTATAACCAAGTTGTTGTAAAAGCCATAAATAAGTCACATTAATACCAAAACCTTCATCAACTAGAAATTTTCAAATAAGGGTGGTATTAATGGATATCTTGATAAAAAGAGGTAGATCATTGGTGTGAAAGAGGATTTCATCATTAATCATGTCCTCTTAAAGGAATTCAATGGAAGGTTTGGAATAAGGACACATAGATTCAATGGTATTAATGTTTTTTGGTTGAGAATCAATAGAAGGTGGTTCTTCATCTAAAGAAGATGGGTCTTTAGTCTCTTGGAGTTGCATAAGGAATTTATGATGATAAGGTGAAGTGTGAACCAACTCCATGAGAGGAATTTTACATGGCATAGAGGTAAGTTCTTCTAGGAAATTCCAATGAGATTTAGAAGAGGAACCACTTGGTTTAGAAGAAGGCAAATTAGACTTTGGAGGAATAGATGTGGTTGGAGTATCAAAAGGAGGAAGTTGTTCCTAAGGTTCTTCTAAATCAATATTGATAGTGGTATTATCTTTAAGCAATTATTCTTCCAAAGAAGGTTTCTTAGGCTTAGTCACATGATCTTTATGTGCTGGCTTCCTATCATAATTAACTTTAGTTATATTGACATATTGAGAGTTGTTAAGGTATTGATCATAATCAATGTCAATTGCACAAACATCCTTAGAAAATGATTGATTATGGGAAGAAGATTTTTGATTATTATTAGATTTAGAGGCTTTTGAGGGTTGTCATTTTTGAAAAGTGTTAGTGTATTCGTGATGATGGTGCTTAATAATGGTTTCATGGTTGAATGAATCACTGATCATGTATGAATTAACACATTTAGTGAGGCCTCTACAAGACTCATGAGAATGCCAAATATTAGCATGAAACTAACAAAAGAGATTGGGATCATATCATTTAGGAGGAGCATTAGGATATATGAAAGGTTTAGAAAGAGGTAAAAATTGTCTCATTTGATGAACTAAAAGAGGCACATGAGACAATGAAGGAACATCATTTTTGGCAACACCAAGTTTGGTTTGATAAGTGTAAATAGTGATAGAATTGGATGTTTGGAAGGATCCTTTAAGGATTTTATAATTAGGTTCAAATTGCTTCGTAAGAAAATCTTGCCGTTTAGCTTGGTCAAGAGCTTCATTAAGAGTTTGAAGAGTAGAGGTTCGAACCTTGTATTGAAGAGTAGGAGTTAAATTTGTGATAAAGAGTTTGAATAGGTTATCATTAGACATATTATGATTGGCTTTATGAGCTAAGGATTTCCATCTTTTAATAAATTCATGAGCCAATTTAGTAGGAGATTATTTAGCATGTATGAAATGGCTAAGATAGTTTTCAAGAAGATCATTATGTTGAAACTTTTTAACTAAAGGATTGACCAAATCTTCAAGTTGCCAAATAGAATGTTGAGGTAATTGATTATACTTTTCTAATACATCACTAGTGAAGGTTTTGACTTAGAGTTTAGTAGTGGCAAATGTATTAGTTTGGATCAACTCTTTATAGAGATTACCAAATGATTTAAGAAATGAGGCAGGTTATTTGGTCCCATCATATTTAATAGTTGGTGATATGTTACTAATTTCAATAAATACAATGAAGTGAGATAAAGGCTCATTTTGGATAGTTTAAAGCATTTGTTATTCATTTTTGGTTGAGGAATAATGTTACTTGAGTCATTTCTAAGAGGTGGAGGAATGTAATTAGGATTAGCTTGGGGATTCAAGATTAGAGGTTGATAAGCCACATTGATCAAATGTTTTTAAAGTTGTATCATTTGGTTGGTATTAGAGTTTTGCATAATGTTCATTTATTGAATCACTTGGGCTAATAATTAAGTTGTATCGGGTGATGGGTTCGTGTTAGAAGGAACATTTACCACATTAGTGTTGGAGGGAATATTAGAAGAATAGTTATTAGTGGGATTATTGAATAAATTTGAGTCAATCACTCCCACATTAGTTTGAAGATTTTGAGAAGATTCTTGGTAGGTGTAGAAAGGATTGGACCCATCAACCTCATCTTAAGGTGTTATTTGAACCATGTTACAATTTGTAGATGAATGAGGAGAAGAGGTGCCCCAAGAGTGATGGTGCTCTTAGGAGGTAAAGAAAGGGAGAAATGAACACCCCATATAAGATCTAAATGGATTAAGACTATCCAAAAAGATTATGATAGGGGACCTCATTTTGATCAAAGAGAAATGAATAAAATGTAGATAAAAAAGGATGAAGAACCAAATTGAAAAGTAGGGGAAACAAAAAATAAAGCTAGGTTGACCAGGTTGACCTAGTGGAAAACTAGACCTACAGACTGTGCTAGGTCAACCTAGTGCATTGAATAGAAGTAGCAGAAATAGTCTGGGACAATGCAGAGTCAAGCTGGTCGATGTAGCATAATAGATAGGGAAAGGGAAAGGATTGATAATAAGATGAGAAATAAAATAAGGCATGCTTGTAGCTATTCTAGAAAAGTAGATACTAAAATGAAATACATAGTCAACTGAATTGACATTGGCCAATCTAATTGATGCATATAAATAGATTAAAATTTTGAAATAAAAGTACAAAATAGAGTGAAATAGAGAAAATAAGAACTGATCTTGGTGTTTTGGAGATGAAAATAGAACATGTAATTGACTTGTAACCTTGGAGAGAACTAGCCCAATCTATAGAACTAGGTCAAGCTAGTTGACCAAGTGAGATAGGAACCTACTATAAGAGATAAAAAAGTGTGATAAGTCAACCAAGTTGACCTATTAGACTAAACTAGATGTCTAGAAATGTGCTAAGTCAAGCTGGTCAACTTAGTTAAGTAGATTGCAAATTTGGAAGTCTAGAATCTAGAGCCTGCACTATGAATCTTGAATAGGAACCTACTATAAAGTGGCTAGAAATGTGTTAGGTTGACCCAATCGACCCAGTTTCTTGTTCTTACACAGAAAAATAACTGGGTCAATAAAATCAAGCCAACAAGTCAAAACATATGATAGAAAAGATGATGAAATAAATAAAAAATAAGTGAAAGAAACCCTATAAGGGTTTGATTCATGTCAAGTTCACCAGAATATATGCAATTAGAATTTCATGGTGTGCATGAATAAATCCTGGATCAAATAAGATATATCACACCTACACTTCTGATTGGGGTACACACTTGTTAAGTGGGAGCATGACAAATATGAGGATCCACTAGATCTGATTAAGGGATCACTTGTATCATTTGTCACAACACATCATGCTAGGTAGGGTTCTAAAGCCTAGAGTATAACACAATCCCACAACAACCCTAAAAAAGTCATATGATTTCTATATTCACTTATGATAATAAACAAGAAAGTAAACTAATCTAATAACAGGGAAAGTAAACTAATCTAGTGCTCACCAAAGCTTGTGGCACAAAGTAAGGGGTTAGATGGAAAGCAATCAAATACATGTATAGGGAACTTCAAATAGAGTAAGTATGAGTAACACCCTAATACATGGAATATGAGTAATATTATTTAAGCCAACACTTATGATACTTCTATCTACTAAAAGAGAGGAGAACAAAGTTAGATTATACTTACCTGAATGTGAACCTGTCATGACTCAATCTCTCCTTTGGCCAATGGGGCTTTACAATAGATTATTGTGGTTTGTAAGGATCACTTTGTTAGGCTAAATCATCTAAGACCTATCCACAAGACTAATATTCTCCAAAGAAGAAACCTAAGATAAGACTCCTCAAGTAGAATGGTGGAAGAGAAATCCATGAAGAAGCATGAGTGAATAATAACTCATGATTGCTTTCATATGGAAATGACTGAAATGACTTTGTATATATAAGAGTATTTGACCCAAAAATCACTCAGACATGTTGGCGATGCTAGATTGACTGGGTTGTCCTAGCACATTATCGGGCTAATGCTTGAAGTTTGTGATATGTCGACCAAATGAAATTTATGCCTAAAGAGCTAAAGTGACCCCAGACTATTCTAGGTCAACCAAGTCAACCTAGCTTACTAAACAGGTAAAAGGGGTACTAAGCAAGGGAAATAAGGATAGAAAGAGAAAAATACAAGAGGAATGTGCAAGGAAGGAGATATAGCTTAGGAAAATGTTTTTGGAGCTGAATGGATAGGGAATAATAAGGGACAAAAATATTGCAAATCACCAAAGGTTTACCTACCCCTTTCTTGGTGCACCCATTAAGGTATGAACTCAAAGAGATTGAGTTACAATGGGTTCCTACAAGATGTAAAACATCAATAATCGATAAAAGTTTGAAAATATTATGTGCATATAGTAAGTCTTGCATGCTCATCTGAAGTGTGCAATGAAAGACCAGTTCCCAAAGGCTTTGAAACATAATGTTATATGTTTGTTCATCTCTTGTAACACAACTATCAAGTTATTCAATACCATAGATATACCACTATTATTCTCATCATCCTAGACTTAACTACTATGATAAATGGGATCATCGTATTATTCAACAGTAGCAATAAAATGAAAAGATACCCAAGACTTAAAAATAAAATATAGTCATTATTCAACACTTAGAATGCTCATGAATCATCATATGTTATGGAAAATACTAACTATTCATTGAATTCTTAACAGATTACAAGACAAAATGTTGTATCTACTATCTAAAGGACCACACTCACAAATGAATAAAATAAGGGTTTTTATACTTGTTTTGCCCTGACCAAGTGCCAAGATTCTAATTATTATGGACAAATGGCACATGGACTCCCTATAGGTTGAGATTTATGGCTCTTACAACTATTTTTTTATATAGAATTAGGCCTCTATGCCCCTAGATGTTTGCTATATGATATTTTCTAGTGGTCCAAATATTCTATTCCTTGTAGGCTGGTACATAACCTCTAATCGATGAGGTTAAAGTGTCTTACTCAAATTTTTATTCTAACTACTCTCATGTCCTTTGTGCTCTACTTCCTTCACACTCCCCTAGTATTTTGCTTCTTATTCCAATTCCTTTGTTCTAGGGTCCCTCATGACACATTCTTCCTTAACCAGATCCTCTCGTGCTGGGTCTCCTACGCCATTGTCTTTCTGTGCTTGGCAAGTTCTGTGGCACAATAATCCTACATGTCATGTTCTTCTCATGCCATGGTCCTCTTGTGCCATGTTGGTACTTACCTAAAAATAAATAATGGTCCTTCTATGTCACATGCCAAAAATAGAATAATACTTATACAAACTTTAGGGGTTAACTTCACCCGGCACTAAGTCTTTAGTCCATCCTAGACTAAGCCACACTAGCATCTTCCAAAAATTCTATTTCCTTTTGCTTGAGCTCCTTCTTTAGCCTGTCTTAATGGGACAATACATCGAAGACTTTGGTAGTTATTTACTTAATGGCCTCTGTTGCTTCTTTCATTTCCTTAGGCTAAGTCAGAGTCTTGATCTTTTTCACTAATTCATCTAGAGTTGCACTGCTTCTTTTTAGATGTCTTCTAAGTCAGAAACCTCCTTGTCAACCTATCCTCAGAGTATGGAAAAACTTATGTTTATTTGATGATGATGTTTATTAATGGATTCTTACATCATCTCAACATCCTTAAATGCTTTTACATGCTCGATGCAATCTTTTATTAATAGGGTAACATGAACTATTTGCTACCTTAAGACCTCTTCATCATTAAGTCAGGCTTCTACTATTTTATTTAGGCATGCTAGGCATGAAAAAATGCCATACAAAATTGGGATAACCTCCTTGACTCTCTCCAAAGTACTTTTGCAGATATCTACCGCCATGGTGAATTTTTCAAACATTTCTTGGGCCTCATTTCTGGGTGTGAGGCACTTCTTATTTTTCTTAAGTAATAACTCAACCAATGTTTCTAATATTTTGATGGCATACCCTTCTAATGGTACACCATCTGCAAGTGTTGACTCTTGTTTCAAAATTATCTTGAAAAGGTTTAAAACCCTTACCTTAGCCTCAATGGCCTCTTGAATTTGTTGTTTCAAGGAGGCCACTTCCTCGACTAGTGCTTGTTTTTTTTTGCATACACTTTATTATACATTTCTACAACTCTACCATGTTTATTTTCTATCGTGCGCACGTCTAATTTTGACAATATGTTTTGCCTTATCATTTATATGGTTAATTTCAAAAATGTGACACTTATCATTATTGGTGAGAGCCATTATGGATCAATCCTCATAAGGTATGGTAGACCCAGAGCATCTAGGCTATAAAAAATGTAATCTAAAGGAATATCAAATCGAGGCTCTTCGTTATACATTTCCAAAAAGAAGGATAACTACTTTATTATTTTTGGGGTTGTATCCTTGGGGTCGAAATGCTTCCAAAGATAGAGGTTCTTGTCTTCTACATCAAATTGCTATCATTCACATAAAGTGGACAACCCTATCTATTCTTGTTCCCCCTCAGCTGGCCCCTTTCCTCTTTCTAGGTCTCACTCAAGTTATCCTTCTTGATGGAATTTGGTGGCCATATCATCCACTCCCATTCCATTAGTATCAACTTGATCACCAGATGGGACCTCTTGCACTAGGGATGGAGTCTTTTCTGAGTCTGATCCCAAGTTATGAAACTGTTCTTGAGAGGGGTCCCTTTAGGGTGCTTGACTTAGAGGGTGTTGTGGTGCTAATCTAGAGGTAGTTTTTAGAGAAGGTGGAGTTGAAGGTGGTCATGGAGGAGGAGAATGTGGGGAAGTTAGATGAGGAGATGAAAGGTTCAAGATAGGTGAGTGGGAAGGAGTGGAATGAGAAGGTGAAGATGAAGCAGATGGTGATGAAATGTGAGATGGAGATAGAGATGGTCAAGGTGGTGAAGGTGAAGGATGAGTTAGAGAAGGTGAGGGGCAAGGTAGGGGTGGGTGTGGTATGGATGGTCAAGAAGTAGTGGGTCTAGAGGGTTGTACATTTTCTATCTTTTATTATTTCTAAGGGTTTTGCTGCCCACTTGTGCTAATACTTAGTTTTGTCTACTTCTTTTTTACTTGCAGTGCTTGAGGGAGCCTCTCCTTGGGGTCTCTATCATGAGGGTACTGGAGGGGGCATAACATGTAAAATAGCTTGTGGCCCTACTCCTCAACCAAAATATTCTTAACCTTGATGTCGATTATGTTTGTTTACCCTCTCTCCAAAAAGGCCTTTTTTCTAGGTATACAAACATTTTCCAGAGGATGTGGTGCTCCACATCGATCCATTCTACTTGTAGACTGATTGGCTACACATCATAAATCTTGTTGATGGAATTGATGAAGTAACATGTAGAAAAGGTGTATGTCAGTTTAAGCTATGCTTAAATTTCACCTGAAGGGTTCATTTGAATGCATGCCAAGGAGTAGTGCTATTTCACAATGAATTCTAATTGATTTATGATTAGGGTGGGCAAATATTTAGGAATGCACCATTCATTCTTGAAAGCCACCTTCATCCCATCAAACTAGTACTCATCTTCAACTTGTATGTTGGGGTGATATGCTGGGGATAAGTGAAAGATTTGTAGTGTTCAGTGGGGGACTTGTAAGTGGGGGGGTACACCCACTTCAATGATCCTGAGCTATAGTTAGGCACCCCAATCTCATCAAAAACTAGTAATAAGAGGATTTCCCCCCAAGGAAATCTATGCTTTGGCATCTTATGTGACTTATCCATGTCTTTAGCTATCTTCTAGGAAAAATACAATGCTCAATTGTATTGTTTGCTTTGAACCACTTGGTGAGAAATGTATAGGTGGCCCATATCCACCTCTTTCTATCAGTTGGTCCCTCTGACCTTGGTGGAAATGATCCATGTTGTGACTCTAAGGGTGGGATACTACAAGTTTATTATATGCATTGCATGCCCTTATTTTTGGTACATCAACACGGTGGTAGTCTGTAGGATCTCCTCATTATCCACCAAATCATCCAACACATTGACCATCGAGCACTGAAGCCCCATGACTTTGCTTATCCTCTCTACACTGATATTCATGTTGTACCCTATGAAGTGGATGTAGTCCTCATGAATGTGTGAGAGGAGGAAGTGAACTACCTCAATAGGCTTTCCAAAGTATGGTAGTTCAAAGAGTTGGAAGAGATTAGCCTTGTCCAACTAGTTCTTGATGGACAAGTCATAGACCACTTGGTTTCATGTGTTGGTGGTCTAAACTTGATAGTCATTTTGAAACTCTACTTCATTTCCCAATTTATCATGGTTGTAGTAAAAAATTGTTACATTTGACACCTTGGAGACCTAGTTTTCTATGCTTAAGACTGATTCTAGGTACTGTATCTCTTATATTAACAAGGACAAAGGGGGAGATGTTAGGGTGTTTTTTGATGAAGAGGCCTACACCTACTTTCCCTTATTCACCATCTTTTCATCTACACTCTCGCTCACTTCTCCTTTCACACTCTCTCTCAAGACTCCCATGTGATACACTTCTAGTCTTTCTTTTGAGCCTCTCAAAACTTCTTCTCTTATAGGAAACCAGGTTCCTCCACTCACCTCTTATTCCTTTGGTATGGTTGGAAGCTTCTCAAGTCTCTTAGCCTTTTTCTTTAGCTGCATTACCCTCCATGGTGCTTAAAGGTTAACCCATAGCCATCCCATGTTTTGAAAAGAATTCATGGTGGTGATCTAACTTGCCTTGGTTCTCAAGCTTCACACTTCAACAATGGTGGAACCTGTAACCTGCAACTTCAATAATCTCCACTCCTATACACAAGTCTAAACTTAGAAACCTCTCTTCACCTAGAAACCACCATAATGTCTTTGTCAACTTTACAATCACTCTGTTATGCAAGAAAATTGGTTTCAACAATCTCTAGTTCTCTGGTTCACCATTCACACTTAGCACTCAAATATTTAAGCAAGGTAAAGTATAAAATAGCTTCAACAAGCTTATTTATAGGCCTTGCATAGGGAATTACCTTCATTAATTCTTTTCCTCCCCTTATTAATTCTAGTCATTAATGTATATCTTTCAATGATCTTCATACTTTTAAGCTTGTAGCGAGCATTAAGTGCCTTAACCAATTTGTCCCATCATTCCACTCACATGCTTCTCACTATAACTAACATTGTCACATTAATGGTCCATTCCTTCCCACACCTTTCTTGTAAGTGGATGATAACTGTCCTACCTTTCTGATGAAGTGGAAGACCATTGTCCCCTAAATGGTAGGATCATGTCAAAATGCTTTCAAGGTATATTGAATGACTCACATTCCCTTGATCACTTGTGTGTCATAGATGACTTTCGTGCCTTATGATCCTTGCATGTTAACTTGTCTTATGTCATATTCATATGTATGATGCCTTACCCCATAGGAAAAGGGTTCATGGCCCTCCATAAAACATACACACAAACTCAAACTATATTAAAGAGTCACGCACCTCAAGGGCAACACTTTTTATTAAAAGTAGTAAATCCTAACCTAATTGCCTTAAGCCTTATTGATTACAAAACTTTAAACTTAATCAAAATCATAATACAGTCAAAGCCGACTACCATTATAGTGTCTTGGGAGAAATTATCCATCCATTCACTTTAGTTGACAAGCTCTAATGGGTTGAATGCTATGAACTATAAATGGTCCATCCCTATGGATGTGGAGCTTCTCAGGGTGGCGCATGAGCTTGAAATCATATAGTAGAACTTTCATGCCTAGAGAAAATATTTTATTCTTTAGATGGTGATCATGCCATGCTTTTTGTTTATGTTTCTCAACATCTTGACTCTTGTTGGCAAGGAACCGAGCCTTATCTAGTTTCATTAAATCATTAGTCCAAGATTTCAAAGAGTCTTCATCATCTAAGTTTCCCATACATGCTATCCAGAGAGATGGCACTAGGAACTCCACTAGCATGACCGCATCCTTTCCATATACTAGGTTAAATGGTATAATTTTTTTGATGTGATTATACATGGTTTGATAAACCCATAATACTGTAGATACTTTATCATCCTAATCAATTTGACCAACATTACAAATTTTTGTCAAAGTGGTACCTAGTATCTTGTTAAAGGATTCAACTACTCCTTTGGCCTATGGGTGGTATGGTGTCATCTTATGGTGCACGATCATGAACTTGGCTAAAAAGATGTAAATTGTCTTATTTAATAAGTGGGTGCCTTGATCACTAGTGAAGCTTAGGGGACATCCAAATCATGTTATAATTTTCTCCCAAATAAATTGTGTGGTAGTTGCTATAGTACAATCTTTTATTGATGTTACTTTAGCCCAACATGTGAGATAATTGGTTGTTGAAATGATGTACTAAGAGCCTATTTGTCATCCTACTGGAGTGATACACCCCACAAAGTCAATAGTCTACTTTTTAAATGGTTCTTGAAAAGGAATAGTTTGCAATGACATGGCATCTCTTTTGTTAGGTTTTCCTACACACTGGTAGACATCACATTGCCTAACATAAACCTTTGATTTTTTGAATAAAATTGGCCACCAAAGTCTATCGAGCAAGACTTTACACATAGTAGCCTTACCAGTGTAATTCCCTCTAGCAATACCTTCATGTACTTCTTAAACTACTTTAGGGTGCTCATGTTACATTACATAATGGTGAAGTACCTCATCACAATCTATTTTATACAAATATCTTACTATGAGTTGATAAGGTATGGCACGGACCATAAGTTACTTTTTCTCTTATGAAGTCAGGGAGTTAGGCATGTAACTAACATTGAGGAATGTCGTAACATCTTCTAGCTCTTCAGGTACCTGAGTAACTCAAAAAAGTTATACATTAGGAAGATCATCTTCTATGACATGTGGGTGTTCTTCATTGTCAATTCATGATAAATGATCAGGTCCATAGTTAGTCTTCCTAAGCTTTACTAGTATAGAAAACTAGAATTCTTGGAAGAGTAAAATCCAATGATAAATCCTTCCATGCAGTACTGGCTTGTTGATAAGATAATTCAAGGCCTCATGGTCCTTATAAAATATAAATGGAGTGGCTAGAAGGCACTGTCTAAACTTTTGTAGAGCGTAAACCATAGAAAAAGCTTTGCACTTGATGGTGGTGTAGTTTATTTCAACTGATGTTAGCTTCCTACTAGCAAAGTAAATTGGGTGATCCAAATTTCCTTTACCTGGTTATACAAGTATCACACTGATGGCCATCCTAGATGCATCAACATGGACATGAAAAGGCTTCATCCAATCAAAAATTTGTAAGATAAGAGCTGTAACTAATCTTTCTTTGAGTGTTTTAAAGTCTCCTTTGCAAGAATTTATCCATATAAACTATTCATTATGCTTTAGAAGCTTTTTTAGGGGAATTACAAACTTGGCATAACCTTAAATGAACTTTATATCATAGATTGTGTGTCTTAAGAAGGTGTACACCTCATGTTGAGTTTTAAGTGCTGGTAGATAGAGAATCATGGATACCTTGGCTGAATCCATCAGGAGTCCTTCCTTACGAATGATATGCCCAAAGAGTACACCAAAAGGTGTACCAAATAGGTTTTTATTCAAATTTATGGAAATTTGAAACACTCGATAGTACTCAAGCATGAGTCTCAGATTGGCACAATAGTCCTTGATCAACTTGTATACCATCCAGTCATCTAAGTAGACTTGGAAAAACTTATGGATAAAATCTTTGAAAGCCTCAACTGCTATCTATGAGAATACTATTAGGGCATTTTTTAACCTAAAAGGCATGATGGTATAGGCAAAATATCCCCATTCAGTAGTGAAATTAGTCTTGGATAAATATTCCTTAACTATCTATACTTGGTGGTACTCAAGAACCCATCAGTAAAAGAGTATATCTCACAACCGATAACACCTTCTAGGATTTCCTCTGTGAAAGGCATTGAAAAATGATCTATCACATAAGATGCATTTAAAACATAGTAATCCACATAGATCTAGATATGCCCATCCTTTTTGATAATAATTACCTTAGGACTCACACAATCAGATTCATCAATGGGAGTAATTACTCTAGCATAGAGCATGGTATCAATCTCCTCTTTTATGCACACCTAGAGGTTAAGATTCATCTTGTATGGGTGTTTCTTCACTGGGTGAGCACTACCAATCAAATTTATGTTCATATTCCCTAGAAAAAGGTAAAATCATTTCATTTTTCTATAATTTCTTGGGAATATATATTGATACTCTTTCAATAACTCTAAAATCTATGAGATTTCTATCTCAATCTAGTAGTTTCCAATTGTAGCCATCTTCGGTTCTTAATCTGTACCAATGTTACATTGAATAGTTTGAATAGGCCCATGATAAGGGTTGTCTGATGGAGAACTAGTGTCTCAAATATTTTATGAACCAATACTTATGGGGATGTCTAGATGGTTTATTAAAGGGTTGAATGAGGTAGATCCTTCACTTTCATTTACTTGGAAGATGAGTTTTTGTTTTCTCAAGTGGATCTCTTTACGATGTTCTTCATTCAAAACTATCGATGGTGTAGGAATTGATGGCATGGGAGGCTCAGTGAAAAAATGCAAGGGTTCTTTAGGTTCTTGATGAATATAGCATAGGTGGTCTTTGACTGGACTTGGATCTCCAATGATTGCTTTGTGCATGGCTTGAAGGGTGAGGCATAAATCTATCCTTGGTGAAAAGTAAGAAAGTGCTAACATCATGTTTTCCTTTAGTATCTTCTATAACCTTGTTCCCCTGTGCCTTTCTTCATGAATGTACCAAGCCTATGCTCAAGTGTGTAAAGTCCCATAGAATACATGGACCCAGAGGTACTCTAGTAAGAATGTTTCCTTAGCTCACCATATTTTCTCACAAGCTTCAATGTGAGGTTCAAGGGCTTTCATGCCACTATAACTAAGTGTGCCTCTGATCTTATTATTGTGGTGAAATCTATGATGTATAATAGCTCACACTTGATCCCAATATAAAAGTCACTCTTTATGAGTATTCCACCATTTGATAATGGTACCATAAAAAATGTGATCTAAATATCTCATTCAATCATTTTTGGTATCATAAAACTCTTTGAGGTGATAGATAAAGTCATGAACCTCCATTTGTCCTTGGAAAGATGGAGCATCATCTAGTCTCTCCAATGGTGGTCCCTCTAATGGCCCTCTCATTACTAAACCCATGAGGCATACAAACTTGTGGCATTTAGGGAGCTGACATAGGATGTTTTCTCCTCTATTTATGGTGCTTCACAATCTTTTGGTGAGATCATAGTTACCATGGGCCCAATAGTTACAAGCATTAATTGTAGTATCTGAGATAGACTAGTTATTCACCATTAAAGAATACCATTTGGCATTGGATCATGCTATTCATCATGTTAAGAAGTCACATTATAAAAAATGTTGATGTCTTCATCAATGCTCATGAGATTAATATAGGGTGGTCCCTGTGCTTGGTTTAAGGGTATTACCATGTGTTGATCGATATTCTCAAAGCTAATGTATCAATTTTTAAAGCTTAAATCTACATGATTATTATAGCACCATGGCTTTCCTAGTAAGGCTAGATAGTCATCAGCTTTGACCAACTCCAAAACCTCAAATTTGCTTTAAAGGGAACCCCAAGTATGTTAATGGTGGCATTTTTTAGGACTCCAATAGGATGCACTCAAGTCTTATTTTCCATGAACAAGACATGAGGAGAGGGTTGTAGGGATGGAATAGACATTTTTTGCAAATCATCTTTAGTGAGAAAGTTCACCTCCACACTAGTATCTACTAGAATATCCTGGATTTCCCATCCATTGATAACTACATTAACTAATATCTCTCCAGCTTCTAGGGAAGAAGAACTAGGACTTTCCTGACAATAGGCATGATTTAAATAGCAATCTTTGATTTACTAAGGTAAGGGTGGGATTTGTTTGGTAGGTGGGCTTGACCTTTAAGCCAAGAGATGAGCTAGGGAATGATGCCTTTATTGAGCATACAACTGCATAGTTCCTAAAAATTATCCTACACCATAGGAGGTTCAACTTATTTTTGCACTGTAACATGTTGTGTGTCATCCTTGTCCTTAAGGTATTAAATCTCAACTTGGAGCTTATGCACAAGTGTCATTATATCCTAGAGGACATCTTTTTTCTACTGTGTATTAGGGTGATTCTTTGCCTATAGTTCTTCCCATTGTACCTTCTTGATCGAGTGGGATGTGTGTTGAGTTTGACCTCCACTATGAGTGGTGATATTTACTTGTTGCACTATGGGGATGGTCGATCATACACACCATTGCGGTTTTTATATATGAACCATGTTGGTACCCTTTTCATTTTAGTCCTTAGTGATGGATGCATATAGATCAGGGCACTCTTTTAGTCGATGATATTTTTAAAAAAATGCACAGGTTAGGTATTCTAGGCAATCCCTTTAATAGTGGTTTGGTAAACCACATTTGTAACATGTTCTTGGTGGAAAATGACCACCACCTCATCCTCATCCTCTTCCTTGCCCACGATATCCACCATTGTCTTGAGTATTGGTAACTAAGGTTTGGCATGTGCCCCATGCTTGAGTTTTATGGATATCACTGATCAAACAATAATCATTGGTGTCATATGTATATGCCTCAAATTTTTTACAATACTCAGATACCTTAGTGTTTATATCCCATTGAAAAAGTGGACAAGAATGGACATCATGTTCTTCATGACAAATCTCACAAGTTTGTTTTAGTAATATGCAAATGTTCTTTCATTGGCATCTGTTCCTCATATGCCCTTCAATCTCACAGTCGATACACTAGACACCACTGCATGTCTCATGTGCATTGTTTGCCATCAGATTTTCAAGTTGAGATGCCATGGATGCTATTTGTGCCTCCATATAGGGACTAATCCTGGTATCCATGTCTCTGAGCACTTCAGTGTGGAGGGTAGCTTTTAAATCCTCACGTGCATTTGTGAAGGTTCTTTTTGACAAGGTCTATCGAAAAGGCAACAATAATCCTCCCACAAACCACTATGCATGTTGAGTAGGATTGATTTCAAATAATAACTTAGAAAGTAGGGTTTTGAATCATGCATCATATTCATGTATACTCTCTGTAAGTCCCTATTTTATGTCTTTTAGTGCCACTATACTTTACTAATCAAACTCAAGAATGTTGAATTCATGCAAGAAGGCTACTTTGAGCTAGTCATAGTCGACCACTACTTATTGAGGGTCAAATTTGAGATACCATTTATATGCACACTCTAAAAGTGTGGTTTCAAACTATGTTGCGTTTAATTTAGAAGATGTGATGCTACATACTCTCCAAATTAATTTGCACTTGTGGACATGTTTAGCTTCATTATCTAACCCATAGTATTCATGCAAATACAATATCATCTCATAGTAGACCATTATAGGTTTTTGAGTGGGTGGGTGCTGAGAAGATCTAGGTCCAATCCCATGAGGGGTTTCACTTCCTCTATCACCTCCTCCTAATCCACCTCTAGTGTCTCTAGTACCAGTGCCTCTAGTAGCAATGCCTATGGGAAGAGATGTGGTAGATGGTTGATTCCCCAAGTTTGGCCTTGTATTTTGGCCTTAAAGGCTAGTTCCACTAGACATCCCAAGTTATGCCAAAAAATTACCTTATAAAGGGAAAGATAATGTAGATTCTAGATGATCATCTAATGACCTAGTTTTAGTTTCCCTTACCTATTCAGTTTCTGATTCTATACTATCTGTATCCCAATTCTATATATGTCTTCTATTTGACTCAAAGGCATGAGCATGCACTATGGTAGGGCAGCCTAGTTGACTTAGACTTAGTTCCTTGACTCCTGTAGTCTAGCTCATTTCTCATTCATGCGATAAAAGGGGAAAAGGTCACGGCTCAAAAGTGATGGGCTCCTTGATCATGTCTACCTCCCTATAGCTCTTCATAACATTCTTTAAGGTTTCCCATTCTCTTCCCATGCCACTAATTCCCATAATCCTTTGTCAAGCTTCATCATAATTCTATTTACATAACACTCATTGGCTAGCTACCATGTTGAACCTAAAATATTCAATCAATCGCTAGTCTCCCCTTCTAATTGTGTGGCTCATGCACATGAGATTTTAGCCTTCTATAGGTAGAGTTTCCAATACAAGGTCAATAATTAGCTTCTTTACCTTGAAGGAAAATGATGAAAGATATCATCCCCTTAGCTCTCATAATAATTTGAACTTTGTTTCCTTAGGACATGAATAGGTGGTCACTATGTATTCCAAAATATAGCTATTTTGAATACCTCTCCACTAATAATTAACTGCTCTAGTCATGCTAAAATCCTCTATTGTTCAAGTGTCCATGATTGCCTTCATCCAAGATTTTGAGATCATCCTTGAGCATACACTAAGATCCAAGAATGTAAGATAATTAGGACCTCAAAAAATAAAGTCTCATACAAAGAGTTGTAGAAATTTTGCTCTACCCATTGTCATGCAAAAATTCTTGGTTCAAGATATGGAATTGCAAAGTTATCTTCGACACTAGTAACCCATTCTTTAATATTATCTAACATAATGTGCTCAAACATTTCCCATGATTATGCTCTAATTGCTTTAGGTCCCAATGATGGAACCAAAATGTTGGACTCATTTAGTTAGTTCTACTATGGTGCTGAAGCTTCTCCCCAATAGGCTAACGTGTTGGCCCTATCACATGAGAGGTAAGTCTTGCATGCTCACGCAAAGTGTGCAATGAAAGACCGGTTCTCGAGAGCTTTGAAGCACAATGTTATATGTTTGTTCATCTCTTATAAAAAAAATCTAAGTTATTTAATACCTTAAATATATCACTATTATTCTCATTATCCCAGACTTAACTACTACAATAAATAGGATCACCATTATTATTCAATAGTATCAATAAAAAGAAAAGATACCCAAGACTTAGAAATAAAACATATTCATTATTCAACACTTAGAATGTTCATGAATCATCACATCTTATGGCAAATACTAACCATTCATTGATTGCTTAACAAATTATAAGATAGAATGTTGTATCTATTCTCTAAAGGACCACACTCACAAATGATTACAATAAGGGTTTTTATTCTTGTTTTGCCTTGACCAAGTGTCAAGATTCTAACTAATATGGAGAAATAGCACATGGACACCCAACAGGCTAAGAGTCATTGCTCTTACAATTATTTTTTCCTATATAATCAAGCCTCTGTGCCCCTAGATGCTTGACCCATGATATGTTCTGGTAGTCTAAGTATTCCATTCCTCACAGGTTGGTACATAACCTTTGATCGGTAAGGTCAAAGTGTCCTACTCAAATTTCTCTTATAACTTCTCCTACATTCCTCATACTCCACTTCCTTTATGCTCCCCTAGTCTTCAACTTCTTGTTTCAAGTCTTCTATTCTGGGGTCCCTTGTGACATGTTATTCCTTGACTAGGTCCTCTTGTGTTGGGTCTCCTGTGTCATTTTCCTTCCATGCTTGGCAAGGTCTATGGCATAATACTCTTGCATGCCATATTCTTCTTGCACCATGGTCCTCATATGCCATGCCAATACTTTCATTAAAATGGATAATGGCCCTTCCGTTCTGCACACCAAAAAAGGGAAAATACTTGTACAAACTTTAAGGGTCAATATCCTTCTACCTAGAATCACCCAAGATAAAAGATATTATACCATGAATATGAAGGGAAGTAGAATTAGTCTTCTACAAAATGATGACCCTCTACCTATATTTGCTAGACAAACTTTTACCTTGAGCTTGAGGAGAAGCAATGGTGGCCTTTTATGCATCAACAACCATCTACATAGAATATCTAGACACAGAAGGGACTCCACCATGAACATGAAGAGAATCCACATTGGTCTTTTACACAGTGACATCCATTTGCCCAAAATTTCCAGACATAATGGATCTTCTACCATGGGTGTGGGGGAAGTAGTGATGTCTTGTGCATAGCAATAGCCTTCTACCTAGAATTGCTAGACATAGTGGATCTTCTACCATGAGCATGAGGGGAAAAAATGATGGTTTTCCATGTAGCTATGGCCTTCTACCCAAAATCATTAGACATAGGAGGGATTTTGCCTAGAACATAAAAGTAATCAATGAGGGTCTTCTGTTTAGGGATGGCATTCTATCCATAAACATCAGACATAGGGGAACTCATGTATAGATTGGTGGTCTAGTTTTCCAACTCAAACTAAAATTCAAAATGTTGAGGGTCTTTAGTAATAGTTGAGAGGAGCACATTGATCAAAAAATTATAATTATAGACTTAACGTAACTCTTTTTTGATCCAAGGCCTCTTTCAGTTTTTTTCTTATAATTTATGTGTATCATAATCATGCAAAATTTCAAGTTTAAGAGTTACTCTATTATCCAAACCATCCAAGCCAAGTGGAGTTTAACATTTTTTAATATACAAAGCTTAAAAAAGTGCCATATTTATCTACGAATGGTACCTATTATTGTAGGTGAATTCTACCAATGGAAGATATTATTCACACTCAGTTGGCTAATTTATTGCGTACATGTACAACATGTCCTCAACCACTTGGTTAAATCATTCAATTTACCCATCCATTTATGGGTAGGAAGTTTTAATATAATTAAACTTGGTGTCAAAAGTGGCAGTCAAAGTCTACCAAAATTACAATATAAACAACTTGTCTCAATCTAAAAGATTACTTAAGTTATTCCATAAAGTCTTAAAATCTCACATACAAATATTGCCACAAGAGTGGGTGCATAATCCATCAAATTTCCAAGTATGAAGTGAGACTTTTTTTTAAATATTTCAAACACAACTAGAATTTTATTACAATAGTTTTGGGGCTTAGGAAAAATTGATATGAATTTCATGGACACCACTGCCCATGTACTAGTTTGTACATCATGTGAATATAATTTTACACCATGGTGGCATTATTTAACCTTCACTTGTTGATGTTCGAGGCATTTTCCCACAAAACCAACAACATAATTTTTCATACCATTCTAAAAATAGTATAGTTTTAGATAATGAACCATTTTTGTCACACCTGCATGTGCACAATAAAGTGATTATGCACTTCATCCAACCCTTTTAGTCTCAATTTTTTTGTTTTATGTACATAAATATTAATTTGAAAACTTAAAAGGCCATCTTCATTGAAGGTAAATTCAATATTTTTACCTTTGCCTATCTTTGTAGCCTATTTTATTTGTATTTTAAAGTAAAAATGAACTATTGATTTCCTATTCAAGGACCAAATCCTTGAATTCAAACAAAATTCAACATCGGGGATCAATATATGCTCTTCTACTAAGGGAATTAACCACTATAATTTCCATCCCCTTGATGTATTCATTATCAATATCATATCATTAAAATCAAGTGACCTCTTATGTCTATCATTCAAATTATCCTACATGAAAATGTGATCAAGTCCATGATGATCTAATTTAATCACTAAATTATTGCTCAAAAAACAATGTCTCAACATTTTTAATGCATGTACTATCGTAGCAAGATCTAGATCATGTGCAAGATAGTTAGCTTGCTGAGTCTTAAGTTTTATTCATTCATAAACTACCGCACATCCATTTTGGGACAACAAAACACCTATCCCTTATTTAGAAGCATCAATCTAGATTGAAAATTCCCCATTTATATCTATAATAAATATAACAAATGTTGTTGTAAGCAATTCTTTCATCCTTTGAATGGTTGATTCATACTCAATAGTCTAAATGAACTTCTTTCCATTATGTTGTAGAAAATGTATTGGGATAAATACTTTAGAGAATTTATCAATAATCCTCTTATAGTACCAAACCAATATCATGAAACTTTTGACTTCATTCATGTTCTTTAGTGTAGGGCACTCCATGATGGCATTGATCTTTATGAGATCAATGAACACACCATCCTTGGAGAAAATGCCCTAAATAATGAATCTTATTTTGGAAAATGGAAAACTTGTAAAGATGTCCAAATAAATTCTATCCATGAATTCTCTACAATACCATTGGTAAATGATGCTCATGGTCATGTATATTCCTTAAGTATAACACAGTGTTATACTTAAATATAAGAACAAGTTGGTGTAGGCAATCCTTAAACATGTTGTTCGTAAGGTTCATGAATGTAATAAGTATATTAATCAAACCAAAAGGCAAAACTATAAATTCATAGTTCCCATACCTTATTTTAAAAGTTGTTTTATGGATATATTCATCTTTGATTTCAAGTTGATGGTACCTAACATATCAATATTTGAAAACACTAATACCCCCTTTAACTGATAAAAAACATCATAAATAAGGGTATCAAGTACTTATGTTTTATGGTAACCTTGTTTAAAATTCAAAATTTAATGCAAAAATGTAACATTCCATTTTTATTCTTTATGAAAAATGTTGGTGTTCCTTAGGGAGACACACTAGGCATTATGAATCCCTTATTAAGTGACTCTTGTAGCTATGGTTTCAATTCTTGTAGGTTTGATATTCATTATATAAAGTGATTTTGATGTCAAGGTAGATCCAAGAAGTATTTAGATTACAAAATCAAACTCCTATATTGGTGGCATTTTAGGATAGTATTTTAGAAACCCATCCCAAAATTCCTAAGGGGTGATCATTTAGACTAAGTTTTTCTTCCTTACACAACTCATTAATTTGAACTGAATAAACATAGAACATTTATTTTCTACCTTTTTTAGCTATATGGATATCACTACATGAATATGAATGCACCTTTAAATACCTTGTAGTACTATAATTTATTTTTATTCATCAAGGTAATGAATCATCTCACTGAAATACTTTAGTTTTGTTTCATGCTATTGTAGCCATTCCATGCCTAAAATTGAGTCATAAGACCCTATGCACATTATATAATATTTAGTTTTGTGACAATTTCCTATAAATCTATTTTGGCTTGCCTAACTATTTCCATGATATGTTATTTCTTCCCTATGTCTAGCTCCACCTTCAAGTTCTATTTCATTTTTTTAGTTTTTATACACAATTGTTTACTACTATAGCCTAAAATTTGAGCTTATGTATTAAAATATATAAATTAATCACTCAAACATCAAACTACTTAGGTAAAGTCTAGAGCCATTAAGATTAAATGCAATTAGATGAATAAATTATTCGATCCTACATTTAAATCCTAAAGCTAAATGCTCCAAACCATGATTAAATGGACACAGAATGAAGAGGATGAGATTGATTACCTTAGACTTATATTTTGGACATTATGATGGCATGATGAAGGATTATTGATTATACTATAATTTGACATGGATTCCTCACTTGGTCGATAGTTATCTCCAATGGAGGATGGAGGTTGTTTAAATATAAAATGGAGGGAGAGATCAATGGTGGAGATTCAAAGTTGGATGGAGGAAATCAAGGGATGAGGATTATCCAAGGAATTTAAAATTTCTTAGAAGCCTCTAGATTTAGAGGTTTCTAGAGAGGGGTTAGAATGAAGAAGATTATAGAATCCTCAAATTCTATAATCCTCTTAGGCATTAATTAGGCTTAGATAAGGGATTAGATAGGGATTAGGTGGGTGATTAGGGACTAGGGGTGAAGGAGGGCCTATGATAGGCTAGTAGGCAGGCCATTAGAATTTAAAATTCCCCAAAAATAGATAAGTGGTATTAGGATGGGATAATAGGGATTTAAAATAAATAATGAAAGAGTGGGATAAGACTAAGGTTAGTAAATGATTAGAAAGGGGGATAATAGATAAATGACTAGGAAAGGGATAAATTAGAATAAATGAGATAAATGAAATTAATGTCGACTAATAGTAATATTAGTAAAAATAATGTAGGCGAGTGAATTTATATACATATATTTTGCCCTTGTTTGAAAAGGCATTGTGAGTAGAGTGAAGTGGAAGGATTAATGGTCTTTTAAAGAAAAACCATGTCATGGATGAATGTTAGTATATGATGTTAGTGGATATGATACCCCCTCAAAGGGAGAGATGGATGGCCACTCAAAAGAAGAAGCAAGGGGTGGGATGTGATGGATGGATAAGGGGATGGGATGGTAGATCTAATATAGATGTAGAAGATAAAATTGACTTGAGTAATAAACTATAGATTGATGATGCCCCTAGAAAAGACACATGCATAATGAGTAGAGATGATGGGTGTCCAATTGTCTAAACATCCCAATGGGGAATTAACTATAACATGATGATGATTAGATTAAAAGGATGCAAGCTTTAGATGTATCCTAAGTACGGATGCATTCAAGGGAGAGTTGCTATCTAGGATAAGCCTAATTTGATAATATTAATGATGGGTGTAGTTCAAGGCTAAATTTATTAATTTAATGTAGGTGATGATAGAGAAGAAATGATATGATCGAGTGACCTATAGATGGTATTGTGTCAACTCAATGAGCCATAATATGATGATAAATTTATGGTTCATGTCATGCCCCAATTGAGGGAGGAACCAAAAACTATAAATGATTAATTGACCAATTAGTGATAATGGATGAAGGGTGAATGTTGTGACATATTGGGCCTAATCAGTAGGTGTGGGAAATTGAGGAGATGATGGTAATTGATCAATAGACTAATTGATGAATGAATGATGTTATAGCTCAAGGATTTGGCTGATGCAAGACTTAAGGATGATGATGTATAGTAGAGATGTAATGATGGATGATGAGGAAAGAGGAGATAGTGTTCAAGCTATCTTTAGGCACTGAAAAGTGGCCAAGTGGTACTTAGTCTAAAAAGACCTTAGGTTGATGTAGTTCTAACTAGAGGATGATGATGATGATTAGTGATTAGAGGATATGACTCACATGATGATATGGGGATAAAATATTGGATGTTAGTTGAGTAGATTGGGAGGATTATATTAGTGATGGGAAATAAGGATGATTAGACAATTGGATGATGAGGGCGTAGGTGATCACACTATCAAAATTTTCATAAGGCTCATCATAGTCTAAGCAATCCAAAAGATATTACACTTGGCAATATACTCCATGATATGAGTATGACCAAGTGGACATTGTGCTAAAGTACATGGGAAAATAGCAAACTCTGTATCATCAAGGATACTTATAAGTAGTATTTTAGCCTTGGGTGACCTAATAGCATCCCCATTCATTGCCCAATAGAAAAAAAGACATGATGCAAACATAAGACAAATAAGATATATACATGATAAAAAACATACAAACAAGTCAAATGATGTCTTGTCTAATGATGGGATGAGTTATTGGGTGATGGGTTGGATGAGAATGATCATAATGTGATGGGGGATATAGGATAGACTTGGGGGGACTAATGATGATGATTAGGATTGGGAAATAGGTAAATACAATAAGGTAGAGATAGATTTTTGAACTAGATGAGGGGTTTGGATGATGATTTGGAGATGGGGGCTTGGATAAGGATAAGAAGGTGGATAACGTGGTGAAAGGGTGATAAGGTCTTTGAATACTAATTTGGTATTGAAATCAAACCTAAAAGTGGTCAAAGTAGGATGGTTTAGAAATGTGGTGTTCTTAGATTGAAAGGGATGTGAAGATTAGGGTGACCAAGGATTACTAAAAGACTAAACCCTACAAGAGTCTAATCTAACAAGAGGATTAAAGGATGATGAGATCAAATACCTTACATACTAGCAAAATAATGATTGGATGGGTGCTAGGTATGAAGAGACAATGGTATATAAGTGATGGGTGCTAGACTAAATTCATGGACAAGGTTATGTATGTTTGATAACACCTAGTCAAAAGATGATGATGGAGATATAGAAGGATGCACAACCATTAGGATTTGGTTCCAAGATGAAACATAATTCCTAAGGATGAGGAATGAATTTTAGATGTTTGTTTAAGATGGTGATAGGGATAATGTGATATATAGAATGGGTATTATATGTGGTTTAGGATAATAAGGTGAATGTTATGATGTGATGGAGATGGATGCAATTAGGGGTTTTGGCATAAGACTAGACATCACGGACTATTTTTAGATTTTTCAAATTTTATGATTTTTAAGGTTTTTTGCCATATTTCAATTTTTAGGTTTTTTGGGAATATGTATGTACACTTTACAAATGGGGTTACTAGAAAAAGAGACTACCAAACCTAGAAACTAGGATGAGGATAGATGGAATGATGAATGGGATGATAAAAAGGATGAGGGTAATGCTGGAAAAGCAATGAGGACCAAGGAAGAAGGGAGTAGGTATGACCATACCATGAAGGAACCATATGCTTAATTTCTTGAGTGTCTATTGGAGGATATGCCAAGATGATTCTAAAATAGTTTTCAAGATACCTTCCACTTCCTTATGAAGTCCAAGAGTATAAAAAGAGGAGGTATAGGATGTATGTGATGATGACAGATGATGGATATGAATAAAGAACCAAGGGATACAATAGATAGGGATGACATGGAAGGAATTGACAAGGGAGATTAATAGATTTTCCCCTACATATCAAGGTATAATGCAGACAATAGATTATTTTACCAAGATATTGGAGACTGGTTTTCATCATGGTACTTGCCTAAGGCACCAAAAGACTAATTTTCACTATTGGATGGACAATTTTTTTTGACTTTTTAGGCATCTTGATTTATTGGATAAGGGTGAGATGAAAGAATGCTGATACTTTTTGGATCTTCAACCAAAACCAATTTGAGAGATGTGTGATGTTGTGATCATGTTGTCATGGCTAGATGTATTAACATCCTTGTGACCTTTAGTGATTTTTAATGGTGACCCATCTAGATATCTAGACTAGGTATCTTTGTCACCCCTAAGAGAGATGATGCTCCCCAAGAAGGTGATGGGGGATATGAATTCAATTAGAGATTTATTTTGATGGTTGATAGGATCATGATAAGATGGTATGATGGGTGATGGAGGATTATGACTATAATGAATGATAGGATTGTGATAGGTTAGTGTGATGGGTGATGGAAGATTAGGACTATAATGAATGATAAGATTATGATAGGATAGTATGATGGGTGATGGAGTATTAGTAATAGTAGTTACATACATCATTGGAGATCCTAGACATTCTACATTTTATTGGTGACATGTGTTAAAATACTATAAGAGATCTAAGACACTTTGATGTTAGTGTTCATCTTTGATTTAATTATTTGAAGGATTATCAACCATTTGGATACTACTTATGAAATTATTTTGATTTTTTGATTGGATTTGAATTTAGCTACCCCCTGGTGCCTAATTTTGGGTTTCACTAGGGGAGGTTGATTGTTAATTTGGAGATGATGATGATTTTGGTTTTGACAGTTCCCCAGTACCTGATTATGGGCTTCACTAGGGGAAACACTTTTAGATTAGGTTGATGATTTGACTTGTCTTGATTTTGACTAATGGGATCAAAGATGACTAGATTATGATTGAATTATAGAATATGGCCTTGGACCTTTGTATTTTTGGCACACATTATATTTCTCAAGGAAGGGTCCAATGATGCATGTTCCTATTCATCCCTATGGAGGGAAGTGATCAAATGATCATTGATAGGAAGAAAGGGGTCTATGATGAATGAAGGTGGTAGAGATGGTATGATGAGGCCAATAAGTGGTGATGGGGTAACATGATATTCTTATGGGTTCCTAGGAGACCTAGATTTGACATTAGAGAAAATATCCTCAAAATTAGTAAAAGGATTACTAAGACTAGCTATAATATGCATATCCAAAGTAGGATCAGATTCACCTTGACTATCTTCAACAAATAACTCTTATAATAAATTTTTTATGACTTCATCATCCTAATTGGGATCTAAATATATGACTAGTGATGGATTGTCATCCAAATTGGAGGTATCTTCAAAAGGGTAGGCATATTTATCATCTATTGTAGCATTGATGAGGGATGATGTTTCTAATGAGGAATATGATATTAGTGTTGACCATGATCTAGATGTAAATATAACTTGTGTTGGATATAATTCTATCTCTACTGTGCAAGATGTAATGCTTCTAGTGAAAGAGTGGTTGTCTGTTATTGACCTCTCAACATGGGGTATTTGATGTGATGGGTGAGAGGGAGATAATGGATGAATGATAGGTTCAATGGATTCATGAGAGATGGGAGTGATAGGTTTATGGAGAATAGAATTGACTTTGATTAAGTATTTGCCAAAGATGGGAGTGGTGTCTTGACTTTGTTTTGGAAGGGGAAGGGCCTAATCTTGATGGGGAATGGAATCTTGACATACCTCTTCTTTTTCACCCAGGGATATAGATTTAGCTGGTTCATCTTCGATTACTATATCACCATAGTTGATAAGGTCTTGAACATATTCTTGAAAATGAATGACATTGATTAATGGTATGCCCCCAGATTTGATGATATACATAGTATTGAGTATCTTTATACCAAGAGGGCTTAGGCTTGGTGGGATCAAAATGCTGGATAGGTGGATAGACTATCATGTTAGTGGTAACTATTTGTTTAAAAAGGCTTCCAAGGACATAAGAAGGGGAGCATAAGGACCCACTTCACTTTATGACTTAGAGCTGAAAGCATTGGACTTTAGATCAAAAGGTTGGTGACATGACTGGGTGATGGATTAGTCATAGATAAGGTGGCCAAGATTGGATTCCCTTTGCTAGTGTGGGAATGGGAATTCAATGGTTTATGACTAACAGAGGGAGGATTGGTGTGGGACTCATAAGAAGGGGATTGGATGGGGGGTGAAATAAGTTAAAGGGGATCAACACCTTTGAGAAGTGGAATACCCATTAGGAGGAACTATAAGAGGATCTCATCCTTATTGACAACTATATATTGATCTATGAGAGAGGGGTCTAGCTTCATGGTGGTGGTTGATAAAGGATAGATGATGGGGGTAGGCTAAGGATGGTTTCTTGAACAAAGTGGTTATGAAGGATCAAGATAGTATGATAGATGAAGATGGGATTAGATATACTAATGAATTGAAGGCTATGATTAGATTTTAGACCAATAGTATAATAGGTGATATCAACTTGTCAATAATGCCTAGTTTTCAAACTAGAAAAAAGATTGGGGATTTGATGGGTACCTAAATTATAACTAACAAGAGGATGATATGATGGGTGATAGTTATGAGTAGGAAAGATGATTAGACTAGATATGATTAGATTGATGATTGATGGGTTATCAGATTGAAACCATTAAAGTGATAAGATGCTAGCAAAATATCAACTAGGTATGAGATCTAACCAAGTGATGAATGATAAGATGATATGAAAGGATAATAATAAGAATAGCTCAAGTCTTAGACTAATTTTCTTAAGATAAGATGGGGTATGATTATGTGATGAAGGGATAGACTAATGGGACAAGGACAAGTATGATGAAAGGTGATGATGTTTTTGATGAGGGGTAATAAAAACAAGATGGGGATGATTTGGACACACATGTGACCTAAAACCCAA
Source organism: Torreya grandis (assembly GCA_037957365.1). NCBI lineage: Eukaryota > Viridiplantae > Streptophyta > Pinopsida > Cupressales > Taxaceae > Torreya > Torreya grandis. The sequence goes on along the minus strand of JARHVA010002054.1, from coordinate 341,977 downwards.
CTAGGTTAAGATAGGATGAGGTTAGACTAGATGGGTGATGGAGATAAGGTCAAGATAGATGATTGATTGTGGGCTTAGAACAAGATGTAGATGATAAGAAAAGATGTGTAAGATACAATTAAACTAGGACAATATTAAAAGATGTAAAGGATATACAAAGAATAATAACAAAGGATAATATGTATAAGGGGGATGTTAACAAGGATATACAAGGTGTGATTAGGATATGTGATGGTGTATGCCTAATGATTGGTGAGACTAGAATATGATGTGATTTTAAAAAGATGTACAAAGAATAATATGTAGAATGGGATGATGAGATAAGAACATACAAAAGAACAAATGATATATAAGGGGATAATGACAAAGATGCACAAGATGTGATTGGGATATAGTCAATGATGAGTGAATATAAGTAGACTAGGATGGGATTAAGTCTAGGTGGGAGATGGGATAAAGATATACAAAGGTAATGATGGGATAGGGATGGGAAGATGGGTTATAAATAAAGATGATATAGGATAATATGGGGGTGACTAGATTAGGATAGGATAAAGATAAGTTGAAATAGGGACAAGGATATACAAAGACAATATTTACAAGAGGATGATGACTAAGATGTACAAGATGATAGTGAGGCAAAAAGATGATGGGATAAAGTTGTATAAGATGACAAAGTGACGAGACAAGGATAAACAAGATGAAGATATATGTACAAAGAATAAGGATGTAAAAAATAAGTTTTGAAAAGACCTACATAGGTGTGTAGGTTTGGGTGAAGGCTGACTCAACTCATAAATAATATTGGTTTAACACGACACACACCCAAACAAATAAACCATAAAACCTATGATTATTAAACTCAAGGGTACATAACCCAATATTCATACCATTAAATGACTTCATGAGTTAGGCTATAGGCTGATGATCTATTATGAAATTGACCGAACCCTCTCAACCCCATTTGCACATGATGGTTACTTAGGAGTTAATATTGACTTTGACAGTGAGGCATATGTTACGACTAAAGGATCTTATGGTAGGTTTAGACAAGGATTCTCTAGGTGAATCCCATATATACATGAAGGTAAAATAGGCCCAAGCACATATAAGATTCTATCTAACTACCTTGTATTTTAGAGCTTAAAATCCCTTCACTCCATATAACCCTTTATGGGGAGTTCTACTTTGGCATCAAATGACAACTCTCCTAATTTTTAAACTCCAATAAAACACAGAGTTTGGACTAGTACATGGTGGTGAAATCTACGGTCACTATCCCCATAGAAAAATATAAAGGGAATGAGATTTATAGGTGGTTTTTGATCCCCCACGAATCATTTCAAGGATGCAAGGGGGAGAGCATATACCAATCTTAGCCCTCAAGATACAAACAGACATATCAAAAGATTAATTAATTGATTAGATTAATATGTGTGATTATATTTACAAGATAAAAGACAAATGATGACAATGATATATACAAGATAAAGTGATCAAAATGATTTTTAAAATTACATAAGGGGTCTTTAATAGGAGGCCTACAATAAAATGATTAGTAGTTTAATTTGGCACTTTCAAAGAGGTAAACTACAAGACAATGATTAGTAGTTTAACTGATAATCTTGAGGGAAAACCTACAAGACACAATGTTAGAATGAAATATGACCTATAAAATATGATATTAGAAAGACAAAATAGCCTTTAGATTTACCCCTACAACAGACAACATGTTAGTCCAATAGGCCTTAAGAAAAACACCCTAAAATATTCATGATTTGGATCTATAATTATTTAGGGTGAGTGGGACATGACATGGGGGTCTGGGGGTGGTAGCCCTTAGTGGGGTTGAGGGGCATTACCCCTTGTTGGGTTGAGGGGTAGTGCCCCTTATGGGGTCTATGGGTAGTGCCACAGGCACACTCCCTATCATAGTATAGGGTTGGGTTGAGGGGCAAATCCCCTGATGTGAAAGGCAATTTAGGCATTGTGGAGGCTTGAAATGACTCAAAATTCACTAAAAATGACTCTAAAAATACACTTGAAAAGGATGAAATCGAATGCAAAATTCAATGCAAAATCGCAACTACACAATGCAATATTACAACCAAAAGCTACAAAGTCATTACTCTAAGACAAAATTACAGATTGTGAGTTGTGATCTTACAACAATTAGCTTAACTATGATGGTCAAGATGTAAAATCATGATTGTTAGACAAAACCATGACTGTAAATGACAAAATTGTAACTTGAAATCAAGATGAACAGTTTTGTTATAAACTACAAAACCTCAAAATTTCAACTATTTGATAGAAACAAATATCTAATCAAATTAAGATAGATGGTTTAGATGCCAAAGATGCCTATATATAGATGATCTATGATAGATTAAAACCAATTTATGATATATTAAGATTTTAAGATAGATACTTAAATTTGAACCAAAATTATGAGCAACCAAATAGGTGTTTGACAGTTAAATATTATCTTAATTCTACCCTATTAATCTACAAATGATAATCAATAGACATAACTATTATAAAATGGTAAAATGGACAAAATCACTACTAGGGACATAATACCGTGAGTTCATAGAGCAAAACCACTATTGCTAGGATTACGTGATTTGTGGTTTTGTAGAAAGTAAGGGAAAGTTTAAAATCTTGTGTTTGGCTTTATCTTTTGATCCTCCTACCTTGGCCCCTCCCCTAATACACCCTACAAAACCACACAACAAACTATATATAGATAAAACCCTAGTTACAAAAATGTGGTTAGTCAACAAGTGTTATGAGCAAAAAATCCCTTAGATCAAAATACAAAGACAAAAAGGTGTTATAAAAAATGAAATGCCACACTAGGTGATGATGGGTCCCCTGTAAAACATTGAAGGTCAAGACAAACCTAAAAATTAGAAGACAATAGAGGACTTGTTAGTATTTTATCAAAAATAAAAATACTGAGACTTATGACTTCAATATCATAATTACCAGGGTAAAACCATGACTTTTGAAGTTGTGGTTTTATCAAAAAACAGAAACCTATAAAATATGAAACCGTTAGTGATTAGGCAAAATCGTAAGTTTATATGAAAAATTGTAACTCTCTATATAAAGTCATGATTTATGAGTTATAGTTTTGTTGAATGGCCAAAACTTGTCATGGTCAAATAAAATGGTTAACGGTCAGGTAATACGGTTAAGACAAAATCATAGTTCATGGGGATAAGATCATGACTACATAGGGCAAAGTCGTGAAAACTAGTGCAAAACCATGGCTTATACCTATACACATAAAATTTCCAAAAATCCAAGATTTTCTCTTGCCAGTTGATCCTGAAAGCTGCCAAAAGGTTTTATAACAAATAAAATAGTTATATGGGGAGCAATATCTCACCATGGTCACTAAAATGTAGCCTAAAATTTGAGCTAATGGATTAAACTATTTAATTTAATTAGTCAAACATCAAACTAATTAGTTAAAGTCTAGAGCCATTAAGACTAAACGCAATTAGATGAATAAACTATTCGATCCTACACTTAAATCCTAAAGCTCAATGCTCCAAACCATGATTAAATGGATGCAAAATCAAGAGGATGAGATTGATTACCTTAGACTCAGATTTTGGACATTATGATGGCATGATGAAGGATTGTTGATGATAGGATAATTGGATATGGATTCTTCACTTGATTAATAGTTAGCTCCAATGGAGGATGGAGGTTGTTTAAATAAAAAATGGAGGGAGAGATCAATGGTGGAGATTCAAAGTTAGATGGAGGAAATCAAGAAATGAGGATTATCCAAGGAATTTAAAATTCCTTGGAAGCCTCTAGATTTAGAGGCTTCTAGAGAGGAGGGGTTAGAATATAGAGGATTTTAGAATCCTCAAATTCTATAATTCTCTTAGGGATTAATTAGGTGTAGATAGGGGATTCGATAGGGATTAGGTGGGTGATTAGGGACTAGGGGTGTAGGAGGGCCTAAGAATAAGATTGTAGGTGGGACATGGGAATTTAAAATTTCCAAATAATAGATAAGTGGTATTAGGATGGGATAATATGGATTTAGAATAAATAATGAAAGAGTGGGATAAGATTAAGGCTAGTAAATGATTAGAAAGGGGGATATTAGATAAATGACTAGGAAATGGATAAATTAGTGAGATAAATTAGAATAAATGAGATTAATATTGACTAATAGGAATATTAGTGACAATAATGTAGGCAAGCAAATTTATATACATATAACTACAATAGGGGAAATAAAATTGTTTGTATCTACGTAGTCAACCCAAACAAAAATTTATTGGTTTAAAAAGTTAACTTTTAATTTTACAAGAGTGGACTATTGTTCAATATGTTTGTTATCCAAGGATACATAAATCTACTATATTTTTTGCCTCTTTAAGGGATAATATCACTTGTAGTGATCACCACTATAATTCCAACAACCTCCAACAATTCCTCTGGTCATAATGGGCACTTTATTAGCCCCTATAGTGATTGTACCAATAATTATAACTTCCTTATGAAAATTCTAGGGTTTATACAAATCCTTTTATTTCTAAAATTTTGTTGAGTTATTTTAAGGCTTTCCATTCTTATTGTAAGGCTTAGTAGATTTATTAACAAAAATAGAAGACACAAAATACTTTTGTTGCCTAGTTTTTTGTTTGAACTCCTACTTAGCCTTAAAACAACCATTTTCCTTTTCTTCGGTTTTGTAGGTGAATTACACCACTTCATACAAGGTTAAATAATTTGTCATATTAACTTAAAATATGATGTTGTCACTTAATCCTAATTTAAAAAATTGTGACCTTCACCTCTTCATCTTGAATGTGGGGTGTATGATGCAACAAGGTCATAAACTTTGTGTCGTAGGCAACAATAGAGTAAGATCCTTGTGTGATGATCTAAAATCTATACTTCTTCCCCCTATGGGAGAAGAGAGGTACTTGTCCTTTATTTTAGATTCACACATTTCCAATGTGTTTGTAGCATCAATATAACCCTTTCCTTCACCATAAAAATGAGGTGTTGGTTGATTTTTTAAAGCTCAAATAAATGGACTAATGACTAATCCCATTTCATGTTGGGCTTTAAGGTTTCCATCTACCTATTGATCATTTTCAAAATTTTTATTTTGATCATTATTTTTGCCAAAATGATAGGCCATACAATCTTACCATGTGAGGATCATATCTATAAGGTTTTTTAATAATAGGAGAATTCCTTAAAAACTGGTGTAGTATCAATAGCATTCTCAATCCTTTCCTCTTGATTATTTTCACCACCACCCTTAATAGGTTTTAACCTTGTCATTTCTAATTTGCTTTCATATCCTAAAACTAAAAGTCAATGTTTGTATCAAAACCTCTAATTTTTCATTCTTAATGCAAACACAAGCTACCTTTAAGTCATAAACATAAATTTATCTTTCATTATTACCCATTATCATTAGTCATATACGTATTACCACTTAGTCTTTTATATATCTAGTTATGCCAAATGGGTCTCATTTGTACCCAACAATTGATTATTGAATTGTTCTTAGTGACATAATCTTATTCAATTTTTTTACCTTAAGGTAAGTTGATCTATTTAGCTTCATTTACCATTCAAATTTTATGCATTATTAATTTGATTTAACTCTAATTTCCATTGGGATTTTTTTTCATTTGATCCATTTAGTAAGTAGACCTAAAAGGACAAAATCCTTTCATTATGTCCCTCTATGAATCATTTAATCACAGACCCATTTCATAGGATGCCATTATTTTTCCCTAAGAATTTAATTAGGTTCTATTTCATTCATGTTACTTCTGGGTATATTCATTCATGAAAAGAAACATCAATTTTAAAATTTAGATTAGATTGATGTTTGAGTCATATTAAATCACCAATATTGTAAAAAGGTATTTGTATCACCATCTTATAATATTTATTTTAGCAGGATTCCATTCCCTTCTAGTTATACTTTCTCTAGTGTTTTCTACCTTCCAAATTATATTGAACCATAACAATGATATTTCATAAGGTAATTGTTTAAAAATGTTAAGATTATTAAATATCTACTTAAGCATCCACGCATTCATTTTAGATTACATATATAAAACCATTTTTTATTTAGAACGTACATACAAACAAGACACAAATACAAACTAAATGGGCAAAGGAAAGATCATTTATTTCCATCTCAAACCAAATCAATATTTATAAATGCAATACTTATTATCTATAATGCAATTTGAATCCATTATAGAATAATCATATAATGACAAAAAAGTATTGAATAAAATATTATAAATAATATTAATATATACAGACTTAAGTTTTCCATGCCTACTAAAATTAAAATTCTACCAAGTACATATGGTTCATCAATAATGTTGTTTTATGTATTTATGAAATAAATGCTAAAATCTATACAAATAGTGATTCGAAGGTCGTTAATCATTTTTCACATAATAAAACCCGATATTATCTTTATCTCTCAAAGAAGTAGAATCACACAAGTCAATTATGGACTATAATAAAACTCAATATTTTACAAACTTATGTGAAATGATGATCACTTGCCAAATAATGTTTGTAATCCTTTGCCCATGAGATGAACTACCATACATACCCACTACAATGTGGGATCAATGTTTAATGTAGTTATGTGAAAAAAATTAAATTAAATAATTTAATAGAATCTATCTCTTATGCTACACATCAAGTGCATCATCAAATTTTATGAGGATACATCAAGGGTTCACTCATGTGAGATCTTGTCATATTTTTTCTAATTTTTATGAGTTTTTGACCCATAATGAAAGGTAAAAACCCTTGTACACTTTCCTAGAGTTCAAACTATATATCGATTTATTATTTATTACTATAAAAAATCAAATGTAAAATATTAGTGTCCATAGATCTGATAAATCTTATTATATATAAGATTTAATATAATAGTCTAACATTTTAGACAACACCCAAAGCTCCATACAATTCATATAATCAACATTAAGTGCATGATTAGTAAGATGAAATTTTAATTTAGCATTCAAATACCAATTTATCTTCCTTAAATAATCAATGCAGAATGGCCAAGTGCATGCCTATATATGGGTGCATATGTAGGTATGTACCAACTATCCATCATGTAGTTTGTAAATTTCAAGAACATTTAGCTTGACTTATGCAATTGAGTAACAACAAAAAGAGAGAGCAAAATAACTGTACACTAAATAATTTAATCAATACATTCAAAATTTTCTCTCACTTTCCAAGCTTGCTTAACCACTTAGATTAGTCTATTTCGAGTAATCAAGTTATAATCAAGAAGGAAATACATTGTCTTAAATACTTTAAAAATAAGGAAAGATTATACTAAATGCATTTCGACCTTTCTCACTTCTTTACTACATGCATTCTATAGAAAAACCAAATTGAATCTTTCCCTTTATTTATAATAGTTTTCCTCATAAATAGAAATGAAAATTACAAGCCTAGGTCTAAATAAAAACTTAGATTCTTTTTCTCTTTATTAACTTACAAGTAAAAAAATGGGTACACAGTCTTGAATTCAAGATTACATTTTCTATATTTCCCAACAAGTGCAGGCCTAGTTTACTTATATATAAAACTTAGAAAACCAAATGAATATAAAACCTTACACTAATTTGTATTAAAATTTAATGCACCAAGTATATGTAAGTTCAAGCCAAGAAAATAGTAATAATATTTTACTTTATTTTTAATAAACCTAGTTTGTATTTTAAGAGAAAAGTAAACTTGATTGAAATAGGTAATAAGGAACTTGAGGTGATCTCGGGTCAAGCCTTTGTCTTCACTACATTTCTTGATTCCTAGTTTCAAACCTCACTACTTGAATCAATACACCTATTACCTTTTACAAGCATAAACATGGGAAAAATAAGCCCATCACCATTTTTATCCTTCCTCCATCTTGGATATGCAAGTGCTAGACAAACCCAAGTGATTAGTTCCATTTATGAAAATGAAAATTGAATAAGAAGTATAATAAAAACCTATAACATGTTGCATACAAAGAAAAATAAAAATTTGAATTAAATAATATAATGAATCCATGTTACAACTAATCACAATGCTAGAATTAACCACATAATGGACTTACCTATTAGGTTTTTTCACAAAAAATGATATCAATAATCATACACATTTCTTCATGGCATGCATAGGTGGGCCAAAAATTATATAGGGATTCACCAGGGCCATGTCATCCATGGCATGCAATGATGGCTCAATTGGTCAAAAAAGTATTTTGCATTCTCGAAACCCTAACTACATTATTACTTCCTAACGTATGTCAAATTTAGTGCCATAAAAATTGTTTCACCACATAACTCAAAACTTGATCAGCTATAATGTATTCTTGGTCAAGTATGAAATTAGTTATTATAATGCATCTAATATAATTTTTATATCATGTTAAATAATCAACAAATAAATGCCAAGGTTGGGACATGATCCCTTTACTCTTACTCTAAGCTTTAGGTTTTGCATAGTGGCTTGACAATTTTAATAATCAACATTTCAAAAATTACCCTCAAATAGTGATATGTTAATGCCTCTATGGAATTTAAAACTGAGTTCATGTTTAAACCAATGTTCTTACCTTTTTATTTCCCCTTAGGGTTCCCAATTTTTAGCAAACAGGGTGACATTTCAATATGCAAGTGAAACCAACAACACACCAATGTGTATATATAGTGTCACATTCCAAACCCAACTAATTAGATTGATAGGTGTTAATAGCATGATAACATCTAACTATTTTCATTATTAACTCTATCAAAAAATCTCTAATATCCAACCATGTTATGTATCGATTCACGTAAAAAACATAAATAATAGACTGAATTATTATCAAAACTAATTATACTAATGTTATGAAATACACATAGTTCCAAATTAATCTCAAATTCCATTTGATTATCCAATATTTCATCTACCTAAATTAAATAAAACATCAAAAACATATATATGTTCTAATATCAAGATATAATTAATAGAAAAAATGAAGTAAAACAAAACACAAGGCATGTCATTTCTAGTAGTTTCATAATCTAGTATAAACTGTAGCTATTATAAAAGATATCATAAGAAAGTATAATTATTAAAATAATCCCTTGTTAAATTTTTTATTTGCCAAAAATGATAAATTTGTAATCAAATTTTGCACAATCGACATCGAGGCAACAATATACAGATTCTCAAATCTCGAAATATGGCATCTTGTATGAGGTGTTTGTCAATGAGTGATCATAGAATTTATTTGAATGGATAGTGGCTTGGAAGAAGGTGATCTCATATTTATAACTCAGAAGTTAAGTACACTCTCTAAATTTTATGTTGCTAAATAAGTAAGACACAGTGTGGACCTAAAAATTTAATAATATTTTGAAGGGAATAGTAAATAAATATAGTTTGGAGTTTAACGTGACTACCTACACTTGTGTGGAAGAGGCATTGAATTTGATTTTATTATGCCACCTTAAATAAAGTTTATCAAGAACCTAGTGTTGTGGATCAAAATTTTACTCATTGACAAGAATGTGGAAAGGCTTAGGATGGAATAGTTACCTACTCATGCATCAAGGCTCAAGAAGGGTGAATACTTGGGAGAAAAATAAATATATTTGGTCTAAATTTGACAAATAGTGATATGGAGGAGCAATATACCAAAATAAAATGACATGAGAGATGGGAGGAACAATGTGAGTATTAGTTGGCCAAGTCATTAGGTCAAGAGAAGACCCTAATATATTATGAGGGTAACAACATAATAGTGTGTCTTATAAACATGAGATTAATTTTATTTAAATAAATAAAATATACATATTTTATCTTATATATTAGAAAAATACACACTTTATGGACACTTTTTTTAAAATTTTAAATGTTTATTAAATATTTTTTGAGATTATTTTTAAATTATTTTTTGATTTAATGTGGGAAAAACTATTATGATTTAAATTCACATGAAAGGAGAGTTAATTATTGAGGAGATATATAGTTTAAGAAACCAAGAAACATCTAATAATAAGAGATTAAGAGGTTTAAAGTTGGAATGACAAGAATGACAATTACTTGCCAAGTTGAAGGGTGTTGATGATGTATGGGGCTTACCATAGTGATTGAGGACATAGATGGGACCAAATCTAAAGGAGACAAACCCAACTTCCCAACCATATTAGAGTTTTACAAGGGATGTAAAAAGGTAGATAAGTCTATAAGTGATACTAAGGAGTCACAAAAATTTTTGAAGTAAAAGATAAATGTTAAAAATCATAGAAAGATAGATGAAGGCTTAGTGTAGAATATTTATTCAAAAACAAAAGGAATAGTTGCCCTAATTTTTTTATTTCAAATTAAGACACAATCGAGCTCCTAAGGGCATAATTCATAGCACTAAAGAGAAGATGAGTGTATAAAATGTTATTGAAACTCATGCAATTGGAAAAGAGTCTAATTTAAACATTAACTTAGTAACACATAACACAATTAGTCTGGTTGAAAGAGAAAGATCAAGTAATAACCCTCTTGGAAGAGGTAGTGTCAATGGTATATGTTCTAGAAATAATAATTTAGATGTTGGTGGCTACTTAGAAGGAGAAGGTGGATATTCAGGAGGTGGTGCTCCCTTGAGTGATAGTGGCACCATTGTGATCCATGCATAGCCTCACAACTACATAAGCCTCCTCACTCTTCTTGCTAAACTTGGGATCCTCACCTTTGTGACATCTCATGATAAGTAAAAATCCTTATGGTAATGTGTGGTAAAGGCCCAAATCCTCACACCATTATACAAAATTCTTCTTTTTCATTCAACTTGTTGGATACTTAACATGCTCTACTATATGCCATAGTACCTTGGCATATTAATTTGTACAATCACATGCTTATTGCATGCTAGTTATATAACACTCAAATTTTATAGTCTTGAAAACTTAATGTCATAGTGTTTATAGCTTATAATCATAGTGAATTACCACATTTCATCTATAGATCCTATGATTCCACTTAACACCTCACAATCCTCTCAGGCATTAGCTATCTTGTGTATTATTTGTTTACATGCCAATTATCACCTCATATCTATACATGCCTATTACAGATTAGTGTTCACTCGATATCACTTTATTTATATGTAGGATTATAGATGAAATACCACATTGGTATAATGTTATAAAATCTCTAAAACATGCCACATGTGTCACCACAACCATCACACAATCAGGGACGATGGAATGACTAATAACCATATATCCAAAAATTATTTTCAATTATACATATCATCATGTTATATGTGTATGCATGTGTTTTTGGAGAGTTTTCAATGATTTATTGGTGATGTCATGGAGGTGCCTTGGTGAGTGGATAAAGTGCCTTGTTAGTCTAAGTGACAATGATAAAGTGTGCAATGTGTTTGTCCTAGTATGCTTGGTTGATATTTAGTTTTGACATGGCCAGAGATGTCTAGGGATGAGTATGGAGTTTTGAGCATGTGAAAGGAGTAATATAAGAGGTTTTATATACTTTGAGTTTATGTGTGCATGAGTGTAATTCACTCGGTTCATCATTATTCTCATCTAGACATTTTGGGTCCAATGGTAGAAAATTTGAGTAGGTAGTTTGATGATGTCATAATTACCATGTGTGGATGAGTCAGGGGGAGTTGGTAATATGGTTGAGATCACATTAGTCCTTAGTTTTTATGTGAAAATTCTCAAGTCTATGATCAAAATGTGACAAAATATATGTAAGTGCAAAGTTGGGCTCTCAAGGATTTTGACAGTGTTTTCCCATAGTCAAATTTACAATGTGGCAAGAAAAGCTGAGTAGGAATTTTGATGGTAGCATATCTCGCACATGTGGATTTTTTAGGAGATGTTTATCTTAAGGGTTTGTTTAGTTTTATGCCTAGTTTATTTTCACCAACTTTTAAGTCAAGTGCTAAATCATGAAAAAAGCTATGCATGTTCAAAGTTGGCCTCCCAAATAAGTTTTTGATATAGTTGGCTCTATGGCTAAAAAATTTGAGTGAGCATTTTAATCTCATTATATCTCACATGTGTGAGGGTTCCAAGAGAATATTTACACATGGTTAGATTATCCTATATGAGGAGATCATGCGGTCCAAACTTGAGAACATGCACTTGAGTGAAGCAAAATATATGGAGGTGAAAAGTTGGCTTTCTAAGAAAATAAGCAATGGTCCCCATACTTAGTCATTTTTGCACAATGTTAAAGATCAAGACCAAATAGAGATCCAATGGTGCATAGGAGTTCATATACTATATATATAGTGCACATAAAGTTAAAGAGGTTAAAGTTTTTGTTATTTAACAGAGATAAAGATCGAGCTTCTTATAGATCTAATGGTGTGCAAGTGATCATACAATTTTGATCTAATGGTGTGTGTTGAGAGAGATGGTGCCAAGTGTTTGTTATTTAACATTGAATAGAGATAAATATATAGATTATTATAAGGATAAATATTAAGTGGGTGATTATATAGATAGATATCAATGGTTCACATTAAAGTCAAGAGGTCAAAGTGACAACTATTTAGCATTGTTAAAGATTGAGCTACGTAGAGAAGATAGATGGTGTATGTTGAGTCAAAGTTACCATATTACATGAGATGAGGTCAATTATTTGAATTTTAACATTTGGGCATTGATTCACTATGTGTTAAAGGTTAACAATTATTGATGGTATGTGATCAATTTGAATATGTGAGAGAATGAGATGTGAGCATATTATCCAAAGTTTAATTGTGACCATTTGCATTTGAATATTTGAAATTACGAAGGAAAGACCAATGTTTGGTTATTATGCCACAAATTTCAATCCAGGTAGAATTTGACCATGTTGTAAAAAGTGATTTTGTATAAGACTCCAAATTGTATCTATAAATATTAACTTAAAGATTTGAAAGTGTGTATAGTCAAAGATATTGAGCTTTAAAGTTGATTAGGTGTTCAACTGTGTTTTGCAAATAACACAAGAAGGATATTTGAGCTATTCTAATGTTGTTTTAGTGTTTAATGATGAATTATTTATTAAATAATGTTTTAAAATATATAAGGATCATTTGTGTGCATTATGAAAGTTTGAAAAATCATATGCAGTATGAACAAAGGTTTACAAGTCAACTGTGTATTCATTCATGGTGATTATGTACACATAATGTTGTTTGAGTGAATTGTGCTTAAGTAAAAGGGTACTATGATGGTTGTTGGAACTTAAGTAGGACCTATAGATCATGTGGAATGGGTCCATACTTTTTAAAAATGTTCTTGTGTTTCTTATTTTTCTTGGATAAGTGTTAAAGAGTTGAATGAGTCTCCATAGGACCTAAAAGTGACTTAGGCCTATTTGAAAGTAGATTATGCTTAAGTGTGACCCATGTGAGATGCCTTAAGGGTGAAGGCATGTATTTTGGCTGATAAGGAAATATTGTGGACTTGATATTTCATGAATGCTCTATATATAGTGAAACCAAAAGTGTTGGTTTCTAGATTTGAGAAAAGACTTATGCAAGGTGAATGCGAGAGTTATGGAGTGAAGGAGAGGTAGAATGCCTAGTTGATGTGTTAATGAGTAGAGTAGATTTAAGACTATGTGTATGACCTATAAGTCATATTTTTGATGTCCAAATAGTGATATTATAGTTTGATGATATGTGAAGAGGTTTGAGTGTGCATATGAGGATAATTTGAGTGAAGGAGAGAGATTTTGGCATGCCTATGTAAGAGGCCTGTATGAGATAGAGAGAGTGTTTTTTCAAGGGTTAGAAAATAAATATCCATCATCAGGTGTTGAATACATTAGTTCTAAGGTGAAGGTGTTTAAAATAGGGTTTAAAGGACTTGATCTTCCTTAGGGGAAACTGCTCCTTGTGAAAGAGGTGTTTCACTAAAGGCCTTTGGTCAAGAGGATATGATCAAGGCTTGCTGGTCTAAAGGATTTGATTAATCTCTTATTTTTAATTTATTATAAGACAAGTAGTCCATGTGTTGTAGGCTTGAGAGTGGGTTTTATTCCCTATGAGGGTTTCCCATAGGAACTATATGTTATGTGTTTGATCTTGTGTATGCATTAAATGAATGAGTTTTCTTGTTAATGTTGCACAATCAAGTTAGTATATGTTGATTGTTTAATAGTTTGAAAGGATTGGAATTGTAATTGAAACATCTAGGCTCACTGATTCACCCCACTTCTCAGTCATTATACCTATAACAATTGGTATCAGAGCAGGTCCTTTGGTAAAGACTTGATAGCTTGAAGGTGATCCAAGGTAAAATATGGGTAGTCATCAAGGAGGTTTATCTACTAAGCAAGCACCAATTTTCAATGGATCCAATTATGCATTTTGGAGTGTAAGGATGAGGACATACATTATGTCCCTAGATTTTGATGTAATCTATTATGGATGGTTATGTTGTTCATACTACTCCTCCATCTGGTACTGTAGACACGAAGCTATTTGAGAACAATTCTAAGGTAATGAATGACATCACTTATGGTTTTATAGAGACTGAGTTCATTAAGGTAATCCATTATAAATATGATAAAGAGATATAGGAAAAAATGTAAATCATTTATGAAGGAGATTCAAAGGTCAATCTTGTTAAGTTGTAGACTCATAAAAGGCAATTTGAGAGTCTCAAGATGAAAGAAGAAGATTCTGTGGCATCCTTTCTGTAAAGAGTTGATGAGATTGTGAACATCATCAAAGGTCTTATAAATAACCTTGAAGAGGCTACTATTATTAAGGTTTCTATCCCCCAAGTTTGATCCAAAAGTTTTTGCTATAGAAGAAAGTCATGATCTTACTCAAAGGATCAATTACATGGCACCCTTACTGCCTATGAGATGAGAAAGAATGATGATATACCACCAACTAAGGAAGTAAATTTAAAGACTAAAATGAAGACAAAGCAGAAGTTCTAAGATAATAAATCCAAGGAGGATGACATTTTTGATATAGATGAGGTTAAACTAATTGTTTTAATTTCAAGAAAATTGAAAATAGGTTTAGGCAAGTATAAAGGTAAACTACCCCTCAAAAGCTTTAATTATGGTGAGATAAGACATTTTTCTAACAAGTGCCCTCATAAGTATAAGAAGGATGATGATGAAGAACATGATCAAGCTCATGATGATGGCAAGAGATCATTCAGGTCTGATAAAAGCAAAAAGGGATTTAGCAGGTTTGACAACAAGAAGTACTTCAAGGACAAGAAGAGTCTGTACACCAAATAAGTTTACATCTCATCAGATGAGAGTGAAATCAATGAAACAAAATATGATCATGAAGATGATGGTCCTACTAAAGATGAAGCCCTATTCATGGCTGAGGAAGGTAGTTTCTCACATCAAAATGAGTCTACTTGGAGTGATTTAAATGATGATGAAAATGAGGTGGACTATGAGACTTCATTAATAAATACTCTTGAAGAATTGATGATTGAGAATAAGATCAATAAGAAGATGAAGTATAAATTCAAGGATTATGAGGATCAATTTAGTGCATTTGAGGCAAGATTGGTTGAAGACTCTAGAGAGCATGAAGGTGCTATCATATTTCTTAATTCTAAGTTGGAATCTATGTCTACAAGTATAAAATCTAAATAAGATGAATTTTCAAGGTATGTAATAAAAAATGAGTCATTAAGCTCTGAGTTAGAGAAGACATCTAGTAAGGTAAAGTAATTTGTGAGATTTGAAAAGAGCTCAAGTGATCTAGATAATATTCTGAATGATCAAAAGCATGCAAGTGATATAACTGGTCTTGGATACAAAGAATAATAAGAGAATATAACTTAAGACAAGATGAAGATTAATGTGAGAAAGGACTATCATACTTTGAAGATAGATAATTAGATAAGGAATGAAGGTTTTGGTATAATGAAGACAAACCATATCAGATAACCAAATGCTATGACGTATGTAAGTTTCAATGGTTACTATTACACATGTAATCAATTTGGTCATAAGGCTAGAGAAGCAAGAGACCTATTAGAAATGAATTTGCTTGGAACTATGATGGGGGTAATCATTCAAAAGGTATGATCAAGGTTAAGTGCTTTAACTATCATGATGTGGGACACTTTGCAAAACATTATCCATTTAAGGTAAGGAAAATTGAGTTTCCTTCAAGAAATATTGAGTGCTACAATTTTTATGAACTAGGACACATTGCAAGATTTTGTCCAAATTTGGTAAGAAAGAATGAACTTCTTGTAAAAGGTATGATGTACTTCAACTCTCAAAAGAGAGGTCACATTCATATATTCTATAAGCAGAGGCCTACTATTCATAATAGGTTCAATCAGGCTCCTAGAGTGCAAGGAAGAAGGCAAGTTAACTCATGGAAGCCAAAGGTGGTAAGTGTGAGTCATGATGAATCTGTGGGTCCAAGTAATCTATTTTCTATGGTGGAGAATGCTATAGAAGGAGAAGTGTGCCAAGGGCTCTCATTGTCTACTCATGTTGAGAATGAATAGAACAAGCTCAAGGAGAAGACCAAGGTGATAGTGGAGGCTAGTTCTGAAGTGAGTATAAATCCATGTGAACATCTTGCTATTGCTAAGCATATTTCATACATAGAACATAAATTTTTAGTACTTAGTGATGAGGTTCCAAGCTACAAGGAGATTCTACAGATGAAAAGGCATGTCATTAATCTATGTTATCTCCATGTATTGTTAATCCATTCTTAGAAGAAACGGAACCACTTGTCATAGTTTAGACTGAGAAGAAGAAGAACAAAAGTAAGAAATCTTATAGCTACAAGAGGATTCTAGTGGTTACTGAGGAAATGTGGGCCACTCCTAGATTCACTTTGTTTTAAAGCATTATATTGCAAAGGATGTCTCTATTTATGCTTCTTAAGAAAATCCTTTTAGTGGAGAAGCAAGTGTTGCTGTGGTGTTCTTTAGATGGTCCTAGAAGGATAGAGATGAGTGTTTTTAGTTTATATCAAGTATGTCTAGGTGGAAGATATGCTATGGTGATGTCAAAATGATGTCATAGTTGTA
The DNA here is from genome assembly GCA_037957365.1 of Torreya grandis. Lineage (NCBI taxonomy): Eukaryota > Viridiplantae > Streptophyta > Pinopsida > Cupressales > Taxaceae > Torreya > Torreya grandis. Next base: position 324,890 of record JARHVA010002054.1, on the reverse strand, counting down.
TATGGTCAATCTACATGGTTAGATTGAAGGTTTACAAATGGCAAAAGAGGTTTTGTGATTTTTTAAGATGATATTTTTGCATAAAAAAGTCTATTGACCTTATTTTAGCATTCTCCAAGTGGTTTTATGGTTTGAAGGTATGCTAAAGTCAAATTGGAGATTTTCATTTGCTCTCAAGTTTCCTAGTTTGTGCTTAAGAGTATGCAGGTCCTAAAATAGGTTATAGGAAGTCAAGGTTCCCAATGGTGTGGAAGCTCAAATCTTGGTCTAGAAGTGTGTGATGGTTGTCTCCAGGTGTACAAGAAGTTTTGGAGGTGGATGTTGACCAAAAAGAGGTTTGTTGGCTCTGTTTGTTTTGAGATTATATGGTTTTGGGATCTACTAGAAAAATGGTTTACCCTATGAGTTGAGGTCTAAATATTCTTAATATGTTGAATGGGTCAAATGGGTTGTCAAATAAATCTTTACATAGTTTTGAAGGTTTTTGGTTCTCAAGTTATTCAAGTTTTTATCAAGTTAGAGGCTTAATTGGGTAGTTGGTTTGTGAAAGAAGTATGTTTTAGAGGATGAGATAGGTGATTAAAATTTATGTACTTGAGGAGGCATATGAGAGTGATCCAGATATGAAGTTTTAAGTCTTGAAGATTGTTTATTGAAATTTATGGGCTTTGCAAGTTCTAGGTAGGGCTATGAGGAGTCTAGATAGGCCTAGTCTTGAAGATGTGCTTTTTGTTCAGTTTCTCAAAAATAGAAAGGCATGAGTATTTCAAGGTGTGTTCTTAGGTATTTTTAGATCATGTTTTTTATTTGGTGTATGGCATGAAGTTATGTTGGCGGTTCTTTAGGTGGTTTGAGAGAGAAGGCTAATAAGCTTGTATGGTGGTTCATGATGTGTGGAGATCTGAAGATGCTCAAAAGGTGAAATGGATCAAAAATATTAGGAGGAGTCCTTATTAGATGTTTATTAGTGAGTTTCATTATATTTTAATGTTTTTTATGTGTTCTTTCTTCATTGATTGAGCTGCTTGCTTGAAGAGATTGTTAGCATGAAGCAAGAGGAAATTTATCAAGGCAAGAAGAGGTAGGCTCAAGGTAAGGGGGAATTTGTATCATATATATAAGGTGGTACTCTCCTATTGGTATTATTTTTGGGTCCTTAAGATGAGTTGGTACCCACTTTGTCATTTTGTCAAAGGGGGAGAAAGTTCCTATTATGGAGTGCTTGAAGATAAAGAAGGAAGGTGAGCCAATATTGATATATGATAGGTGTTGACATCAATGAAAAAGGGATATATTTTTGAAATTTTTTTAATGATGTCATGGTGATGTCATGGAGGTGTTCTTATGAGTAAATGAAGTGTCTTGTTAGTCTAAGTGACAATGACAAAGTGTGTAATGTGTTTGTCCTGGTATGCTTGAAGGATCTTCAGTGTTGACATGGTCAAAGATGTTTAGGGATGAGTATAGAGTTTTGAGCATGTGAAAGGGGTACTATAAGAGGTTTTATATAATTTGAGTTCTTGTGTGTATGATTTTAATTCACTCGGTTCATCATTGTTCTCATCTAGACATTTTGGGTATAATGGTAAAAAATCTGAGTAGGCAATTTGATGACATCATAGTTATCACATGTGGATGAGTCAGGGGGAGTTGGTCACATGGTTATGATTAAATTAGTCTTTAGTTTACATGTGTAAAGTATTAATTCTATCAATAAATCATGACAAAAGATATGCAAGTGCAAAGTGGGGCTCTCAGGCATTTTGACAGTGTTTTCCCATAGTCAAATTTGTAATGTGGTAAGAAAAGCTGAGTAGGCATTTTGATGGTGGAATATATTACATATGTGGAAATTTAAAGAGAAGTTGATCATATGAGTTTGTTAAATTTTGTGCTGAGTTTATTTGTGCTAACTTTCAGGTCAAGCGCTAAAGCACGATAAAATATATGCATGTTCAAAGTTGGCCTCCCAGATAAGTTTTTTACGTAGTTGGCTCTATGGCAAAAAAATATGAGTGAGCATTTTAATGTCATTATATATAAAAAATGTGAGGGTTATAGGAGTATATTGACACATGGTTAAATTCCACTATGTGAGGAGATCATATGGTCCAAATTTGAGAACATGCACTTGAGTGAAGCAAAAGATATGGAGGTGCAAAGTTGGCCTTCCAGGTAGATAAGTAATGGTCCCCATAGTCATTTTTTCTTAATGTTAAAGATCAGGACTAGATACAGATCCAATGGTGTGCAGGAGTTCATACATGTATATCTATAGTGCACAAAAAGTTAAAGAGGTCAAAGTATTCATTGGTTAATAGATATAAATATTGAGCTTCTTCTAAGATCCAATAGTGCACAGGTGATCATACAATTTTGACTAACAGTGCGTGTTGAGCGAGATGGTGCCAAGTGTTAGTTGTTTAACATTGAACAGAGATAAAGATCAAGCTTATTACAAGGATAAATGGTGAGTGGGTGATTGTATAGATAGATATTAATGGTGCTCATTAAAGTCAAGAGGTCACAGTGACAACTCTTTAGCATTGTTAAAGACCGAGCTACATACAAAAGATCAACGGTGCACACTGAGTCAAAGTTTCCAGATTAAATGAGATGAGGTAAACTATTTGAATTTTAACATTTGGGAATTGGTGTACTATGCATTAAAGGTTGAAGAAGATTGATGGTGTGTGATCAATTTGAATACGTGAGAGCATGAGATGCTAGCATATTGTCCAAAGTTTAAATGTGACTGTTTACGTTTGAATATTTGAATTTGTGACATAAATTTGGATCCAAGAAAAATTTGACCATGATGTAAAAATATATTTTTATAGGACTGCAAGGCACATCTAGAAGTATTAACTTGAATATCTAAAACTATGTATAGTCAAAGATATTGAATTCCAAAGTTGATTGTGTGTTTTACTGTGTTCTACAAGTAACCCAAAAAGCATATTTGAGCTCGTTATGATGTTATTTGGATGTTTAATCAAGAATTATCTATTAGATCATGTTGTATACTCCATGAATATCATCTGTGTGCATTATTAATGTTTGACCAATCATATGTAGTATGAACAAAGGTTTACAAGTAGACTATGTATTCATTCATGGTGATTGTGTGCACAAAATGTTGTTTGAGTGAATTATGCTTAAGAAAAAGGGTACTATGATGGTTTTTGACACTTAAGGAGGACCTATAAATCATTTAAAAAGGGTCCATACTTTTGGGAAATGTTCTTATGTTTATTAGTTTGCTCAGAGAAGTGTCAAAGAGCTGAATGGGTCTCCATAGGACCTAAAAGTGACTTAGGCCTATTTGAAAGGGGATTGTTCTTAAGTGTGACCCCATGTGAGATGCTTTAAGGGTGAAGGCATGTATTTTGGTTGACACAGAAAGATTATGGGCTTGATAATTAATGAATGCTCTATATATATTGAAACCAAAAGTTTTGGTTTCTAGATTTGAGAGAAGACTTGTGCAAGGTGAATATGAGAGTTGTGGAGCAAAGGACAGGTAGAGTGCCCAATTGATGAGTTAATGAGTAGAGAAGATTGAGGACTATGTGTAGACCTACAGGTCATATTTTTTATGTCTAAATAGTTCTCTTAAGTTTGAGGATATGTGAAGAGGTCTGAATGTGCGTATGAGGATAGTTTGAGTGAAGGAGAGAGATTGTGGCATGCCTATGTGAGAGGCCTATATGAGATAGAGAGAGAGTTTGTGCAGGGGTTAAAAAATAGATATCCATCATCAGGTGTTAAAGACATAAGTTCTAAGGTGGAGGTGTTCAAATGAGGGTCTAAAAGACTTAATCTTCCTTAGGGGTAGTTGCCCCTTATGAAATAGGGGTTTCACTAAAGGCCTTTGGTTAGGAGGATATGATCAAGGCTTGATGGTCTAAATGAGTTTATCAGTCTCTTATTTTTAATTTATTATAAGAAAATTAGTCTATGTGTTTTAGGCTTGAGAGTGGGTTTTATTCCCCATGAGGGTTTTCCATAGGAACTATGTGTTATGTGTTTGATCTTGTGTATGCATTGAATGAATGAGGTCTCTTGTTAATGTTGCTTGATCAAGTTGGTATATGATGATTGCTTAATAGTTTGAAAAGATTGGAATTGTAATTGAAATATCTAGGCTCACTGATTCATCCCACCTCTTAGTGATTGTACCTCTAACATGTGTGCGTGTATGTATTGTAACTAGTATGATTGACATCATCTATAGATCATTATTAGATTCATAGATCATTGGTTCATTTGAAAACATACCAGATAAGATTTTTCTTGGATTTTTTTTAGTATTCAAACACATATGTTATATATTTTCTCTCATAAAATTCTAGGTAATTAACAAGGATGCATTCCCCTTCTAATATAAGAGCCTTCCCTTTTAGCATTATTATCTCATTATACACATTTTTACTTACCTATTATGTATTCTAATGGAATTTAAATTGAAGCATATTAGTATTTTTATTGTCTTGAATTTCTTTGAATATATTAGTAGATTAATATTAACTTTTGCATCCCACCATTCATTACTTGTCTCCAAGTGTGGCTTTGTACCCCACATAATTTGTCCTATGCTCCACCATGTGGTTCACCTAGACAGAAGAAGTTTAGGAGAATAATAAGATTTATAAGGGTCACAATTTTAGGTATCCATGGTGATGTATGAATCCTCACAACATGCAATGAAGACATATAGTGGGATCAAGAATATAATGTTACTAGTAGGTCTATGAGATTGCATAACATGCTGAGAACATGAGAGATCCAATTCATAAGATTTAGATTTTCATATCCATGTTGATTAGATACACCTAGGTTTAGTATGTAAATGTTTACCTCATAGGAGCATGCATTGATCTAAAGGAGGTAAAAATGGGATTTCTTGATGAGTTCGAGTATCTAGAATTCGAACATTAGAATATTTCTACTTTAAATAAAATACAATTACCAAGAGAATATTTTCGTTCCTATTTGTAGTGGTTTAAGGATATAATAAAAGAATTATCCTATGAATTAGATCCATCCCTATATATTGGGTGGTTCATAGGATGTTTGTTCAATAATTTATAGCATAAGTTGGTTATATGTACCTTTACCACCAAAAAAGAGACATTAGAGGTCACGATGAGTTCAAAAGTAGTAAGCTTTTAGATAGACCCGAAGGGTATTAGATTTCATCTAGTGCTTCAGATGGGGTTATTAGTTTCCAAGTTGTATAAGATTATAAGTAATGCGTAGCTAATTTAGGTTTATGGTTTTTAGACTACTAGACAAAATGCCATACCTATTTTTAGATTTTCCTATCCTAAACCATATATTATTAGTTTTATTATTTTTCAAGGGCATGCATCCATACCATATTATGAGATATGTCATAAATGGTATAATACCTCTATGTGTCTATTATTATAGAAGATGAAGGGGTTACTATAAATTATTGATTTAATGTATGCTAGTCATTTGTGGACAACACTATGAAAATTTTTGAGGTAGAAGATTTATACAAGCAATGTTGTAAGCATATTTTTAAATCCACCATATAACATAAATAACATCCAATGTGAGGATGACATATATGCTAAGGATAATATGGAAGAGGAAGAGGATGTTATGGTGGAGGTTGTGTCCCTATTGTATCTATTACAATTATGTAGTGGTTGGTCATTACAATATGCTTTTCCAAAATTTATTGAGATGTGGGAGTTATGATGGTAAGGATAAGATTGCGTAATAGTTTAAGTTAGTAGAGAAATTATAAACATAAATATAATATTAGCATAATCCAATATAAGCATCATTTTGAGCTTATAGTATAACTAAATCATCATGTCATGTCCTTTTATTGAATTCATGTGGGATGAGGATTGGTGTTGATGCAATATCTAGTAACATTATTGTAGACAAGGCATATATTCAAGGAGATCAATCAAAGGAGCATAACTCATCACATCACTAAAATTTTATCATGAGGAAGCACATTTTTTTTGGAGGACACAACACTTGTACTTGTAGTGGGAATAATGCAATGTAAGAGATTACGAGGAGGATGTTAATGTTTCATACACCATTTTTAAGTTTATACACTACAAAGTTGTGTTACCTCGGATGAAGGTTTGGTTGAATAATTTGTTTGACATATTTCAACTTTAACTTGTGCAATATTCATGATATTTATTATGGACAAAGAATGTTGGGTATGATGTTGAGTTTATTTTTAATATTTCTATGAATGACTATGATGTGGAATATGTTGTGATAGATATTGGATCTGAAGTCATCATGCTAACAAAAGAGGCATATTGGTAATGGGAAGTCTTTCATTGAATACATCACTCCATGTGTTATGTATGGCAAATAAAACACAAAAACACCCCATAGTAATCATATGCAATGTAGAATTGGATATTATGGAGGTAAAATTATATGTAGAGTTTTAAGTATTGGAGATGGTTGAGGCTGATAATTACCGCACACTAGTAGGATGACCTTTTTATTTTGGGGTGGGTACATATATGGGATTTAAACACCACATGATGAGTTTTTATAATGATGTTAAGTGGGTGATAGTACCACTATACTCTTCTCAAGGACCTAACTATGTTAAATTTATGGATGTAGTTATATATAATATTGTTGTAGTTTATCGAGTGATTGTGCACAAATCCCACTCATGATGGTGTGTTGAGTTGTTGTATCTATTTAGATTAAAATTAAATGGTTATATTAGAAAATTGGTTTTAATAAATACATGAGTTAACTTGATGAAAATGTGTGACATTAAGGCATGCAAGGAAGGTCATATCTCTTTTGGGTTCAACAAAAAATAGTGGCACATATCCTAGAGTGAAAATAGGGAGTGGTATGAAGAAGATTAGATATGCACTATCACATTCTAGGTAACTAAGACAATCATGGGAAAATAATATTAGAGCTCAACATATGCTATGGCAACCTATGTAAGGAGGTCTTATGGAAGTGTGAAGTGGATTCCAAGGAAGAATATAGTTAAAAAGGTATTTAGATTAAGTTAGAGGCATCTCTCCAAGATTTAATAATATGAATAAATTAATAGTGTCTAAGTGTTTTTTCAATAGATGGTCATTTATGTATATCAAAATGATGAATGGATGTTTTTTCTCACCTATTATTATGCACTACACCAATAAGGAAGTGTGGTGTGTACTACATCATCATTGTGACTAATTATTTCACTTGTTGGTTATGGTTACACCAATACATGTTTATATAACAAATATTGTAGTAACATTCATATATGAACATGTCATTATCAAGATCCCACTCAATATTACTATTGATCAATATACTCATTTATTGATCAAACAATTTAGGTGTTGATACTTGAGTTTATAGTTCAACATCACATGATCTCCCCATATCACCCCTAGACTAATGGGGTTATTGAGAACTTTAATAATATTTTGGAAAAAAAGATTAAGGTATGTGATGTGGAAAAGAAGGACTAGGATGAAATAATTTCAACATTTTTTTTTTGGTTTATAGATCCATATATAAAAGGGTTACAAATTAAACACCTTTTCAATTGTTAAATGGTAAGGAGGTTGTGATTCCTATTCCACTATTAATTCCTATATTAATAATTTCTTCAACAATAAAGCTAGATGATGATTTATTTCTAAAATAAAGGATCAATGACTTGATGGAACTTGATGAGAAGAGGCTTTTGGTTCTAAAAATTTAGGGTATTGATAGACAAAGATGACATGGCATGATATGCATATCTAGGTAAAGATTTTTTTGGTGGAAAGTAAAGTTTGTATGTATGAACCTGGTACAAGAGACATATAGGCAAGTTGCAGGTTAGATGGAATGGATCATTTGTAATAGAAGACATTTTGAGATATGGTTCAGTGAATTTAGTCTGTTTGGATAGCATACCAATTTCTATATATGCAAATGGGATTCATTTTAAGTGATACTTCCATGCCTACTTGTAATTTTATATTAGGAAAATAAAAAGGTATTCATGACCTAATAGGTGTAGGGTAGGAGGGGCATTTTTTTAAGAATAATAAAACAAATGAATGTATACAACATGTAGTGGTTTAAATTTTGGATGCAACACATTAATATTTTACGGTTTACCATGATGTTGTTGTAAATAAAAAGAACACCATTCATGAAATAATGTGGCTCTTCAGATATGTTTTATTTATTTTGCATTTGGTTGTTGTCATTATGCACATTTAGAAATAATTCTAATTTAGGCTAGACATGAAAGTCAAATAGGGGTGGTTCTAGGCCTCTCTCGAGACAATTATTTTTTTGGTGTGGATTTTATAAAAGAATCTTAAGAAAAAACATGGTATTATACAAGGTTAATAAGGGTATATGGCCACACATGGCACGTTTAATCAGGATGAATGATGGGGGAAAAAGATATTGGCAGATACAATAAGTAATGGTGCACGATGGGCTTGTGATATTAAGATGATTTTTAGTGTTATTTGAGGAAAGACAAAAAAAACCATGTTAAATCATCCTTACTAAGGAAAAGACCATAATGAATTATTCGATACATAAATTCAAACTTGAGCCATTAACTACCACTAATATCATTTTCATTAAAGCTATTTTGAATATAATTCCATTGTATGAACTATCACATGGAATTTTAATTACACCAAAGATAATTTACATATAAGCCTTGCCTATCTTAATTGAGTCAATAACACCAATAAAATCATCAAGTAATTGGGCTATATAGTCTAATGGCACATTCTTATAGTTTTATTTATCTACCATGTGGACATTTTCCTTGTCACTTGGTTGGTTATTATTATTTGGAAGAGAATTTGTGAAAATCATCAAGTGTTGATTTGGAGGAGTCACTAATTCATTAAAGTTGTTATTGATTCCTTGTAATCATATTTGGTTGATTTCAATGAGTTTTTGAATATTATGCTCCAAACTTATACATATATTTGAAGAGTGTTCTTGGATTCTAAGTTAATTACCAAATGAGCTTGAAACATAACTTATAGGAAAGGTTTTAAATGATAAAACTACCTTATTGGATGTAAAGTAATTATATTACACTTAAGAAATATATTCAATAATTTTTTGTGGAATATCACTAAGCCTAATGAATTTATTATGCTCTCTTTGGTTAAAATGAGCTTGTGTTACAATTTTTATATGCCATTGACCATAGTGTTGGAATCATTCTTGGGTTTAAATTACTCTCATTGTTTGTATTCTTAAAATCTACCTTGTTTGGAACTTTTGAAGCATTGGGAGACGAACAATTGGATCAATATTCAGGAATATTTTAAATATTCTATATGTTTCATTTTAAATTCTCTATTACTTAGAAAAATTTCATCAAATGAGTGATAAGTATTGAATGCCAATTTGTCTTTAATAATTTAAAGTAAACTATTGAAAAAGATACTTTGTAGTTCACTATCTAAAGGCACACAGGTCATCTTGGTAACCATAATATTAAGCTTAAGTATATATTCACTAATGGTTTCATTAGGTTCTTGCTTCATTTTAGCCAATTTTGAAAATGTAACTTTCATTCTAATGTTGATTTGAAAGTGGGCAAATAAATTAGCTAGAGTTGTGAAAGAATGTACAAATCAAAATGGTAAAGCATAATAATAAATCAAGAGAATAATATTTCTAACTCCTTGGAAATATCTTAGTCAATAATTTATCATGTGAGAAAAATATTTAAGAATGAGACATAAAAGGCTCTAATGTGATGTGAAGGTTCTACTTTTCTTTTGAACATTTAAAATTTTGGAGCTACAAAACATTTTGGAAAAGGGTATGTAATAACTTCAAAAAACAAAGCATTTAAGGGAATATCATTGGAAGTAAGGTCCTCTTATTTGGTCTTTGTAATCCTTAGGAAATTATTTTAATATGATTTTTCATTTCATGAAGGGTATACATCATCGTAGTCATTTCAAGGTTTTAATAAGAAGTATTAGGTAGAGAATTAACATAGGTCATACAAAAAGCTTTAAAAAAATAGGATTAATGAGGTTCAGAGAATGTGGGGGAGTGTCATAGGAAAGAGGATGCTAGGAAATAGAAGGAATATTATCAATCAAAAGTTTTTGAGGAATATGAGAGACATAAGCATGTTGAAGAATTAAATAAAAATTGGAAGATAAGTACCCTGAGAAATAAGAGGGAAATTAGAAGTAATAACATGTTGGGGAATATGAAGAGCATTAGAAGCAATGGCATGCTAGGAAATAAGAGGGCCATTAGAAGCAATAACATGTTGGAATATATGAGGAACCATATAAGCAATAGGAATAGAAACCATGTTAGAAGAAAAATGATTTTGAACATCAATAGGATTATAAAGAGCTCAATACATTTCCACACTAAAAGAAAAACCATGACATGAAAACTCCTTTATAAAATTCATTATTCTTTAAATTTCATTGGAGTTCTCTACGAGATATTGCCTAAATTGAACAACATGTGAATCTCTTTGTGGTATTGGTTTGAAAAGTATTGTGACCAACTTTAATATCATTTCCAACTAGGAATATCATGAATCTTAAAACCATCTTGAGATTGAAAATATGCTTCATGATCATAATCATATTGATACTATTGTGGTTAAGGGTCTTAATGAAGAGGTACGTTACACCACACAACCTTCATAATTACACATCATAATTACAATAGCAACAAATTTAGTTTTTGTCGGATTCAATGAAGAAAAATACAACTTGCATACTCAATTTAAACACATAATAGTCTCAAATGAGATGAGTTACATCAAGTACTTAAGTTTAACTATCTCTCAAAATCATCACTATGATCTATGATCACCCTTAAGTTCATTGACTAGTTTACTCAAGTGTAAGTGCATGCATATATAATCACAAGATCCACCTACTTATATTAATGCTCTCAACAACCCATTATAATAATTAAATGTTCATAACACATCACCATGTGCCATAGAAATTAAATGCATAATACAATCCCAATGATACATAACACATGATGTCAAAAATACATTACAGTGCGATATTAAATGAGCTTACAACTTTCCATGATCCAAGGTATTAAATGAAATAGTTAGAAAACTTGGAATGTTTTCTATGCTAAAGGGTCACATTATTTTGTAAGCACTTGTGCTGTAAAAGAAACACTACATAAAGATCACCACTCATGAGTCTCAAGTCAAGAAAAAATCATATCCTAAAATTTTGTGTGAACATGTCCATGTGTTGGTTGCATAAGATCCTCATTGATATAATTATACATGCTTTGTTATAAGTGGTCTAAGTACAACTCATAAAATGGGATTCAATCAGTCAGTCACAATAACATAATATTATTCACTAACATACTGATTACATATATAGGATTTTAACCTTAGTACATCACAAATAACTACCGGTAGCATTATATTCATTATTTTTCACTAGTACTAACTACTTACTAACAACCTATGACACCTCAAACTATACTTATCTAGAAACATAACATTATAGAAACACATGTATGCACTAAATATATTTAACCCCCTTACCACCCCCCCTTAGTGCATACATGGGTGAATGAACAAAACACATATAAAGATTTAGAATATATATTACTCATTACTTGAATGGGTAAAGTCTTCATTATTGAAATGGGGAGTGTGTTCTTCCCAATCATTTTCTTCAGTTACCATGGCCTTGTCTTTCAACCTTTCATTGAGGTCTTTTTCTCTTTCCTTACAACTTAGGAGGATATGCCCTAACTTTTAACATTGAAAACAAGTGTATTTTATCTTTGCACTTTTAGATTTGGTTATTTGTTTAGATTTATTGTAAGAAGTGTTGGGCTTGTTTTATGTAACTAACATTTCTTCTTCTTTTGAAACATAATTTTTGACCTTGTTTCCCTCTTCAAGCAATGTGGATATAAGATTATTTAAACTTGGATTTAGTTTACTTAGAGTAAACGCCATATTAGACATATTGTTGGGCATGTTATTTATTAGTATGGATTTTGCATCATTTTCTTTTATTTATTCTTTCATATCAGTGAAGGGGTTTGTCAAGGAACAAAATTTGTTGATGTGAGATATCATATCTCCACCTTCTTCCAATTTTAACCCACATTGCTTCATTTTTATTTTGGCACTATCGGCTTGAGATCTGAATAGCATGTTTAATGATTCTTAGACTTATTTACATGATTTATTGAAGTCCACATGATGCAAATATGGTTTTGATAATTTGAGACCAATAATAGCCAAATATTTCTAATATTTGACATTTCATTTGTGGATTTCATTGACATTTTTTAATTTGACCACAATTACATCAATAATTTCCCTCAAACTTATCAATTGGATCTAATTTCTACATATTACCCCTAACAATTTCAACTCTATAAACATTAGTTTCAATTAAAAATGCGTCCTTATAAAAAAATATTTTGACATTATAGAAACAACACTAATTTAATATTGACAAGATTGAAACACAAAACTTTAAATAAAATAGTATTTATAAAACTCTAATTTCTAATATAGGGTAAAAGCTATCCATTTGAAATTAAATAGACTGTTAACAATATAAATTAATCGACTTAAATCCATACAAAAAGAATTTAAGAAAATCTATTGTAAATAAAACGACTTAATAAAAAAACCTAAACAATACCAAAATCATATACTATCCCAAAACTTTGAAACCGCCGGTTCGAGACAAATGGCGGTTTGGAAGAAGAAAACTGCGGGCCATCTCGCTTTAAGGTTGGTGTTTATACGACCGCATCACTTTTAGGGTTGGGTTTTCATGATTATACCTTCCATTGAAATGATTGAGCAATAGAACTAAACAGAGGACTGTGGAGGTGACGCTGGAGGAGAAGTAACAAGTTAATAACTTGCCGAGACAAGAGATGCCATTGCCATAATTTGTTTCAAGGCCGTTCTCAAAGACAATGCCTGTTGGAAGGATTTTATAATAGAAGTGCATTATCCATAGTTGAATTCTGAGTTGAGTGTTACAGGCCTCAGTATGTATGCTCACCAGATCAAGTTTCAAGCGCCAAGGAGACCACATCCACCGAGTGCCGATTTACAGGGGTAATCCAAAAACTACAGGAAAAGGCTTCAAATCAATGCAAATCTTGGCTTCCAACGTCAATGCAGTGTGGTGCTTGGTGAAATGTGCAAGCTGAAGCTGGGTTATTTATCGATGAAAAATGCAGTGAAGAATTCAAAAATAATGAATGGATCGACACAAAGTTGTTGGATGGAGGGATTGGGGACGACGTATTGCATATGCTGAGTTTGTTGTCAATGCGTTGAGCATGGGAAAAGTTTCCACTGAGCCAAACAGAGGACTTCATATCCACTGTAAGTAGAGCTCAGGTCACTAAGATGCTCATGGGAATATATTAATCCAAACTCTGGTCACTAATATCAAACCCTTAAATCTGAATTCTACCAAAATTGATGTAGAGATCCAAAACAAAACAATGACAGCAGAATTGACATGTGGTCTACCTTGATATTACAATGTCAGAAGTAATGAAAGGCCTGTGTTGCAAAGAGGTTCATAACCTATTTTGATACCACTATTTAAAGTGGTCTTTCAGAAAACAGGAGTTAGTCACAAGAAGATAATCTTATTCATCAGCATATCTATTACATACATAGGATTTTAGCCTTTGTATATTACAAATAATTACGAGTGACATTACATTTATTATTTTTGACCACCACTAACTATCTACCAATAACTTATGACACCTCAAATTATACATATTTAAAAACATCACATTATAAAAACACATGTATGCACTAAATAGCTTTAATATGCTCATGCGCTTGAACAAGGTACTAAAAAATATGCAAGATAAAGTTGCACATGATTTCTTTGTGTCACAAGACTTTCATTTCTCTCTTTTGTATGAATACGCAGAATTATGTGGAACCAAACATAGACCTTCAAGATAGAATTTCTTGATGTTTTACAAGTGAATACAAATGATGTGTCAACATGGTTTCACGAAAGAACAACATGCACACTTAAATAAAGGCTACACAACAATAATACAATGAATTTGTGCAGTGCAAAGGTAGCACAAAATGACATAAAAATCTATGCACAATAAAAACTATGCAAAACATAGCTTATTTTTTAAATCTAAATATGTTTGGTTGATGTAGGATTAAAAGTGAGTCTATAACGTAATAAAATAGACATGAGTCTTACTCATGCACTTTCTAAAAGCTTTATTATTGAAATTCTTTAATTTATAACTTTGGATGTGCTTATCCATGCCACGTTTGCACCTTCTAAGAGCTTTTCTATTGAAATTCCTTATTTTATAAATTTGGATATGTTTATCCATCTTCAATTCCTCAACACTTCCACTTAACTATATTTTATTTATATTCTTTGTCACACATTCACTTGCTAAATCTGGAATCAATCATCCTTTCTACTTCCTCGCACAATTTCTTGAGCATCTACGCTCTCTAATCAACATCTTCAAAATTTGTGCGTATGTTTTCACTACTTTGTCCTTCATGATAAGTGTAAAAATATTCCACATTGAAAATAAGAGATATGTCTATCCCTTTAGATATCTCAATTTCACATGCATTTATCATAATTTTTTTTAACACTTTACATGATCCAATTTTATTCCACATCAATTTGTCATAAGCTCCTTGGATAAATATCCCCTTCCTTAGGTGTGCTAGTACTAAGTATCCCACTTAATATTCCACTTCTCTTATCTTGAAATTTACGTGCTACTTGTACTGCATATTGCTTCTTTCCAATTGTTTGTGCACTTGATGATGTTAGTTGTGCATATATTCATTTTTTTTTTTGCTTCAGCACTCTTCTATGGATTAGCTCTAAATTTGTGTAATTCTAAGAATCGTCTTGGACTAATACCATACACATTCTAAAATGTTTTCCTTCGAATACTATTATTAATTGAATTATTATAATCAAACTCATTTTTCACAAGATTTTAATCCCATGTCCCTAGCTTACCTTCAATCAATCATCACAATAGATTACAAAGACTTATATTAACTACCTCTATCCATCCATCCATTTGAGGATGATATGCTAATATGAACTATAGATTGGTATTAAACTTATTCCACAATGTCCTCTAAAAATACTCAATAAACTATACATCCATGTCTGATAGTATGTTACACAACAATCCATTCAGCCTTACAACTTCTCGAAAAATCAAGTTACCAATGTGTGTGGCATCAATAGATTTATTACAAGCAAAAAAAATGTGCCACATTTGATAATATATCCATAATTACAAATATGGAATCATGTTCTCTCCATTTTCTATGCAAACCTAAAAAAAATCCATGTCGATATCTTCCTATGGTCTCTCTAGAATTAAAAATTGTTGATAAAATAATACATTTGACTTCTTCCTTTTGCCAGCTAGAAAAATCTATAATATTCAAAATATTTGTGCACATATTCACTCATTTGTAGCTAAAATTAATTATCAACCAGCTATGTTTATGTTTTTTCATAACCAAAATGAGCCGTTAAAGCTCCACTATACTTCTCCTTAATCAAAATTTTAATGCATCAAACTTCTTGGAATGCACAGTTTCAATCCTTAGAGTAACAATATTTATTTCATAAAATCATCTAACCATGGTGCTCTATCAATTCTCAATGGTTCTTCGCATGGTTTCCATACATCTTTAAAATTCTTATCCTTCACATATAACTCCATATATTCATATCCTATGACTTCCACTCACATATCATTCAACAACCAACACCTACTTAGTGCATCTACAAATTTGTATGATTTAACACTTTTGTGTTTCAATACAAATGAGTAACTCTTTAGAAACTCAACCCACTTCATATGTATTTGGTTCAATTTACCTTGGATATTTATTAATCATAGTGATTAATGATATGTAGACAATATAAATTCCTTAGGCAATAAATAATCCCTCCACTCATCGAATGCTTGCAATATGACATATAAATCATGATCATAAAATGAATATTTCTTATTTTCATCATTCACCTTTTTCACTAAAGTCAGCGATAAACATACTTTCTTTATTCATGATTGATACATTTTTTTGTGCTACTTGCATGCAATTTACTTGAAATACTTTACTAAGATCTGGTAAGGCTCATAATCTACCAATTACTATGTCAATTTCTTCTTCAATTGCTTGAAAATATGTTCCAAATTTTTTCCCCTTACAAACTCTTTTCTATATGTGAACATGACTTCGGTGATCTCTATTCACATCCCATTGAAATTACTGATGCACTTTATGTAAAAAATCATAAGGCCATGAAATATTTGGGCTTCAAACGCACTATTAGGTGATGGCCACTCAAGTATAACGTGCACCTTTTCTAGATCCATCTTCAAACTGTCTTAGGAAATCACAAAACCCAAGTATACTAACTTATCCTTCAAAAAGCTACACCTCTTCAAATTAACTAGCAAATTTTCATCTCACAATTACTACAACACGTCTCAAATGCATTAATTGTTCTTCCTTTGTTTTGTTGAAAATCAATATGTTATCCAAATATACAATGATAAATCTGTGTAGAAATGATTTTAGCACTTCATTCATGATTCTCATGAATGTCCTTAGTGCATTAAAAAACTCAAACAACAATAATAACCAATCATATAAACCTTCTTGAATTTTGAATGTTGTCTTTAAATCATCACATTTCCTTTTGTGGATTTAGTGATATCCACTCTTCAAGTGAATCTTTGTGAAGTATTGTACTCTACTTAAGAATTCTATAAAACCATCTATACATAGTAGGGATAATTTTAAAAATGGACCCCTAAAAGCTTAGTATAAAATCATGACAAATCCTAGATTTCAGGTATAGTTCCATTGAAAAATCTTTGGCAAAATCACCATGTCAATATAAATTGATTGGTAATTTCTATTTGTTCTTTCAAAAAAATTATAAATAGCTGGTGAATCAAATGTCATATTCAAATCAATAAATAATGGTGAAAAAACTAATGGAGAAAGAGGTTAGAGGATGAGAAATCTAAAGTCAAGATCTTATTTACGGTTCCTTCTTTTTAATGATTAAGTTTGTATTTTTAAAGATTAAATTTATCCTTTTTAAGTGCTAAATTTTATGGCCATATGACTAAGTATAAATTGAGTACAAATCTCTTTAAGACTCTAAAAAGACCAACCAAATAATATAATAAACTAAGTGTAACAAAAACTATGACAAAAAATCAGAGTATAGAGTATAAACCAACTATGGGGCCATAGGGAAAGATAACTATGAAAAACGATGATGAAATAACTAAAAAAATATTTAAAACATTTTCATAGTTTTAAAATTATAAACTATATAATAAGGTCTGCCAAAATATCTTAACCACATCCATATTGACCTTTCAAATATTTATTTATTTCAATTAACAAACCATGCCAATCAAAATATAATTATTGCCTTAAACATTTAAAAATAAAATACAATATGATCATGAGGCTCTGTTGCATTTATTCAGTTTGTTCTTTGTACATTGTTTATTAGAAGTATCATGCATGTCATCATTTCTTAGATAAAATCAATTTCTTGTTTGTTCAAAATAAGTATGTGGTAAAAACCAAGCATACAATATAATTAACTACTCGTATAGAAAAAATATGATGAATTAATGAATAAATATAATGGTAAGTTCCCTAAAAAGTATTTTTTTTATAGATATTTTCTCAAAACACTATCTTTCAAATGTCTTAACCATATCCATAATCAATAATGGTCTTTCAAATATTTTTTTATTTCAATTAACAAACCATGCCAATCATAATATAATTATTACCTTAAATATTTAAAAACAAAATACAATATGATCATGAGGCTCTGCTACGTTTATTCAGTTTTTTTGTGTGCATTATTTAAAATAAATATCATGCATGCCATTATTTATCAAAGGAAATCAATTTCTTATTTATTTAAAAGAAGTATGTGGTAAAGACCAACCAGATATTATAATAAACTGAGTATATAAAAAATAGTGACAAAAAATCAGAGTATAGAGTATAAATAGGCCAAGACAACTATGAAAAGTGAGGATGACATAACTGAAAAAAATATTCAAAACATTTTAATAGTTTTAAGATTATAAACTATATAATAAAGTTTTCCAAAATGTCTTAACCAAATCTGTATTGGCCTTTTAAATATTTTTTATTTCAATTAACAAATGATGACAGACAGGGTCTTTATTACTTCAAATAAATTATTAAATGAAGTCTACAACCCTTAATATGATTGTCACTTTGAAATTTATCCCCTTGACTAAATCATTTGAAAATATATGATGTCCACTAAGATAATAATTTTTATTTGAATGTTTAGAAGTGGTCTCACATAATTTCAAACACCAATTATATCACTAACTGATCAATAACTTGACTATATCCAAAAGACTATTTCAGGACTGTGTGAGGTCAATTAGCCTTAAGAAAAAGGTGTTTTAGGTTGAAATTCCTCTCTGTAGTCTATGAATGACTCATTTAGATATTTTAGACTATGTAGGATGATGAGAAACCAATCACTCTATTGGTTTCAAAAAGGGATAAACATAACAACAAATCTTATTCTTTATAGAAGTACTCAAGTCTAATTATATCTCTCAGAGACACCTTGGCTTATTTCAAAACTTAATGAATTTGGTTCACATTCTCAAGTGATTTATAGTGTTATTAAGTCTTATTTTGATGCTCTAAATCAATCAATTAAACAAAAGCAAACAAATATCTCTTCTTAGACCTTAAGACTCTTTCTAGGCCTGCCAAAGACTCAGTCACATAATTCATGTGATATAGTCACTTTTAGATGGTGTAAAACATTAAATCATATAAAAAATGTGCTGGATATTTGTTAGTGATGTCATGAAGGTGTCTTTATGAGTGGATGAAGTGCTTTGATATCCCAAATAACAATGACAAAGTGTGCAATGTGCTTGTTCTAGTATGCTTGATGTTGGCTTGGTTGATCTTCAATTTTAACTTGGTTAAAGATATTCATGGATGAGTATGGTGATTGGATCATGTGAAAGAGGTCCCTAAGATGTTATCTATGCTTTGAGATCTTGTGTGAATACGTGGAATTTGTCTAGTAGTCCATAGTTTTTATCTAGATAATTTTTGTCCAGTGACAAAAAATTTGAGTAGACAGTTTGATGACATCATCATTACCATATGTGAATGATTCAAGGGAAGATAGTCATATGGTTGTGATCACATTAGTCTCTAGTTTTTATGAACCATATCTCAAGTCATGCATCAAAATGCGGTCAAAGATATGAGGGTACAAAGTTCGCTTCTAAGATAAATTTCATTGTTTTCCCATACTTAGCCAAATTTGCAATATGGCCAGAAAGAGATGAGTAAGCATGTTGATGAGGTCAACATTCATACATGTGGATGTTTAAAAATAAGGTGATCATATGGGTTTATTTAATTTTGGACCTATTTTATTTATGTTAATTTTTAGATCATGCAATGTAGCGTGTCAAGAGATATGCATGTGCAAAGTTGGGTTCCAAGGCATTTTGACTATGTTTTCCCATACTTAGCCAATTTTGTAATGAGGAAAGAAGAGTGAGTGAGCATTTTGATGGTGTTATATCTTGCATGTGTAAAGGTGTCAAGAGAAACTAATCATATGGGTTTGTTTAGTTTTGAGCATAGATGATTTGCACTAAATTTAAGATCATCCACTGAAGTATGGGAAATGTTATGGATGCTTAAAGTTGGCCTCTTAGACATATTTGGACATAGTTGGCTCTATGATAGATGTTTTTGAGAAGACACTTTAATGACATTATATCTCACACACACAAGAGTTCTAGGAGCAATGCGTTATATGGTTAGATTCTCTTATGTGAGGAGATCATTTGGTCCAAATTTAAGATCATACATTGAAACATATAATAAGTTATTAAGGTAAAAAAATGGCTACTCAGGCATATTGAAAGGGCCCCCATACTTTGGTCATTTTTGTAAGTGTTGAAGCTCAATCAAGATCAATAATGCACGTTACTCCAAGAAGTTAGGAGGCTACAAGATTAGGATAGGTGCACAATGTTTAATGACTAAGGAAAGGGATAAGATAAGGATCCAATGATGAGTGGGTGATCATACATATTGATCGATAGTGATTGTTAATTGTTAAAGACCTGACAAATCCATATAGATTGATGGAGCTCATGGAATCAACTTTTCAAGGATGCTGAGATGTGGTCAAAGTGACAGAGGTTTAACATTTGAGCATTGACACTTATGTGTTAAAGATAGATCAAGATCGATGGAGTGTATTTGATCTGAGCAGTGAGTTCATGAGATTGAGATTAGTGTTCAAAGGTTAATTGCCACTATTTGTATTTGAATATTTAAAATTGTGAAGGAAAGACTAGTCTGGTTTTTAAACCATAACTTTTGATAGAAGTCATATTTGCTATTGCAATAAAAAGCAAAGTGGTAGAGGACTCCAAGGCACATCTGGATATATGGATTTGAAGATCTAAAAGTATGTACCAATAAATATATTGAGCTCTAAATTTTATTGTGTTTTTATATATGTTCTACAAGTGACTCGAGAAGGATATTCAAGCTTATGTAGTTGTTGTTTTTGATGTTTCATAGTGAATTGGATATTGGGGAGTGTTGTATACATCATGAGGTTGCTCTGTGTGGTTTTTAGAGGCGTGATCAATCTATCTTAAGTATGAACAATGCTTGATATTTTCATTGCATGTTCATTAATGGTATTCTTGTGTATAAGGTCTCTGTTTGAGTTGTTTGATCATACATAGAGGTGAGTTAAGTTATCCATGATTATTTAAGGATATACTAGGGGACATAAGGAGTGGACCTATGTGTTTATAAATGGTCCTATGTTTTTATTATGCTCAAAAAAGTGTCAAAGAGATGAATGGGTCTCCATAGGACCTAAAAGTAGCTTAGGCCTATTTTGAAAGGGGACTGTGCTGAAGTGTGACCCATATGATATGCCTTAAGGGTGAAGGCATGTTTTATGGCCGACATGAAATATCATGATCTTGTTATTTCATGATTTATCTATATATAGTGGAACAAAATGTGTTGGGTTATAGACTTGTAAGCGAGAGATAGGAGAGATGCTTGTGCGTGTGAGGGAAGGATAGGTAGTGTGATTTTTGGTGGAGTTAATGAGAAGAACAATTATTGAATATGTGTATGACTTTTAGGTCATGTTACTAATGTTAGGATAGTGCTCTTGTAGTTTGTGGATATGTGAAGAGGTCTGAGTGTATAGATGAGGACAGTTTGAGTGAATAAGGAAAGATTTTGTGACTTGCCTATGTGAGAGGCCTGTTTGAGATAGAGAGTTTGTGTAGTTGTCAGATAATCAAGAGGTCCATCATTAGGTGTTGAATAAATCAACTCTAAGGTGGAAGTGTTCATCTCAAGGTGGGTCTAAAGGACTTGATCTTCCTTAGGGGTAGTTGCTCCTTGTGAAACATGGTTTCACTAAAGACCTCTGATCAGAAGGACTTAATTAAGGTTGTAGGTTAGAAGGACTTGATTAGTCTCTTGTTTGTGATCATCTTATAAGATAATAGTTCATGTGTTTGTAGGCTTGAGAGTGGGTTTTATTCCTCAAGAGGGTTTCTCATGTAGATCTTGCATTGTGTATGTGATATTGCATTATGTTTATTATTCACTGTTATGAATGATATGTATGCTTCCTAAATGCTTAAGTATTTGAAAGGGTTTGGAAATTAAATTAGATTGTTTTCCATCACTAATTCACCCACCCTATCAATGGATTGAACCCCTAAAAAAATGGTCTCAAAATCATTTATATCAATTTTTAAATGATTTGGACTGGTGGACCATTATATACCACTTTTTAGTTTCTTAAACCCTATTTAGGACTGTGACACACAGTCAGTCTTTTAACTGACCTTGGATCACTAAAATATATCACCTAAATGAGTATAATATTATTCTCAAGTGATTATAATTATCTCAAAATATTTATAAATATTTTATATAAGTTTTTAATCCAAATAACATGTAAACTTAAGCAATCTCCTTTTTTTGGGTCTGCTCAATACTCACCAACAGGCACTTTGCACATAATCATCCATAAAATATTCTACCAAAAGTTTGAGAATATATGAACACTTGATTCATGTGTGGATTGAAGTTTTACATATTATTTGAAGTTTTTAAATTATTTCACTGGTGGAAAATGGACTTATTAGACTTTTTATAAGACCAACTTAGAACCCAAAATCTCTTTACTAATTGTTCATAGAGCTTGTTAACCATTTATAAATTATAAAACCTAGAGACTAATATATAATAAATTACCCAACATATCCAATAGATAATTTGGTACCATACGCATCTTTTCACATACTTCAAGACCTTTGTATACAATTGTGTAAAGAAAAATAGAGTTTTGAAACTAGAATGACAAAATAAACACAAGGAAAGCTTCTAATACATTAAAATTGGTTTATTTAAAACACAAAATATTTAAGAACATTAATATAAAAAATATTAAACACAATTTAAAAATTAACTTCAAAATTTTGTTGATCTATACAACACAGACCTGAACTCACAGTATTATAAACCTATGAGTAACCCCTGCAGTATGTGAAATTGAGTCTTTTATGGTTGATTTTGTCTTTCCTTGCCTCCAACCTGATAGGTATGACCCTTATAAAGTTTTTAAAATGTTTGAGAAGATTATAATTGACTAATCTTGTCACTATTCTCTCCTTACTCACCCAGTCTTAATTTAGCAAACATATCTCATATGTAGGTCTTTGTAGTTACATTGACCTTTTGGGACAAGAGATAATTATGAACTCTAGAAGGTGTAGAAGACTTTTAATGCATTTAAAACACCTAAAGACCTAATATAAAATTATACAACTCAATATGAACTTGTACTAACTACATTTACTCATGAAGTTATAGTTTATACTATATACTCTTGAAATTCAAATTTGAGATTTTAGAGGGAAACACTCCAAGACCTCTAAATGACCCAAGACACACACTAAATGCCTTGTTCAAGGCTTATTGATACCTATCATAACTTCTAAGACTAACTATAATACCATATATACATATTTAGAGGATGATCCTGCATCAATAAACCTTGCTAATCAGAATATAATTATTACCTTAAACATTTAAAATCAAAATCTATGTCCCAAACTATGAAATTGTATAAAATTAAGGCTATCTGACCTATGCATATTTCATAGAATTATCCATTTTCAAAATTAAAAAAACCTACTTATATCATTTTGGCTATAAATAGCCTCTATTTTTTTCCTTGATTCCATCTTATTTACAACCACACTGAAATAACAACTACCAACCTAAGAAAACCATGTATTATTCTTTCAAAATCCTCATGCCACTTTCAAAAAAATGGTAAATAGGCCATAATAAAATAAATGGAACCCTTGATGCTCAATTTTCATGTGTGTTTTTGTGTGTGTGTGTGTGTGTGTGTGTGTGTGTGTGTGAGAGAGAGAGAGAGAGAGAGAGAGAGAGAGAGAGAGAGAGAGAGAGAGAGAGAGAGAGAGAGAGAGAGAGAGAGAGAGAGCTCAGGGCACAATCAAATTAAAGAAATAATATATTTTTCTTTAAGGTTTATGGTTTTGAAATTGAAATAAAAAAATATTTGAAAGGCCAATATGGATATGGTTAAGACATTTTGATAGATCTTATTATATAGTTTATAATTTTAAAACTATGAAAATATTTTTAATATTATTTGGCATAGTCATTTTATTATTTATACTCTTTGATAACTATGAAAATCAAGGATCACATAACTGATAAAATATTCAAAATATTTTCATAGTTTTAAAATTATAAGTTATATAATAAGATCTACTAAAATGTCTTAACCAAATTCATATTGACCTTTCAAATATTTTTTATTTCAATTAAGAAAATATGCCAACTAGAATATAATTATTACCTTAAACATTTAAAAATAAAATACAATATGATTATGAGGTTCGAAGACTCTTTTTATGTGATACATATGGTAAGATCATGTGCTGTACTTAGTATAAATTGAGTACATACCATAACTCACACTTCAAACATTTTGGTGGATCTTATTAATAGTTTATGATTTTAAAAGTATGAAAATGTTTTGAATATTCTTTGGTGCCACATATTCTTCATTCTATATGATTTTAATAACTAAATAACTTAATAATAAATAATTTTCAAACCTAATGTTTATTTTATTTTTGGCATTGAATGTGGTATAGGTAGAATTAAAGCTACGAGGATTGAGGTTGATAACTTGACCCATTTTTTATTTCACAATCCTCATGCTACTTTCAAAAAAATGATAAATAGATCATAATCAAATACATGAAACTCAAATCCATACAAATTTGTAGCCCTATGAGTTTCATATATATATATATATATATATATATATATATATATATATATATATATATATATATATATAAGGACTTGAAAAATAAAAATGACATAACTGAAGCAATATAACTATCACCTTATAGCCGATTATTGTGATAGTTATATTTATTCAGTTATGTCATTTTTATTTTTCAAGTCCTTATATATATATATATATATATATATATATATATATATATATATATATATATATATATATAAGGACTAGTTAGGACACAATAATCGGCTATAAAGTGATAGTTATATTTTTTCAGTTATGTGATTTTTGTTTTTCATAGTTGTCTTACCCCATGGTCCCATAATTGGTTTATTATTTATACTCTATACCCTAGATTTTTGTCACAATTTTTTACTCAGTTTAATACATTATTTGGTTAGTCTTTAGTTTTACCACTCTAAACCCTAAACAAATAAGAAACTAATTTTCTTTGAGAAATAATGGAATGCAAGATACTTCTTTTAAATAATGCACAAAGAATAAAATGAATTATATTGTGGTTTATCTTTACCACATACTTTTTTTAAACAAATAAGAAACTGATTTCATTTGAGAAATAATGGCATGTAAGATACTTCTTTTAAACAATGTACAAGGAACAAAATGAATTATATTATGTGGTTGGTCTTTACCACATACTTCTTTTAGACAAACAAGAAACTCATTTCTTCTGAGAAATAATTGTATGAAAGATAATTATTTTAAAATAAATAAATAAATGCAACAAAGCCTCATAATCATTTCAACCATATTTCTGACTAACCCCAAAATTCCCATTTCACATATTTTGAGTTTAAGAAAAAGATTTGTAGATATACATGAAATTTCTAAGAAGACTAACATGCATAGTGTTTTTAAAAAATATATTTAAACAAATGTTTTTCAAGAAACCTATTATTATATTTATTCATTTCAAGATAGATGTCTATTCATGAAAATAATTGCTTGTAGTCTTTAAAACTAAAAAAACACAAGTACATATCTTTCAATCACAAGGAAACCCACCTACAAATTGTTTGTGCCTTTATTTATAACTTCTCATCCCAATATATTGACTACCTGTGCTTCACTTTAAACTACCAAAGCTTCACTTCCACCAAGAGCTTACATAAATGACAAGAAAAATTGAGAAACCATCAGATATGTGTTCGAGCAACTTCCATTAATCCTGTAGATGACGTGTTGGACCAACATTAAATTTTGCCTTGGGGCCCCTCAATATGCTAGTGTTGATTCACTAAAAAATGGGGCTAAATCTAAACCTCAATCCCCATATCTTTAATTCTACCTACACCACATTCAATGCTAGAAATAAAATAAACATTAGGTTTGAAAATTATTTATTATTAAGTTTTTTAGTTATTAAAAACCATATAGAAGGAAGAGCATGTGGCACCAAAGAATATTTAAAAAATTTTCATAGTAAAATATAATTAATACCTTAAGCTTATTGTGTCTTAGGTGGTCTTTATTATTTACATACATACATACATACATACATACATTCATACATACATACATACTTGGAAATTCTAGACTAACCTATACATATATCGTGTAATTTTTTGAAGAATTAGATCCATACATGTATAGTAATTCTAGTGAATCTGTGTCTCGAAATATGATCAAGTATAATCTATAAGGTGAATTTGTGTCCTAAACTATGAAATTATATAAAATTGAGACTATTTGACCTATGTATTGTTGGGGATCAGTCAACAAAATTGATTACTATATGAAAACAATTAAATGTGGAATTAAACCAGATAGATAAGTAACTAGAATCAGAAATAGCAAAGAACAAGAGATACAAGAAACCACCCTGAAAACTTGTATTAAACTCTTTACAGAAGGAATTACAATTGAAGAAACTTCTTTTCTTCCACACCTCTCTCAGATGTACAGATCTTTTCTTAGATCTCTTTCCCTCAAGAGTTCTCTCTCTCAATTACAATCAACTCCAACAACTTGGATTGATTCACATATACAATCTGTATTCTACTTCTACAGTAGTGTCTACTAAGCTATGAAGATCTATCCCTAATATATAACTTTAGAGATTCATAAGCATATAATTGCAACCACTAGATGTACCTCCTAATCAAGGGCTCTAATCAGTTCTACTTAAATTAGAAACGCGGACTTACAACCAACAGTTCATCTTTACATGCAAACATTCTATTCTCGCATGAAAGTAGCGTTCTGGACGCACAGGTGACCGATGTCGGTCCCTATATGCCCGCCTATGACCGATGTTGGCCAACCTACTGCCGATGCTGATAGCTTTTGGTCTGCTTCTGACCATCGACGACAACTGTGGACTTCCAGCAACTTTTGTACTTGCTCATGGGTGAAGCTTTTAGCTCCATACCTTAACAATCTCCCACTTGGAGATAAATAGCTGCACCAGTACCTATACAACAACATCTTCTAGCTCCTCCATCTTCAACTTAATCATGAAGACCAACAAAAGTTGAATAAAGATTCAACTTCTCCTTTGTAACTGGCTTGGTTAACATATCAGTAGGGTTCTTATCTGTATGGATATTCTCTAGCTTCAACTCACGATCCTCCAATACCTGTCTAATGAAGTGGTACCTAAGCTGTATATGCTTGGTTCTTGAATGAAAGGCTGAATTCTTAGTTGAATGAATTGCACTTTGACTATCACTATATAGTCTGTAACTCTCTTGCTCCTTTCCAAGCTCTTCCATGAACCGTGTCATCCATATCATCTCTTTGCTAGCCTCTGTGACTACAATATATTCTGCTTCTATAGTTGACAAGGTAACAACCTTTTGCAACTTTGAAATCTAGCTAACCGCCGTTCCACCAACAGTGAAAACATATCCTATGGTGCTTCTCCTACCATCCAAATCACCTGCCATATCTGAATCTACATAACCATGTAGAGAAGTGTTAGACCCACCATAGCACAAATGCCTACTGCTGGTTCCTCTTAGATATCTAAGGATCCACTAAACTAATTTCCAGTGTTCCTTTCCTGGATTGGCCATATACTTACTTACAACTCCCATTGCTTGGGCAATATCAAGCCTAGTACAAACCAACTCCCATTGCTTGGGCAATATCAAGCCTAGTACAAACCATTGCATACATTAAGCTTCCTACTGCGGAAGCATATGGAACTTTCCTCATCTAATCTACCTCATCATGTGAATTAGGACACTGTTCTTTACTCAACTTGAAGTGTCCAGCCATAGGTGTGCTTACTGGTTTTGCATCCTACATATCAAATCTTTTCAACACCTTGTTCACATAATCCTCTTGAGACAAAATCAACCTGTGATTTTTCCTGTCTCTCTTAATACTCATGACAAGGATTTTCTTTGCTGCTCCCAAATATTTCATGGCAAATGTGTGAGCTAATTTCATCTTAAGCTCAGAGATATCCTGCATGTGTGATCTTGTAACCAACATATCATCTACATACAACAATAAAATAATATATCTACCATTATCTAATCTCTTAAAATACACACAATGGTCAGATTGGCATCTACTGTAGCCATGCTCAGTCATAAATCTGTCAAACCTCAAATACCATTGTCTTGGAGCTTGCTTGAGGCCATACAAGCTTTTCTTCAATCTGCACACTAGCTTCTCCTTACCTTTGACCTCATATCCTTCCAGCTGATCCATACATATTTCTTCATCCAAATTTCCATGAAGAAATGCTGTCTTAACATCAAGCTGCTCAAGATGCAAATCCTCAATAGCAACTAAAGATAGTACAGTCCGTATAGAAGTCATTTTAACAACAAGAGAAAAAATCTCACCAAAATCAATACCTGGTTTTTATGCAAATCCTTTTACTACCAACCTGGCCTTATATCTCATCTGTCCATTCTCACCTTCCTTCAATCTGTAGATCCATCTATTCTTCAGTGTCTTCTTTCCTACTGGCAACTCAACCAAATCCCATGTTTGGTTCTCTTTCAAGGAATCAATTTCCTCATTCATGCCTAGCTCCCACTGATTCTTGGATTCCACCTGTATTGCTTCATCAAAACTCTTTGGTTCTCCACCATCAGTAAGAAATAAATAGAATAATGAAGGGGAATATCAAATTAGAGGTTTACTTACCCTGTTTGACCTCCTGATGGGAATTTGAGACTCAGTCACAACACGCTGTTTGCCCAAATTCTCTGAAAGTGACCGACCTTGGTCACTTTCAGGCTTGTAACTGACTGACGTCAGTTCTATCTGATCGACATCGGTCACTATCTGACTGACATCAGTTCCTGTGCGACTGACGTCGGTTCCTTCTTGACTGACGTCAGTCTCTGTGTTTTCCTATCTATGATTATTCTTTCCCATGAGCTTATTTTGGACCTTCACCTCATCCAATTTTCCATTGCTCTACTCAGATTGATTCAGCTTCTTGAGCTGATCATTATACGTCACTTTTTCACTGAAAACAACATCACAGCTCCTAATTATCTTGTTAGTTTCTAGATTCCAAAACTTGAATCTGAAATCATCAGACCCATAGCCAATAAATGTGCACCTCATAGACTTAGCATCTAGCTTCTTTTTATTTTCTTTATCAACGTGCACAAAGGCTTCACAACCAAAAACTTTGAGAAATGATAGATCTACCTTTTTACCTGTCCATGCCTCTTCTGGAATTCCACCTTTCAGCGCTGTAGAGGGTCCTCTATTAATCAGGTAAACTGCAGTATCCATAGCTTTTGCCTAAAACTCTAAGGGCAATCCAACATGTAATCTCATACACCTTACACACTCCATGATTGTTCTATTCATCCTTTCAGCAACACCATTTTGCTGAGGTGTTCTTGGAATAGTCCTTTGCCTGTAGATCCGATGCATATAACAATACCAATTGAACTTGTGGCTACAGAACTCACCACCATTGTCAGATCTAAGGCACTTTAATCTCCTACCTATTTCAGTCTCCACCATAGCTTTCCAAATCTTAAACGTGTCAAAAACATCAGATTTCTTCTTAATACAATAGACCCATACCTTTCTTGTAGCATCATCTATGAATGAAACATAGTACTGAGATCCTCTAATAGAAGCAACTTGAGCTGGTCCCCACACGTCTGTGTGAACAAGCTGCAATTTGTGCTTCTTCTTTGTTGACTCAGTCTTGAGAAAACTCACTCTCTTCTATTTTCCAAAAATACAGTCTCCATAGAAATCTAGATCTATGCTTTTCAAATATGGAAACATACCTTTTGACTTAAGAATTGTCATTCCCTTCTCACTCATGTGGCCAAGCCTTTGATGCCACAACTTTTCATCTACATCTGAAGTAGATAATACAGAAGGAGAATTATCAGTAATACAATTACATAAATAGAGAGTACCTACTCTCTTACCTCTGGCCAATACAAGTTCACCCTTAGAAACCTTCCAAGATTCAGCTGTGAGAGTTACTGTACAACCCTCATCCCCTAACTTTCCTACAGAAATCAAATTCCTCTTCAGGCTAGGAACATGCATGCCATCTCTCAACACCCATGTGTTGCCATTCTGCATTTTCAGCTGCACTTTACCTTTGCCAACAATTTTACAAGGCTCATCATCCCTTAAGTAAACTATTCCAAAATCTCCATGGACATAGTCACTAAAATATTCTCTATTGGGGGTTGCATGGAAAGATGCACCAGAATCTAAAACCCAAGATTCTATATTATTATGCAAAGAGAATATAAGAGCATCTTGTGCAACAATACCTGCCACCTTTGCTTCTTATTTATCATCATGCTGTCTGTCTTCTTTAGGCTTTGACCAACAATCTTTGCTTATGTGCCTATCTTTCCACAATTCCAGCATTGTGGCTTCCTGCCATTTCTAGATTTTGATCTTCCTCTCATCTTTGACTTAGATCTTGATCTCCCTTTCTTGCCCTTCTCTTTTTGCCTTCCCCTACTCTCAAAACTTAAAGCATTCCCTGATGTCTCCTCTGTGCTTTTCCTGTGAATTTCTTCATTCAAGATTACACTAACAACATCATCTACTTTTAAAATATTTGAAGCAGATGCAGTATTACTAACTGCCATTACCAAGCTATCCCAGCTCTCAGGTAAAGAGCATAAGATTAATAGAGCCTTAATTTCATCATTAAACACTATTTTGACTGAATTTAATTGATTCACAATTCCATGGAAATCATTTAGATGATTAGATACAGATCCACCTTCCTGCATTTGTAAATTAAATAATTGCTTCATAAGATATACCTTATTTGAAGCTGAGGGTTTTTCATATAAATTTGCTAAAGTAGTCATTAACTCTACCGTAGACTTTGCCTATGATAAATTAGATATCACAGTAGATGCTAGACTCAATCTTATATATCCAAGAGCCTTTCTATCAAGAACTTCCCATTCTTCATCATCCATGTCTGTGGGCTTCTTTGCAGTCCCACCTAATGGTAAGTATAGATCTTTTTGATATAGATAATCTTCTATCTGCATTGTCCATAATTAATAGTTCTTGCCATTAAACTTCTCCATTCTCAATTTACTTTCTTCTACAATTACTTCTCCCACTCAAACAGAAATCCCTGTGAGTAACATGTAATCAATACACACTAACCAAACCTGAAACACCTACTAGTCAAACTGAGCTTTAATACCTCTTATTGGATATCAAGCTCTGAACCTACAACCAGGCTCTGATACCACTTGTTGGGGATCAGTCAACAAAATTGATTACTATATGAAATCAATTAAATGCAAAATTAAACCAGATAGATAAGTAACTAGAATCAGAAATAGCAAAGAACAAGAGATACAAGAAACCACCCTGAAAACTTGTATTAAACTCTTTACAGAAGGAATTACAATTGAAGAAATTTTTTTTCTTCCACACCTCTCTCAGATGTATAGATCTCTTCTTAGATCTCTTTCCCTCAAGAGTTCTCTCTCTCAATTAAAATCAACTCCAACAACCTGGATTGATTCACATATACAATCTATATTCTACTTCTACAGTAGTGTCTACTAAGCTATGAAGATCTATCCCTAATATATAAATTTAGAGATTCATGAGCATACAATTGCAACCACTAGATGCACCTCCTAATCAAGGGCTTTAATCAGTTCTACTTAAATTAGAAATGCGGACTTACAACCAACAATTCATCTTTACATGCAAACATTCTGTTCTCGCACGAAAGTAGCATTCTGGACGCACAGGTGACCGACGTCGGTCCCTGTATGCCTACCTGTGACCGATGTCGGCTGACCTACTGCCGATGCCAGCAGCTTTTGGTCTGCTTCTGACCACCGACGACAACTATGGACTTCCAACAACTTCTGTACTTGCTCATGGGTGATGCTTTTAGCTCCATACCTTAACACGCATATTTTCATAGAATTAACCATTTTAAAAATTAAAAATACTACTTATATCCTATTGGCTATAAATAGCCTCTACAAGTTTCACTAATACACAGTAATAAAAATTTGTTATTGATATCAATCTTGTTGATGGCCCTGGAATCAGAGAACATTGTCCATTCACCTCTATTGTTAGGTGTTAATAATGTTAACATTATGCATGGTCTCAAAATTTCTCTTATTAACCTTTCATTTGATTTCATGTGTACATGCATATACACCTCTACATTCTATTTATGTGTTAACTTATATGTCAATTTGTTTGAAAAAATTGATCCTAGAATCAAATACAAGTGATGATGTATGCTCCTCATGGGTGAAACCCATCTAGTAGATAATTTGAAGCAATATTTATGAACTCATTCAACATCTTTACTTTCTGCAGAAGTATTTATTCTACTACGTTTGTGCTTAGAACTTGTGCATGATTTGAGATTAATGTGTAAAATGTGTGTTCCTTCAGTTCTCTTAGGAATTACTTTCCTAAAATCATCAAAACTTTTGGACCTTTGTCCATTTCTTTGCTCTTATCCTTCAAAGGATTTAAAGTGTGTTTTACTCCATGTTTCATCAATGTATAGGTGTTTGTGAAACCATCATGTTACACCCACCTGTCAAATTGCCAAGGTCCTCCAAATAACACATGACAAACATTTATAAGCATTATGTTTCACATTACTTCATCCTTGTAAGTATTAATCTAAAACTTAACATTTTTTATTCATGAAAATCTAATGTCTCTTCAATAATTGAGACATCTTGCAAGAATTTGGATGCACAATCCTCTTTAGACAAAGCTCCTCTACCATATCTTATGAAATAATATTGTTTGTAATACCATTATTGATATTCAACTTACAAACTTACTTAAATCCAAATACTTCTAAATATATTAGTCCTTTATTCTGAACTATTATCTTATTCTGTTGGTTCCAACATCACCCTTTTCATCATGAACACATATCTAATTTTGGGTTAATCTATGTTATGGATAGACCTAATACTCTCTTCATCTACTTGCATGATATATATATTCACATAGTTTCTCCTACTACTTTCATTATGTGTATGTGGGAACTTAAACACTCTATGCCTAGTTTCACCACATCTAAAACTTGTACACATGAATCCTCTTCCTTTACCTCATCCATATGATATTATACCTATGGTAGGATTTTATCTACCTCTTTGCATATTAATATCATTTTAATTAGAATTAATAGCTTATCCTTCTTTTTTAGAGTAACCTATGTCATTGTTTCCTTGTCCTTGTGCATGTGAAAAGTTTCTTTTCCCTTACATTACACCTTGTTATTTGTAGGAAGACTTCTCATCTACCTTCAACACGGAATAATAGGTTTCTTCTAGATGTTGAAAATATATCATACCAAACTCATATTGAATTTAAATGTGTAATCCAATCATGTAGTTTGAGACATTCTTGATGTCATCTTCAATACGATTCCCTTAGATATTGAGCCTATAAAAGTATCAAGTGTAATATTTCACACTTATCTCCCTTTGTCATAGATTTGAAAGCTTAATAAATAATTGTAAATAGTAATAAATAATTATGAATTAGCATTCAAAATTTCAACCACTTTTTCCGAAGTCTTGTTCTTATCTTTAACACCCTAAACTATTTACATCTACATATGTTTCCACCACAAGGATGGGTGACCTTTAAACTTGGTGCATATGAATTTTACCTCCCTAGGATCTTCCATACTTTTATATAATAAGTATTTATTTAAATCAGCAATCCAATAAATGATTTCTTTAGGACTAAAACTCCCTTAATATCTAGGAATCCCCAACTTTGGCTTACTACTCATCCTTGCAACTATGCATAGGAATATATCTTCAGTTTCATCGACCTCTTATTTTTATATGACCTTAGTCTCAAGTGCCTCTTATATATTATCAATTTCATCATTCACTACAACACATTGACATTGAGAAATATCCATAGCCTCTAAATAGGATTACATATTTCTCATCAAAATTTCCAAGACTATAAGTATTGGCATTCTAGGCACTCTCACAATCAAGCCTCTGTGATTTCCCCAAAATCAAATAACAATCACTACAACTTCTACCCAACACTCATGCTAGAATATATATTCCATACTTTATACCCACACTCAAAAATGTAGAAAATAGAATATATGTGCTGACCTATAAGGAATAAAACCTTTCTATTATACTAAATGATGTAGTCAAGGTTAGGTATCTCAATGAAGAGATACCTTAGACCACATAACCTTTAGAATTACATCTTATAAAAATACTACTAAATGTACGAAAAATAAATTTAGTTCTTTATTGGATTATCATAAACTAAAATATAACTTGAATACACATTGATGAAAACTCAAAAATATCAAATGAAATGCATTACATCGAATACTCAAATCTCTACTTGTTAACTCATAATCTTTACAAGTTTATCTATCTCTCAAAATTATCACTATGATATATGATCACCTTTAAGTTCATTGACCAGAGGACTCAAGTGTAGGGGAATGTTTATATAGACATAAGACCTACCTACATACCTTAATTATATAAAAAATCCACTAAAAAAATTAAATATTCATAACACATCACCATGTTCCATAACATTAAATGCATTGTTTAATTCCAATGATTCATAACACATCATGCCCAAATTACTCCATAGTGTGATATTAATTGAAATTAAAAAAAATTCATGGTCAAAGGTATTAAATTAAATAGTTAAAAAAATCACAATTTTTATAGTGCCAAAGTGTCACATTACTTCATGAACACTTGCACTCCACAAAGACATTGTGAATATATCCACCCAGAAGTATCGAGTTGTAAAAAAATTGTAGACCAAAATCTTGTGCAAAAATGTCCATGTGATGGTTCCACATGATCCTCATGTTGAGATGTGTTCCTATTTTTGTACTTGTGGCATTAAGGTTTTAATTTATGTCAAAGTTATTCAAAGTTCATCGATGTCCCAGAGGTTCTCTTATGTAGAGACATGGTAAGTATTCATGATAACTCAAGTATGGTCTAGTAGATTCTTGAATTTTGTATGAGGTATTGGATCTATGTTGTGGTATGAAAATCTTATGAAAATATGTGTGGCATTAGTTAAGCATGGTTTAAAATAGTTATATCATGTGAATTAATATTAAAATGCATCTATAGTGGCAGGGAGGTCAAGTTTGAGGCTTAATCCTTGCATAAGAGACCTAGTATGATGGAACATGTTTGGTAGTATATTGAGATGAACAATGTGAGACCTATATGAAGAAGGTTGGAAACTTTTTAAATTTTTATGATGTCACATGACATGTTTATGAGGTGTTTATATCAATTCAAGAGGTTTATAAGTGTTTTCAAGGACCAAGCATAACTGGTAATTCAAAGACCTAACATGCACAAATACCTAATATAGCTAAATGAAGAGTCAAGGTGATTTTATAAGGTAATAAATCACACATGAGCATGGATTTAGGTTAAATATGTTTTTTCAAGGGTATTGACCAATCTTGAGCTCCCAAGTTGAAGGAGGAAGCATGAAATTTGGTTTTAAGGTCTCCTGTGTATGTAGATTAAAGGTTTCCAAACTCGAGAAGGAATTTTTGATGTTCGTTGGCATGTGTGATCATTGCATGGGAAGATAATTTATTTTGGAGAGATTTAAAATGGTCATAAAAATTATTTACAAGAATTATTTTAGAATTTGAGGGGCAATACTGAATGAATAAATGTTAAGAAGGCAAACTGGTCTAAAACCCTCTCAAAACCATCTTAATGACTTGATTGGAGAGAAATCATTGGGAAGGGCCAAAAATGGTTTGGTTTATCAGTTTTTATGAATGGATGTTATATAATACTCCTCAAATAATCTCTAGGTGGTAGTGGTGTGTCAGGATAGTGAGTAAAATATACATAAAAATGCTTATTTCTAAAGAATTTGATGCTACAAGCAGGGTTGACCAGGTCAACACATGCAAGTGGATGGAGGTTGAAGTTAAATAATTTTTATTGATGTAAATAATTATATTTTGGAAAGTTACATGATCTGTGTTAACTATTTTTCTCACCCAAGTTGACCTATCACTAAATTGGCAAAGAGTGAAAATAGTGAAGAAAAC
The DNA here is from genome assembly GCA_037957365.1 of Torreya grandis. NCBI lineage: Eukaryota > Viridiplantae > Streptophyta > Pinopsida > Cupressales > Taxaceae > Torreya > Torreya grandis. The sequence continues at coordinate 288,803 of JARHVA010002054.1, read as the reverse complement.
CAGTTAGAATGAGAATCAGTTTAGGGATGTGTTTTAGATGATTAAGAATGAATTAAATTGCTTTGGGTAATTTTTAAAGACATATATATCATGTTATATTTGTTAATAATTTTTTATAATGGTCATACACAAGCAATAAAGTTTTCTCAAAGTGACCTCTCTGTGTGAGTGAAGACACTAAAAGAGTGAGGTTCAAAGTTTGACCCATTTGTTCCATATTTAATATTTGACCTCTATAAATTTGTGTTTTAATTTTATATAAGGATGTTTAAGGATAAAATTAATGATTTTTAAGTTATTTTAATTGGTTATACAAATTTTGGAAGTCATGTTCAACATGTCTAGTTCTTAAGGCAGTTTGGCAGCTCTGTGTATGTAAGTGAGAATGGTAAGTTAGAGGATTAAAAAAAATAGATAAATAATAATATGGATATGATGTGTTTTATGACATAAATTAACTATAAAATATTTATGGAATGTTGTGAGTTTATCTATGGTGTTAATATGTGGAAGCCAAAATGGCTTATCAAACTGTGTAAGGACTGTGAAAGAGTGGCTTGAGAGATTGGTTTGTAAGACCAATGATTGTCACTAGAGTTTGAGATATAAATATTTTAGGATGATTTAGAGACCATATATAAGATATTAATGTGCATGATATTTATTATAATAATTCTTACAAGTGTTAAAGACAAACTTCTACATGACTGTATTTTTAAAGCTACATGTAGTTTAGAGTAGTTATCTTGCAGAGGTGAGTTTGGAGTGTTTTTCCAAGATTTTAAGGATATATAGATTATGAGATGTTCAAAATATATATTAGGTTCATGATAATTAATTTATATTAATGATGAGTCCCTATTAAAATGTGAAAATTTAATATCTTTTGAGTGTGTTTTTGGAGCCTATAGATAGTTATGAATGGTCATGTTGCAAGAATATATTTGAGGTGTTTTTCCCTATTTGGCAATGAAAAATTTACATCATGGTGACCATGAGATATTAGAGGATATATTAATGTTAATTTTTTATTTGGTTTTATGGTAAAATTGGTTGTTTGATTTAGTTGTGTGAAACAAACTTTCAGGTAGTATGAAGGTCTAATGGCATGATTTAAATGGTGAATTTGACTTATAGGTGGTATGGACATATGTAGATTATATAATGGGTATATTATAAGTGATTCATGTATTGGTGAAGACTCAAATTGTTTCAAGAGGTCAGAGTGTAACATGTGCCTTAAAGAAGGCCTAATTCCTTTAGGTCTCTATTAGGCCTAATAGGATTTTGGTCCTTAAAGGTAATGAATGACTTGTGGGATGATTTTTTATTGTGTGAAACATGTATTATCACTTATTATGACTATTATTAAAGTATGGTAAGGTTGTTTTCTAACCAATATGGGTGAGACCTAGTGTTGAGTATATAAGCAAGGCCTAATTGGCCTATTTGAGCTAGGTAGAGAAGAGTGGACATAAGAAAATAGAAGAGATCATTTGAGAAGAAAAGGTAGGTAATCTGGAACTTTAGTAAGAGACAAAGGATAATTCATGAAAATAAATTATAGATTATGCAATTAGATGATAGGTTAATGGACTTAATAAGCCTAGAAAAGGCATGTTGAGTGAGTGAGCCTAGAAGACTGTTTGAGAGGGGTAGAAGGTTGAAGTGAGTTGAATGAGGTGAGATACCATTAGTAGATACATTAGAAGAGTGTTATAGGTATATTATAGTGAGTGTATTGAAATATAGATAAGGGAGAAAGCTAAATAAGAGATCACCATTAGTTGAGAGAGTAATAAGGTGTCTTGAGGTGATTAAGCTTGCCTTGGCTGGGTTGGTGCTTGGTCAAGAGGGAGTTGGAGATGATTTGTATGTTGAAGCTTTCAAAAGTGTACTTGAAGTCACTGGGTTATTTCCAAGTCACTTAGGGGGTTTGTGCCTCATTGAAAGTTGGAGCTTGCTAAAGGACTAGCTAGGTTGGTGCTTGACTAGTGAGGGGTTGGTGCCTCAAAGTGGTGTGATAGTGGGTTTTATCCCCCATGAGGTTTTATCACATATCTATGGTGTTCATGTGTTGATATCTTGATTCTTATCTATGTGATTACTTCTCTAGACATTGCTTGCTTCCTATATTGGTTTGAAAGGTTAATAAATGAAGTATGGATTTTAATGAAATGTTTTAACACTAATTAACCCACATAATGGTTGTGATTCCAATAATTGGTATCATAGCTGATCCTTTGGTGGAGTCTTGATATCTTTAAGGTGATCCTAGAAGAAAAATATGGCTGAACATGTGAAGCTCATGATTGAGGTTCTCATAAAAGTCTGCATGATGGTACTATCAAGATTGAAGAAGGATTTTGTTGAAGCCAAGTCTAAGATCAAACCTAAGTTGATAGACAAAAAGACATTAAATCTTTATTGAAATAAAAGTACAGGTAAAGTCATCAAAGTGTCTTGTAGAACCTTGGTTTAGGCCTAGTACGAAGGTCTATAGGTCAACAAGAGTACTTGGGGATCAAGTCAAGATTATTCAAGAGGTTTAGGAAGTTGGTTTTTTTGTGGTTAGATTTTTTGGGTGTTTATAGGCCAATGAGGTGATAGCAAATTTTATGAGGGTGCCTTAGATGTTTTGATGAGGTCCTAGTGCTTCACATGATATTTTGGAGTGAAGAAAATGCATCATTCTAGCTTAAGAAGGACCAGACCTTCATAGACTATCACACATGTATGAAGTGTAAGAGAAGTTTGTGAATTTATTGTAGGTACATATAAATTCAAATTATGGTCAAATGATTCATGAAGATGTTAGCTAATATCCCAAGAAGATCCTCTAAAAGTTTTATGCCTTGAAGTATTTCTTATCTCAAAGTTATGAGCATTAAAATATAATCTTATATGTTGTGTCATGCTAGAAGAAGTCAATTTTATGCTTTAGGAAGTCGTTGAGGATTCAAAATTATAACCATTGGAGTTAAAATTCAAACTATGCATGAACCCAAGAGCATTCCTTTACTTATAGAATCCAAGAAAGAGGTCAAAACTTATTGGTGTAAAAAAGAATGTTAATTTAGACTTCATATATAATATCTTAAAATTGATAGTGTGATTTGAAATTTTGTACAAGTGAATTTATTTCACATCTAAGTCAAAGTTTTTTGCCTATGTTATTACTCAGAGAACCTAGGCAGAATAAGGTGGATTTAAAAACTCTCTATTTACCTTGAATTTATGTTCTAAGCATTGGATGATGTTGTAACTTCATTTTAGTTTTGTTCCATGATTTTAAGAAGTTTTAAAAGTGTGCCTATGTGTGTGAGAATATAATTAAAAGAGGACTGTTCTTAAGGTTTATGTTTTTAGAAGATAGAATGTCTTGTTGAATGGAATGGAGCTGTTTGCTCAGGTATTCCAAAAATTATTGTGATGTTCCAAGAGTAATATGATAAGTTGGTTGTGTCTTGAGAATGCTCATAAATTTATGAAAGTGATCTAAAGATGGAGTGTTCTTCATGAGTGAACACAATCAGGAATTGACAAAGTTCTTTAGAAGTTGACATTCTACTTATTATGCTTGAATTTGTCAAGGTGATAAGCTTAGGAGGGTACATATGATCTGAGAGAGCATTTTTACATATTGATTACATTGTAAAAAATGATGACAAGAGGTATGAACATGTTCTTTGAAAAAATTATACTTTATGCAAGATACAATGAACAAGGGAAACCAGTGAAGGTGATCTCAAAGTTGTTTGATGCTATGAGGAGTATATGGAGTTATTTGTAGACCTAATTGATTAAGGTGACATATTGAAGGTGTCATGAGATGAGTCATACCCTAATGACACAAAGAGTCTATTTGAGACCTATGGAGTTCTCTTAAGGTAAGAAAATGTGTTATGTATTTTTTGTAACTAGTTGGTGTGTAGTTTCAGATGACATGATCTAGGTCGAACATGGATTTAGGGGGAGATAACTTAGATGGTTTGAGAATATTGAAGAGAAGTATGCATGGAAAAAGAGGGAGCTTGCATATTTAGTGAAATGATCAGGTCATAGGATCAATGGAATATGTATAAATGACCTTGTGAGAGTGAATATGACCTTTTTCATTAATGTCAACGGAGGAAAAAGACTTGATGGGGAGATCCAACTTGATGAGAGATGAGAATGGTCTGTTATGTTAAGATTATTTGACATCAATGAAAAAGGTGGATATTATTGAAGTATGTTCTTATTTTTTTAATTATGTCATTAATATTTTAATTGATGTCTTAGAGGTGCTCTTATGTAGAGACATGGTAAATATTCATGATAACTCAATCATGGTCTAGTAGATTCTTGAGTTCTATATGAGGTATTGGCTCTATGTTGTGATATGAAAAGATTATTATAAGATGTTTGGAAGTAGTTAAGCATGTTTTAATGGATTTATATCATGTGAATGAATCTTATAATGCATCTATAGTGGTAGGAAGGTCAAGTTTTATGCTTAGTCCTTGCATAAGAGACATAGTGTGATGGAACAGGGTTGGTAGCACATTGAGATGAGCAGTGTGAGAGCTATGTGAATAAGGTTGGAAAATTATGAAATTGGTTTGATTTTAAATGAAATTTGGATGAGGTTTTGATACAAATTCAAGAGGTTTCCAAGTATTTTCAATGACCAAGCATAATTGGTAGTTTGAAGACCTAATGTGCATAAGTACCTTTTGTGGCCAAATGAAGAGTCAAGGTGACTTTTCAAGGTAATATAGCACATTTGAGAATGTATTAAGGTGTAATATGTTTTTTTAAGGGTGTTTAACAAGATTTATGCCCTGAATTTAAGGAAGAATCATGAAATTTGGTTTTAAGGTCTCCTATGTATGTAGATTGAAGGTTTCCAAAGCCGAGAAGGAACTTCTGATGTTTATTGGCATGAGTGATCATTGAATGGGAAGATAATATCTTTGGTATATATTTAAAAGGGTAATAATAATTATTTCCAAGAATTATTTTAGAATTTTAGGGGTAACACTAAATGAATAAACTTTAATAAGGTAAACTGGTCTAAAACCCTCTCAAAACCCTCTTAATGACTTGATTGGAGAGAACTTGTTGGAAAGTGCCAAGAATGGTTTGGTTGATAAAGTTTTATGATTGGATGTTGTAGATTAATATTCTAGGCATATCCAAGTAGCAGTGTTGTGTCAATATAGTGAGTAAAAGCTATAGCAAAATGCTTATTTCTAAAGAATTTGATGCTATAGGTAGGGTTGACCAGGTCAACGTATGCAAGTGGATGGAGGTTGAAGGTAAATAATTGTTATTTATGTCCATGGTGATAGTTTGGAAAGTTAAATCTTATATTTAAACTATTTTTCTCACCCAAGTTGACCTATCTCTAAATTGACAAAGAGCGAAAATAGTGAAGAAAACTAGTCAGAATGAGAATCAGTTTAGGGATGTGTTTTAGATGATTAGGAATGAAATAAATTTATTGGTGTATTTTTTAAATACCTATAACTCATATTCCATTATTTAATTTTTTTTATAATGCTCATACACAATCAAGAAAGTTTTCTCAAAGTGACCGTCTATGTGAGTGAAGACAGTAAAAAAGTAAGTTCAAAGTTTGGTTAGTTTGTTCCATATTTACTATTTGACCTCTATAAATTTATGTTTTAAGTTGATATAATGATGTTTAAATATCAACTAAATGCTTTATAATTTCTTGGAAGTGGTTATAGATGTTGGAATTCATGTTCACCATGACTGGTTCTTAAGGTAGTTTGGAAACTTTGTGTATGTAAGTGAGAATGGTAAGTTGGAAGATCTCTGCACTTAGATAAAGCATAATATGGATATGATGTTGTGTTTTGAGACATAAATAAACTATAAAATCCTCATGGAAGGTTTTTATTTACTCTTAAGTTGTTAATATGTGGAATCCAAAATGGCTTATTAAACTATGTAAGGATTGTGAGAGAGTGGCTTGAGAGATTGGTCTGTAAGACCAATGATTATCACTAGAGTTTGAGATATAAATATTGGAGGATGATATAGAGACCATAGAGGATATATTAATGTGAATGATATGTCTTGGAATCACTCTTAAAAGTGTTAAAGATAAACTTCTACATGACTATATTTTTGAAGTTGAAGGCAGTTCTGAGTAGTCATCTTATAGAGGTGAGTTTGGAGTGTTTTGTCAAGAGTTAAAGGATATATATCATATTAATATTTTCAAGAGGTATCTTAGGTTTTAGAAGAACAATCACTGAGGGGGTGGGGGTGAATCAGTGAGCCCAATTTCAACTTCAATTTTTATCTTTATAAACTCTTAACTAGTTATCACAAGCACTCATGAAACATACATATCATTCATAGCAATAATAAAGAGAGATAATGTAAGATCAATAAAAAAAAATAAGACATATGTGGGAAAACCTATTGGGGAATAAAACTGATTGGAACAAGCTTTGGATTAATATATTTTAAAACAAGATCCAATTTAGACCATCTATAACTGATCAAGGAACTACAATCCCTATTTAGTGAGACACCAATCCCATAAGGTGTTACTGCACCTATCTTGCTGAGCTGCAACAACAACCAGACCTTTTAGTAAGTTTTACCATGCAAAGAGGATATAACCACCTTAGATGCTAATATAACACAATATAACCTATTAAACACTTCCACCTTTGAACTAATGTCATCAACACCTGATGATAGACCTCAGCTTATCTCACTTCACTTTCACTCACACTCAAATAACAAGCTATCTATTCTGCCAATAGAATTATGACCAATAAGTCATCCTAATAGTCCTATATATGATCTAATATTTAGTTCATCTTTATGGAACTATACCATTCCTTCACTCCATAACACAAACATAGGTCTTTCTTAATTCACTCCTTCGTTACTCCTTTATAATTCTAGAACCCATCATCTTTGGTTCTACTATTTATAGAGTAATCTTGATTAACAATAACTTGGTCAGCCATTAGGCATGTCTTAACCCTCAAGACATATATCATATGAAGATAATGATTCATACAATCTACATAGGTTATCCATAGGACATATGGGTCACCCTTAAGCATCTACACCTTTTAACAAGGCATTTGTAGCTCTTATAGTTCTCATGGAGACCTATTCACCTATATAGCTCACCCTTGAGCAAAACAAGAAAATAGGACCACGTCCTATTACATAAGTCCACTCCTTATGTCCCCTAAGACATCCTCAAATGATAATAATCAACTTAACTTGCCTATTATTATGCTAAAACAACTCAAACATATACCTTATGCACATAGTCACCATGAACGAACACACAATCAACTTCTTAAACATTGTTCATACTCAAGACAAATTGACCATACCTCTGAAATCGACATAGAGCATCTTTATGGAGTCTAAAACATGCCAATAGATAATTCATCATGAGACATTGATACAACATCAAAAAAATCTCAAACATCCTTCTCAGATCACTTGTAGAACACAATCAAACATATAATCAACTTTGAAGCATCATAACTATGTCTGTACACACTTTTAGATCTTCAAATATATATTAATGGATGCCTCTTGAAGTCCTCTAAAAGTTATATTTTTAATGCATGAGAAAATTTGTCTTATATTAAAATATATGATTGAAATATGGAGCTATAGTTTTTCCCATTTAAATTCAAATATTTGAATTGCAACAGTCATAGTTAACCTTTGAACACAATGCTCAAATCTCATGGACTCTTTGTTGAGGATCAATCTTGCACCATTGATCTTGTCCAAGATTTAATGCATATACCACCAAAGCCAAATGTTAAACACCTTTCACTTTGAACTCATCTTGTTCCATCTCAAAATGTTGACTTAACATACTCTGTTGATCTTTGTGGATCAAAAAGGACTTTATTGATCAATGCTCACCATTGATCAAACTGTACGATCATCCACTAGCCATTGGATTAAGATCCTATAAATTTGCTTAGACATTAAACACCACAAACCTATATTCATCTCTCTACCTCCTAAATCATTGGATAAATCATGCATCATTGATATTTCTTGAGCTTTAACACCTTCATAAATGACTATGGGGACTTTGTCAATATGCATGAGTAGCCATTTTTTTCACCTAAATAACTTATTTTATGCTTACCTGTAGGATCTCAAATTTGGACCAAATGATCTCCTTCCATAGGAGAATATAACCATGTGATCCAATACTATTTAAAATCTCACATGTGTAATATATAATTCCATTAACATACCTTCTCATCAACTTTTGTTACAGATACAACAATGCCCAAAACTACCTGAGAGGCCAACTTTGAGCAACCATATCTTTTGCCAAGCTTCAGTGCATGAACTCAAACTTAGTAAAAATGATCTATGATAAAAACTAAACAAACCCATATGATTATATTTTCTTGACACCTTTGCATGTGCAATAAATAAAACCTTTAAAATTTTCACTTGGCTCTTTCTGCCACACTACAAAATTGGCTATGGGAAAACACAATTAATCTACTTGGGAGCCCAACTTTGAATATGCATATCTTTTGATGTGTTACATAATATGATTTATGATTTAGTGAAAATAAATTAGGATAAAAAATAAACAAACCCATATGATCATATTCTCCCAAAACATCCACATGTGCAAACTCTGACCTCATCAACATGCTTACTCATCTCTTTTTGACCACTTTGTGAATTTGGCTAAGTATGAGAAAACTATGAAATATGAATAAGAAGCCAAATTTTCACCCTCATATCTTTGACCATGATTTGATGCATGACTTGAGATCTAATGCATAATAACTAGGGACTACAGTGATCAAAACCATATGACCAAATTCACTTGGCTCCTTTGCATGTGACAATGGTGATGTCATTAAACTACCAACTCATCTTTTCTATGACTAGACCCAAAGTGTCTAGATGAAAACCATGATCAACCAGATGAATTATACTTATACACATAAGCTCTCAAAGCATGGACCATATCTTATAGGACTCCTTACACATGCTCAAACCTCCATACTCATCCCTAAACCTATCAAGCTATGTCAATACTAAAGATCAACCAACCATACATAAATCACACTAGAACAAACATGCTGCACACTTTATCATACAAGAATAAGCATATTGCACACTTTGTCTTTGTCACATAAAATATCAAAGCACTTCATCCACTCACCAGGGAACCTCTATGACATAACCATGACATCATCATGACAATTCTCCAACAATTGCCCCATTTGTCATTGATGTCAACACCCATCAATATAGCAATATATAACTCACCTTTTCTCTCTTCAAAGCGCTCCTACAATAGGAACTTTATCCCCAATAGGAACTTTCTCCCCCTTTGACACAATGAAAAAGTGGGCATAAACTGATCCTAAGGACCTAAAAAGATTATAAAAATAGGAGAGGACCATCTCAAAAAGATGATATAAACTCCCCCTTACCTTGAGCCAACCTCTTTTTGTCTTGACAACTTCCTCTAGCTCCAAACCAACACTCTCTTCAATCAAGCACATAAAAGAATTGAAATCTGATATGTCTTACCAAGAAACATCTGAGAGGGACTCCCCCTAATAAGTCTAAGTAATTTCACCTTTTGAGAACCTTCATAGCTCAACACACCATGAAGAACCACCATACAGGCTTACTAGCCTTCTATCTCAAGACACTTCCATGACCACCAACTCTGCATCTACACTATGCAAAATAGGAAACATGCACTGATCCAACTTGAAAATATACATGTTGACCCTATATTATATCTCCTTCACAAAAATTTGGATCAAGTCTTATGAACATGTTTCTCCCTCTTAACCAAATACCTTTTATTGATTCATAAAGAAAGAAATGACACCCAAGCTCTATCTTAGATACTCAAAAGTAGCTTTTGCCAATGGTTTGGTCATAATATCTACAAGATGCTCTTTTGTAGGTACATGCTCCATATTGACACATTGATTAATCACTTTTTCTCTTAAGAAATGATATCTAATAGGAATGTTTTTATATTTTGAGTGCATAACAAGATTTTTTGAGATACTAATTTCACTAGTATTGTCACAAAAAATAGGACAAGGCCCATTTTGTCTTACCTTATAATTCTCCAAAGTTTGTTTCATCCACATGTCTTATGTGAAACAAGATGAATTTGCTATATACATAATTTATACAATTGATAGAGACACTGAGGCTTGCTTCTTGCTTAGCCAAGATACAAAACATTCTTCCATGAAGAAGACCCCACCACTGGTACTCCTCCTATCATCCTCACATCTTGCCCAATCATCATCAGTATATGATTTCAAAGATAATTATTTAATCCAGGGACACATAAGCCATGGTCTATGGTGCCTTTTAGATATCTTAAGATATTTTTAATTACTTTCAAGTGAGATTCTCTAAGACCAAATTGAAACCTTCCTATAAGACCTACTTCTTGCATGATGTCAGGCCTAGATGCAGTAGAGTATAAAAGGCTTCCAATCATGGATCTATACAAAGTTTGATCAACTTTTGGTGAGTCATCCAGTTTGCTTAAATTGCATCCTATGATCATTGGAGTACCCATTGGCTTACAATCCATCATGAAAAACTTTCCTAGCATATCCTTGATGTATTTAGATTGAGAAATGAAAATCCCTACAACAGGTTGATTGATCTATAATCCTAAGAAGTAAAATAGTTTTCCCAATATTGACATTTCAAACTTAGTCTTAATAGTATTTACAAATTCTCTACTCAATTTATCATTGTTAGACCCAAAAATTATTTAATCAACATATACAAAAATTATCAATTGATGATTACCTTCTGTCTTAATGTACAAATTACTATCAACTATCACCCTCTTAAAACCTTGACTCAAAAGATACTTATCTAGCCTATCATACCAAGCTCTAGGAGATTATTTAAGACCATACATATCCTTCTTTAATTTAGACACAAAATCTTGATCACTTGACATGAAGTATCCTTTAGGTAACTCAATGTAGACTTCTTCTAAGTTGCCATTTAGGAAAGTAGATTTCACATCCATTTGATATACCTTAAAACCTTTAAAACATGAATAATACAAAAAGAGTCTAATTGATTCCATTATTGCCATAGGAGCAAAAGTCTCATCAAAATATATTCCTTCAAACTAAGCATATCCTTTACATACCAGTCTAGCCTTGTTTCTTGTGACTTCTCCTTTCTCATTCATCTTATTTTTGAAAACCCATTTGGTACTTATCACATTTTTATCTTTTAGTCTAGGAACTAAGTCCCATGTTTCATTCCTTTTTATTTGATCAATTTCTTCATCCATATCATCATTACAACTTTCATCTTTGCTAGCTTCCATCAAAGTTTTGACTTTAGTCATGGATAATAGAGCCAAGTCTTGTTGATTTTGATTGATCAACATTCTCCTTCTAGTCTGTAACCTTGCACCAACATTTCCAATAATCTAAGAGATTGGATGATCTTTTTGAATTCTTCTATATGGAGCTTTAGTATCTTGTCTCTCTTCCTCTTCTTCATCTTCATCATTTGTTTAAACATATAACCTATCATAGTTTGTAATAACATTTTGAGTTGAGTCACTTACCTGCAATTTTGGCTTTTTGACTCTACTTATCTCATCTACTCTTGCATTTCAAATTTCAATAATCTTGTGAAGTCTCTTATTAAAGAATCTATAGGTAGTACCAATATAAGAATATCCTAAAAAGATTCCCTCATCAGATCTTGAATCAAATTTTCCAAGATCATCTTCATCTCTTTTGATGAAGCACATACTCCCAAACACTCTGAAATGTTTAACATTAACTACTCTATTCTTCCATAAATCATAAGGTGTCTTATTACCATTTAATCTAATTTGACATCTATTTAGGATGTACACATAACTCTTGGCTACCTCTTCACAATATCCATCTAATATTTTTACATCTTGAAGCATGGTTCTACCCATCTCAACCACAATCCTATTCTTCCTTTCAACCAGACCATTCTAGTTTGGTGTTCTAGTAGTAGAGTATTGTCTTCTTATCCCATGTTCATCATATAAATAATCAAACTTGTGAGACCAAAACTCACCTCCTCTATCTAATCTCACACACTTGATTTTTGAACCTTTATGATTTTCCACAAGATCTTTAAATGCAACAAATTTTGCAAAATCTTCTAATTTTTATTTAAGAAAGAATATCCAAGTCTTCCTAGTAAAATCATCAATGAAAAGCATGAAGTAAATATTACCTTGAATACTTTGAGTTCTCATAAGTTCACATAGATTAGTGTGGATAAACTCCAATGGCTCTGTAGTAGAGAATTCCTTGTTCTTGTATCTCCTCTTGGTTTGATTCCAATGAAGACATGCCTTGCAAAGAGAATAAGGAATCTTAGTAATCTTGGGCATATGCCTTACCAACCCCTTTGAACTGATCTTTATTATATTATCAAAATTTATATGTCCAAGCCTTCTATGCCAAAGCCAAATTTCTTCCAAATGACTCATGAAGCACTACTCCTTCTGAGATTCATGGAATACATACATGTTATCTATTTTATGAACGTTTGAAACTAATCTATCAGAATTTGGATTTATTACCTCACATACATCATCATGAAAAGTTAAAACATTTCCTTGATTACATATTTGGCTTACACTTAAAAGATTGTGGTTAAAACCTTCTACATATAAGAGATTCTCAGTCTTCATATGACCATTGTCCAAACTTACAATACCTTTGCTAACTATGTTAGTAGACTTGTCACCAAATCTAACTTTACCTAGATTGGTCTTCTTTAGAAAGATAAACTTTCTTTTATTTCCTATCATATGATTTGAGCATCTAATGTCTATGAACCATCTCTTGTTCTCATCTTCTTGAGTGTGCAATTCTACTTGAACAAACAATGAATCTTCCTTTTATGACATGCTTGGATTTTTCTTCTATTCTTCTTTAGACTTGGTCTCCTTAAACCATTTGATAGTGTCAAAGACCTATATATCCTTTTTGTAGAAGGCTCTATTGTAATTCTTGGCTATGTGACCTTATTGGTTATAGTTATAGCATATGAGATCCCTTTTAATTTTTGGAGAGAGAGCACAATCCTTATACCTATGACCAAATTGATTTCAAGAAAAGCAATACCCATTAAATACTTTGTTCATGTTTGATCCTCTTTTCTCTTGACAATTATCTCTTAATGGATTTTCATTCTTGATATTTTTGATGGAGCTGACATCCATTTTCTCCTTGGATAAGAGTAAATTTGAGTAAGTTAAGACCTTATTTTTACATTGTTCCATTCTTTGATTGAGACCCTTATTCAACATGACCCATAGATTCTTGATAATTGCTCCTAAATTTTACACTACATTATTAACTTATGATAAATCAAAAACTAGATTGTATTAAAGCCATGTCATAACCTTTTTGTCAACCATTGTACCTTTGATCACCTTCAAGTTTCTAAGCCTTTACTAAAGGACCTTAATCTGATGCCAATTGTTAGAGGTACAATCACTGAGAGGGGGGATAAATCAATGATCCCAAATAATTTCAATTTTAATTTTGATCTTTATAAACTCTTAACTAGTTATCACAAGCACTCATGAAACATACATATCATTCATAGCAATAAGCAAAAGAGAGAATGCAATATCAATCAAAGAACAAAAGACATATATGGTAAACCCTCTTGGGGAATAAACCCACTAGATTAAGATTTGGATTATTGTCCTATAAAATAAGATATAATTTAGATGAGCTTCAACTGATTAAGGAACTACAATCCCTATTTAGTGAGACACGAATCCCACAAGGTAATACCACACCTATCTAGCTAAGTTGTAAGAATGACCAGACCTTTTATCAAGTTTTAATATGCAAGGAGGATACAACCACCTTATATGCTGATCTACCATAAAAAAACCTATGAAATAATTCCACCTCTAAATTGATGTCAATAACACCTGATGATGGACCTCAACTTATCTCGCTTCACCTCACACTCAAACAACAAGCTCTCTATTCTACCAATAAAATTATTACCAATAGGTCATCCAAACAATCATCAATTTGATCTACTCTTTATCTAATACTTAGGTCACTTTACCCTTCCTTCACTCCCCAACACACACATAAGTGTCTCTCAATTTGCTCCTTCATCATTCCCTTATAAGTTTAGAACCCATCATCTTTGGTTCCATTATTTATAGAGCAATATTGATTAAAAATAACTTGGTCAACCATTAGGAATGTCTTAACCCTTAAAACATATATCATATGAATATAAGGCTCAATACAATCTACATAGGTTGACCATATCACATATGGGTCAACCTTTAGTAGCTACACCTTTTAACAAGGCACTTTTAGCTCTTATAGGTCTCATGGAGACCTATTCACCTATATAGTTCACCCTTGATAAAAAAAAGAACATAAGACCACTTAAAATACATAGGTATACTCCTTATGTCCCCTAAGACATCCTAAAATGATCATAATCAACTTAACTTTCCTTTGCATATACTAAAAAAACTCAAACATAGACCTTATGCACACAATCAACTTCTTAAGCATTATTCATACTTAAGATAGATTGATCACACCTCCAAAATCCATATAGAGCATCCTTATGGAGTCTACAACAAGTTTTAATATCTAATTCATCATGATACATTGATATAACATCAAAACAAACTCAAACATCCTTCTTGAATCACTCGTAGAACATATAGTCATCTTTGGAGTATCATAACTATGTTTGTACACACTTTCAGATCTTTAAATCTATATTTCTAGATGTGCCTTGAAGTCTTATACAAGTTCACTTTATATTGCATGAGTAAATTTATCTTTTATCAAAATATATGATCAAAATACAGAGCTCTAGTTTTTCCTATGTAAATTCAAATATTTGAATTTCAATAGTCATAATTAACCTTCGAACATAATGCTCAAATCTCATAGACTCTCAGCTTAGGATCAATATCGCACAGTTAATATTGTTCAAGTTTTAACACATATACTACCAAATCCAAATGTTAAACACCTATCACTTTAACCTCATCTCATTCCATCTCAAAATGTTGACTTAACACACTTTATCGATATTTACAGATCAACAAGGACTTTATCGATCAACACTCACTATTGATCAAACTGTAAGATCATCCACTAGTCATTGGATCAAGATCTTGTACCTTTTATCAAACATTAAATGTCATGCACCTATCCTCATATTGTTACCTCCTAATTCCTTAGATCACTCGTGTATCGTCATTTTTTCTCAAGCTGCAACACCTTCAAAAATGACTATGGGGACCTTATTAATATGCATGAGTAGCTATTTTTACACTTGAATAACTTCTTCTATGCTTACTTGTAGGATCTCAAATTTGGACCAGATGATCTCCTTCCATAAGAGAATCCAACCATGTGACCCACTACTCTTGGAACTCTTATACATGTGAGATATAATGCTATTAACATTCTTTCTCATCAACTTTTGTCACAGAGCCAACAATGTCCAAACTACTTGAGTAGCCAACTTTGAGCAACCATATCTTTTATTGTGATTCAACACATGAACTCAAACTTAGTGCAAATGATCTATGCTTAAAACTAAATAAACCCATATGATTATATTTTCTTGAAATCTTCACACGTGCAAGAAATAACACCTTAAAAATGCTCACTCGACTCTTTCTACCACACTGTAAAATTGGCTATGGGAAAACATAGTCAATCTGCTTCGGAGCCCAAATTTGCATATGCATATCTTTTGATGCACTACATTGCATGATCTAAAAATTAGTGAAAATAAACTAGGTCAAAAAATAAACAAACCCATATGATCATCTTATCGTAAAATATCCATGTGTTTGAATGCTAACCTCATCAACATGCTTACTTACCTCTTTCTGACCACTTTACAAATTTAGCTATGGGAAAACTGTAAAATCTGACTGAGAAACCAAATTTTCACCCTCATATCTTTGAACATGGTTTGATGCATGACTTGAGATCTAGTGCATAAAAAATAGGGACTATAATGATCACAACCATATGCCCATTTCCAATTGGATCCTTCTCATGTGGTAATGGTGATGTCATCAAACTGCCAACTCATCTTTTTTGCCACTAGACCAAAGTGTCTAGATGAAAACTATGATCAACTACATGAATTCTACTTGTGCACATAAGCTCTTAAAGTATGGATCATATCTTATAGGACCCCTTACACATTTTCAAACATCCATACTCATCCTTGAACCTATAAATCTATGCCAATACTGAATATCAACCAACTATACATAAAACACACTAGAACAAACACATTGCACACTTTGTCATACAAGAATAAGCATATTGCACACTTTGTCATTGTCACATAAAATATCAAAGAACTTCATCCACTCACCAGGGAACCTCTATGACAAAACCATGGCATCGTCATGAAACTCTCTAACATTATATTCATTATAATGCATTGAGAGTCATGAGAAGTCCCTGTTCAAGTGTGAAAAGTCAAAAGCTTTTGACTGTGTTTTTGGATCTTACAGACAGTTTTGAGTGATCTTGTTACAATAATGTATTTGAGCTATTTTCCCCTATTTTTTATGTCCAATGGACATGTTGGTGACCATGAGCTATTGGAGGATCTATTAATGTGATTTTTTCATGTGGTTTTGTGGAAAAATTGGTTGTTTGCTTCAGTTGTGTGAAACAAACTTTCAGGCAATATGAAGGCCTAATAGTGAGAAGGCATAATGGTATGGTTCAAATGGTGAATTTTAATTACAGGTGGTATGTACCTATGTATATTATATAAGGTGTCTATTTGAGGTGTGTTATAAGTGTTCATTAGTTGGTGAAGACTCAAATTTTTTCAAGAGGTTAGAGTGTAACGTGTGCCTTAGAGAAGGCCTAATTCCTCTAGGTCTCTATTAGGCATAATAGGGTTTTGGTCCATAAAGGTAATGACCAACTTGTGGGATTATTTTTTATTTTTTGAAACGTGTATTATAATATATTACAAATAATATCCAAGTATGGTAAGGTTCTTGGCCGACCAAGATGGGTGAGACCTAGAGTTGAGTATATAAACAAGGCCTAATTGGCCTATTTGAGCTAGTTAGAGAAGAGTGGACATAAGTGAATAGAAGTGATCATTTGAGGAGTATATTTAGGTCATGTATATGTTTATTAATAGGTATAGGGTAATTTATGAACATCAATTAGGTATTTTTCAAGTAAATGATAAGGTTAATGGACCTAATGAGCCTAGAAGAGGCATGTTGAGTGATCTTAAAAGGCTGTTTGAGATGGGTAGAAGGTTCAAGTGAGATGAATGAGGTGAGAGACCATTAGTATCTACATAATAAGAGTGTTTTAGGTATATGACATTGAGTGTATTTTAGGATAGATAAAAGAGAGAGCTGAATAAGAGATTACCATCAATTAAGAGAGCAACAAGGTGTCTTAAGGTGATTAAGCTTGCTTTGGATGGGTTGGTGCTTGGTCAAGAGGGAGTTAGATATGCCTTATATGTTTGATATTGTAGAAGTTTCTTTGAAGTGCTTGGGTTGGTGCCAAGTCACTTAGGGGGTTAGATCCTACTTGCAAGTTGGAGCTTGCTAAAGGACTAGTTGGGTTGGTGCTTGACTAGTGAGGGGTTGGTGCCTCACTAAATATTTATTCATTATTTATAGGATATTAGTCCAAGTGGTGTGATAGTGGGTTTTATCCCCCATGAGGGTTTACAACATATTTATGGTATTCATGTGTTTATATCTTGAATTCTTGTCTATGTGATTGCTTCTCTATGCATTGCTTTCTTACTAAATTGGTTTGAAAGATTAATGAATGAAGTGTGGATTTGAGTGAAATGTTTACACACTAATTCACTCCCCCCAAGTGGTTGTGCATCCAAATCCTCACTAAAATACTCATGTGATCTAATGTACCTAAATAAGGTGCTGAAAAATTTTCAAGATAAAGTTATGCTCAGCTACTCTGATGTTGCAAGACTTTCATTTATCTCTTTTACATGGATACTCCAACTTGCATGGAATCAAATATAGACCTTTAAGATACACTTGTTTGATGTTTTTTAAGTGATTAAAAAATATGCATGCCAAAATATGTGAGTAGAATAATAAAATTCACATACAAATGTTGCAAATAATGATAATACATAGGATTACAGAGGTGCAAAGGCAATGCAAAAAAAACATAAATAATTTACATGAAACAAGACTTTTACACAACATATATTAGCTTATTTTTATAATATAAATGTTTTTTGTTGATGTAGGATTACAAGTAAACCCAAATGTTACTACATCACATCTTCTTCATTTTAATTCGTATAAGCATCTTGAGATCCATTAACATTAACATTGTCATTCAAATAAGATACATCAATTTTTTGTAAAGGCACATCATTCACATCTTTTGTTAAAGTAACAAATATTTTGCATAATAATACACATTTCCATATTCCATTTTATTTTTTAAGGTTAACCTCAGATTAAATAAAGATATTTCAACAAAATACATAGCTTCTTGATTAAACATATAACTTATTCCAGGTGGAATATCAGTTCTAATTAATTTAAGTGGCATAAATTAGAATCAAACATGAAAAGATATATGCCATACAAGTATACTAGTGTTGTCACTTTGAGTTTCACCCTTTGAGGAAGTGTTTCAAGTATTTTCACTTAATTGACATTATGGGAAATCTTTAAGGCTATGGGTGACATATGACTAAAAATAACCTCCAAATAGGGTTGGATCCCTTAATGATACACCTAAACTAACATTGCACCTATTAAAATTGCAAGGAAAAAGGAGAAATAAATTATGAAATCAATGACTAAAGTGGTGATGTACCAAATTATAGTTATCTTCAACTTATTTATGATTGATACTATGGACTAAAACAAGACTGAAATCTGATTTCATAACTCCAAACAGTCCTTCCAACATAAGTGTTTCAATATGGAGGTTATAGTTAATGCATCAACTAATAGGGATAATCAATAGGTCTAAAAAAGGACACTAGTGAAGATTTACATACTTAGTCTTTGCAAGACTACTTGACACACACCATATGACCTATAAGAAGATAATGAACTCATAAAGAGGAAATAATGAAGAGAATAAATGTAAGGAAGATGGACACTATCACTATCATTCATCAATAATTCATCATAAAAACACTAGATACAAGATGGATAAGGCATGAATTAGCTTGTATTAGATTCAAAATTTAAGAATCAATATCAATTTTGGTAGGGCTAATATGTTGTGGATCCTATTTCCACATTACAATGTATTTCAAATATTATACATTAAAATGTACTACACACTCTTAATGCATTCTCGTTGAGGTTTGGGGCCCTTTTTTTCTAGGAGTATAGATACATGGTTTTTCTATACTTGTTCTATGTACCTTACTCATTAACATTTGGTAGCTTGATGTATGCCATAGTGTGCACTAGGCCAAATATTTCCCATGGAATAGGAACAGTAAGTAGGTACATGAGTGATCCAGGTAGTGAACACTAGAAGGTAGTGAAGTCGATCCTTCATTAGTTAATAGGGACTACAGGGAAAAATTTAAGCTATGGTGGATTGGACACCACTTTGCGTGGTTATGTAGATCAAACATGGCCAGAGATTTAGACAATAGGAAGAACATGATAGGGTATGTGTTTACTATAGGTGACACAACATTGAGTTAGATTTCATGACTATAGAAGCTTGTGGCTTTGTTAACCATAAAGGCAAGAAAAGAAATGATTTGGTTATATTAGTTGCTTGAGGAGTTGGGTCATAAGTAGGAGGAAGGGAAGCTATATAGTGATAGTCAGAGTGCTATACACTTAGCAAAGAACTCTGCTTTCCACTCTAAGATGAAGCATATACAGTTGAGATACCTATTAGAGGTACAATAATTGAGAGGGGGGATGAATCAGTGAGCCTAGATATTTAAATTTAATTTCCAATCCTTTTAAAACTCTTAATCAATTACGACAAGATTTCATGAAGCATACACATCATTAATAACAATGAAAAAGAGAGACAATGGAAGATCAAACACATAACACATGACATATGTGGGAAATCCTTTTGGGGGAGAGAATCCATTGGAACCTATAATATGGACTACATTCATATAATGAAAAGATCTAATTTAGATCAAATGTAACTAATCAAGGAACTACCGTCCCTTATTTTAGTGAGACTATAATCCCACAAGGAGCTACTACACTTGTCTAGTTGAGCAGCCACAATAACTAGACCTTTAACAAGTTTCACCTTGTAAGGAGGCTGCAACCCCCTAGATGTTGAGATTCTACAACAAAACCTATGAACACAACATCTCCTAAACATTTATTTCTTGAAAATTTTATGAAGATACAAAGTATATCATCTCTCTTCAACTCTACACACTCAATGCATCTAAAGCCACCTTTTGTATCACCCTAGACCTTTTCACTTATCCTCAATCTGCAAGAGCACTATTTTGACATCAAAAACATGACCCATAGGTCATATATAGAGTCCTCAATCTGATCTAATCATCAAATCATCTACTGGAAACTCTACCTCTCCTTTTCTCCATAACTCTCACATGTACATACCTCTTACAAGTCTTACACAGGTCTTGAATAAGTATAGAAACCATCACATTTGGTTTCATTATTTATAGAGCCTTTATGATTATCAATATTTTAGTTGGTCATTAGGCATGCCTTAAATATTAAGGCATATATTATATAAATACACATCTCAATACAATCTTTGTAGGTTGACCATAGCATCTATGGGTCACTCTTAAGTAGCTATACCTTTCAATTAGGCCCTTGTATCTCTTATAGGCATCATGGAGACCTATTCACCAATTTATCACTTAATAAAGGAAAAAAACACAAGAACAATTTAAAATACATGGGTAAACTCCTTATTTCCCCTTTAACATCTTCAAATGATCATAATCATCTCTGCTGGCTTCTGTGTATGCTCAAATAACTCAAACATTGACCTAGTGCATATAAACATTATTAACAAACACAATCAAATTATTAAGCATTTTTAATATAGAATATCAATTGGAAAAACCTCTAAATACCACATATATAATCCTTATAAAGTCTAAAACACTTAAAAATATCTAAGTCATCATGAGATATCGAAACAACATCAAAACAAGCTCGAACAATCTTCTCGAGTCACTTGCAGAATAAACATGAAAACATAGTCAAATTTAAACCTTCATAACTTTGACTATATACACTTTCAAATATTTAAATTATATTTATAGATGTGCCTTGAAGTTATCTACAACTTTTAGTTTTACTACATGGTCAAATTCTACATAGATCAAAAGATATGAGTAAAAAAATAGACACTTGTCTTTCCTTTGTTAAATTCAAATATTTGAATTCAAAAGGTCATAGTTAAACCTCGATCACTCTGATCACATCTCATCTCCCTAAATATAGGATCAAACACACATTATAAATATTATTCAAAATTTAACTCAGCTATAATTTTCAACAAAGAACATGTTGACCTCATCTCATGAAATCTTTTAATATTGACTCAATGCATACTGTCGATCTCCTATATGTAGTACGGTCTTTATTTGTGTTAAGTATTAGACACTTTGGAATCATATCACTCAATATTCACCATAAATATGTATATATAAAAACATCTTATCAATGTTATATCTTAGAATAATCTTGGTATTTATCTTGGCTTAACATAAACTTTGAACACTTGTCCTCATCTAGCTGCTTCCAAACATCTTGGAATGAACATGCTCTATTGATCCTTTTGTAAGGAGCTCGCTCTTTAATTTTATTAACCAATGAAGAATTTGACCTCTTTGAATTTATGAATACTATATATATTCATTGTATGATCTCACATGAGCCATTAGATCTTCATTTGGTCTTGATATTTATCTTCATGCAAAATAGACGAAGTATGGGGACCATTGAAATATGCCTAGAAGGGTAACTTTACATAGTCCTATCTTTTGCCTCGATCAATATCATGTCCCATAATTTGAACCATATTTTTTTGATCAAATATAAAACCATTCATATATTGAGTATCTCCTAAAAACTTTATGTGTGAAAAATATGCCATTACAAAACTACTTACATAGATTTTTCTATCACAGAGCCACTTATGTCAAGAATTGTTTAGAAGGCCAAATTTGAACATGCATATCTTTTATCACACTTCATTGCATGACCTAAAATATAGTGCATATAAAATAGGCAAAAAAAAAAATAAACCCATATGATCAAGTTATCTTTACACCTTCACACGTGTGAAATATAACACCATCAAAATGCCTACTCAACTTTTCTTGCCACATTGCAAATTTGGCTATGGGATAACATTGTCAAACTACTTAGTAGCCCAAATTTTCCCTTACATATATTATATTTAACTTCATCACATGACCTAAAATTTAGTGGATATAAACTATGAATATATATGATCACAACCATATGACCAACTCCCCTAGAATCATCCACATATGGCAATGGTGATGTCAACAAACTGCCTACTCAAATTTTTTGCCACTAGTCCCAAAATGTCTAGATGAAAACAATGATCAACCAGATGAAATCCAATCATGAAAACAAGAACTCAATCATTATTTAATTTTTATAGGACCATTTTCACATGATAAAATTACCATACTCATCTATGAACATCTCCAATCATGCCAAAACTGAAGATCAACCAAGCCTCCTTCAAGTATACTAGGATAAACACATTGCAAACTTTGTCATTATCAATTAGACTATCAAGGCATTTTATCCACTCAACAGGACACATACATGAAATCAACATGACATCATTTAAAACTCTTCAACAATCTCCCCCTTTGTCATTGATGTCAACACCCATCAATATATAGCTCACCTTTCTTCTCTCTCTTTAAGAACTCCATAATATGAACTTTCTCCCATTTTGACACAATGACAAAGTGGGAACTAAATAATATTGAGAACTTAAAAATACCATCAATAGGAAAGTAACAAATTGAAAATATGATACAAACTCCCCCTTACCTTGAGCCTACATTTTCTTTGCCTGGTCAACTTCCTCTTTCCATAAGCCAACACTCTCTTCAGCTAAGCACTGCAACCAATGAAGAAAGAATAAACCAAAGTAATAAAATCTGATGAAACATATCAATAAAATTTTTAGATGGTATCCCCATAATATCTATAATAAATTTCACCTTTTGATCATTTTTAGATCTCTACACACCATTAAAAACAACTATACAGGCTTACTAGCCTTCTATCTCAAGTTAACACAAGGACCACCAACAAAACTTCATGCCACTCACTAAATAATAAACATGACATAAAACAACCTAAAAACACTCCTTGAAACATACATACCTTTCTATTTTAGAGAAACTAATAAAAACTAACTCTTATTCACACTAGGTCTATTTGGTCTCCTTATAGCCCTAGTTAGAACTTGCATAGATCATAAAATTTAGTAGACACACTATCATGACCTAAAAATTCGTATATTGAGCACTCCCATATTACCCCTCAAGCACACCAATTCCCATCACCTATATCATCCTATGCAACATACTTCCTTCACAAACCTACTAGTCAATTAAGCCCCATCTTGACAAAAACATGAATAATTCAAAAAAAAAACATTAAAATATATATGAATCTTGATTTGAAAACCCATTTGGCCTATTCAACCTATTAATAAGCCTTAAACCTCAACTTATAAGGCAAACCAATTTTATAGCATAGCCCAAAACCCTAGAATATCAAAACAATTAGGGTCAACAAACCTCCTTCTGGTTAACACACATCTCTAGAACTTATTACACACCTAGAGACACCCATCACACACTTATGGACCAAGATCTTAGCTTCCACACCTTTGGGAACCCCTACATCCTATATCCCATTTTAGGCCTACTTGCCCTTAAGCCAAAAAATGAAAAAATTAAGAGTACTCAAAAATCTCCAATTTGACTTCAATAGACCTTTAGACCACAAAAACACCTAGAGAACACCATAAATAAGTGAATAAACCTTTTTGAGCACCAAAATCTTCCTGACACTTCATCAAATCCTATTTTTCCAATTGAAAACCTTCAATCTAACCCTACAGACTGACTATATACAACTTTGACATTATTCTAACATCATCATAGCATATCTTCCACCTAGACATACCTGATCCAACTAAAAACAATCATCTTTATCCTTATATGACCATCTAAAAAGCACCACAACAACACTTTCTTCTTCAATAAAAGTAATCTCTTAAGAAGCATAGATAGAGACATCATTTGCACCACAATTCTCTAAAATAAAGTAAAGGCAGGAGTGGCCCACATCTCCTCAGTAACCACTAGAATTATCTTATAGCTATAAGATTTTTTTTTTTTTATTATTATTCTCAATATGAACTATGACAATTAGTTTCTTTTCTAAATCACTCTCCTTCTCTTCTAAGATTAGATTGATAATACATGGAGACAACACATATTCATGACATACCTTTTCACTTGAAGATTCCACCTTGCAGTAAGGAACCCCATCACTAAGCACTAACAATTGATGTTCTTTGTATGATACATGCTCAACAATGGTAGGGTGTTCCCTTGGATCCATATGCATCTCAGAACTAGCCTCAACCAGTACCTTGGTCTTTTTCTTAGAACTTGGTCTCTTCATTCATAATATGAACAGACAATGAGAGACCTTGACACTATTAAACTTTTGAAGCATTATCTACCATAAAAAAAAAGTTACTTGGACCTGAAGACTCATGATAACTCATACTTACCACCTTTGGTTTCCATGAGCTAACTTGCCTTCTTCCCTACACTCTAGGATCCTAATTGAACTCATTTTGACTTGATGACCTTTACTTGCAGAACTTAGCAATGTGGCCAATCTTCTCATAGTTGTAGTAAATAATACTCCTTGATGGAAACACAATTTGTCTTACCTTGTTGTATAGAAACTTTCAAGGTGTCTTATGTAATTACAAATGAAACAACCTCATCTTTTTGAAGAGGACTCACCTTGTCTAATCTTATGTGGATAATGGTTTGTAAAATGTCCCACATTAAGATAATTGAAGCACTTAACTTTGTTTACACCTTTTGACTGATGACCCCCATCATAGTTCCATGCAAACTCATTTCTAACAAGTCTATTGCATTCTCTATCTCTAAGCCTAAATTGATTACATGTATAATAATAATTATTAAAACATTCATACCTCATGGAATTTGGTTGTCTGATCTAATTTATCTTTAAATTTTGATTGTCCTTGTTCTTATTAGTCTTCATCTTGTCTTGAGTTACATTCCTTTATTCTTCTTCATATCCAAGACTAGTTCTATCACTAGCATGCTTTTGACCACTTAGAATATTGTCTAGATCACTTGATTGTAGACAAGATTTCCAATTGATAACTAAGATGCTTAACCATATCTTCATGCTCCTTGGTGTCTTCATTCATTTTTGCTTCATACACACTAAATTTCTCCCTATAGTCTTTGAGTTGAGACTTCATCTTCTTGTTAATCTTCTTCTCAATCTTTAGTTCTTCAAGAGCATTTGTCAATGTAGTCTCATAGTCCACCTCATCTTCATCATCATCTGAATCACTACAAGTAGACTCCTTTTGATGTGAGTAACTTCCTTCCTCAACCATGAAGAGGGATTCATCTTTAATAGGACCATAATCTTCATGATCATACTTTGAGTCACTGTCTTCACTCTCATTTGATGAGCTATAGTCTTTATTGGTGTAGAGACTCTTCTTATTCTTGTAGAACTTCTTGTTGTCATACTTTTTAAAACCTTGCTTCCTCTTATCAGACTTGTATGTCTTCTTATCTTCATCTTAGTCTTCATCATTCTCTTCATCATCATGCTTATGAGGGCACTTTCTAATAAAATGTCATATCTCTCCATTATTGAAGCATTTGAAGTGTAGTTTACCTTTATACTTGCCTAAACCTATTTTCAATTTTCTTGTAAATAAAGCAATCAGTTCATCCTGATTAATACCAAAAATGTCATCCTCTTTAGGTTTCTTACCTTGAATCTTCTTCTTGGGATTCATCTATGTCTTGAATGCTACTTCATTCTTCGGTGGTATATCATCATTCTTCCTCATCTCATAGGTAGTAAGGATGCCATGCAATTCACATAGCTTTAGATGAGTAAGATCGTGACTATCTTATACAATAGATACTTTAAGATCAAACTTGAGAGAGAGGGACCTTAATACTTTTTAAACTATACTATCTTCTTCAAGGTTCTCTCCAAGACCTCTGATGATGTTCACAATCTCATCAACTCTTTGTAGAAAACATGCCACAAAATCTTCTTCCTTCATATTGAGACTCTCAAATTATCTTTGATGAGTATACAACTTTGCCAACTTAACTTTTGAGTCTCTTTCATAAATAGTCTTCAATTTATCCCACATTTCTTTGGTGGATGTACAATAGATTACCTTGGTGTATTCAGTCTTTGAAAGACTATAAGTGATAACATTCCTCACCTTAGAATTGTTCTTAAACAACTTCTTGTTTGCAACAATAGATGGAGTATTAGAAGTAACCTAATCATTCATAATAGATTGCCATATATCAAACCCTAGGGACATAATATATTTCCTACTCCTTACACTCCAAAAATCATAATTGGATCCATTAAACATTGGTGCTTGCTTAGTAGAGAAACCTCCTTAATGACTACCCATATTTTACCTTGGATCACCTTCAAGCTGTCGAGCTTTTACCAAAGGACCTACTATGATACCAATTGTTAGAGGTATAATCACTGAGAGGTGGGGGGGTGAATTAGTAAGCATAAATATTTCAATTTCACTTCCAATCCTTTCAAAAATCTTAATCAATTACCACAAGCATTCATGAAGAATACACATCATTCATAGAAATGAACAAGAGAGACAATGTAAGATCAAGCACATAACACATTACATATGTGGGAAACCCTATTGGGGGAGAAAACCCACTAGAACCTGTAATATGGAATACAATCCTATAATGACAAGATCTAATTTAGACTAGATGTAATTTATCAAGAAACTATCATCCATTATTTTAGTGAGACTACAATACCACAAGGAGCTACTACACATGTTAGTTGAGCTCCCATAACAGCTAGACCTTTAACAAGTTTTACCTTGCAAGGAGGATGCAACCCCCTAGATGTTGAGATGATATAACAACACCTATGAACACATCTCCTAAACATTGATTTCCTACTAATTTTATGGAGATACAAAGTATATCATATCTCTTCAAATTTACACACTCAATACATCCAAAGCCACCTTTTTGATCACCCTAGACCCCTTTACTCATCCTCAATCTACAAGAGCACTATTTTGACATTAAAAACATGACCCATAAGTCATACACATAGTCGTTAATCTGATCTACTCATCAACTCATATACTAGTCACTCTACCTCTCCTTTACTCCATAACTCTCACTACACATACCTCTTACAAGTCTCACACAAGTCTTGAACAAGTATAGAAACCATCACATTTGGTTTCACTATTTATAGAGCCTTTATGATTATCAACACCTTAGTCTATCATTAGGCATGAATTAACCCTTAAGGCATATATTATATGAAGACACACCTCAATATAATATTCATAGGTCATCCATAGCATCTATGGGTCACTCTTAAGCAACTATACCTTTCAATTAGGCCCTTGTAGCTCTTATAGGTCTCATGGAGACCTATTCACCCATTTAGCACTTCATCAAGCAAAAAAAGAAATAGGACCAATTTCAAATATATGTGTCCACTCTTTATGTCTCCTTCAACATCCTCAAATGATCATATTCATCTTTACTCACTTCTACATATGCTCAAATAACTCAAACACTGACTTGGTGCATAGGAACATTATGAACAAACACAGTCAAATTATTAAGCATTATTCATATATAAAATCAATTCTACAAAACTACAAAGATAACACAAATAATCCTTATGGAGTATACACCACTCCTAATAGCTAAGGCATCATGAGATATCAAAATAATATCAAAACAAGCTCGAATCATATTCTCAGGTCACTTGCATAATAAACATGAAAACATAGTCAAATTTTAACCTTCATAAATTTTATTGTACATAATTTCAAATGTTTAAATTAATATGGATAGATGTTACTTAAATTCCTCTACAACTTTACTTTTTACTACATGGTTAAATTCTATATAGATCAAAAGATATGGCTAAAAAACTAGACATTGGTCTTTCCTTTTTTAAATTC
Source organism: Torreya grandis (assembly GCA_037957365.1). NCBI lineage: Eukaryota > Viridiplantae > Streptophyta > Pinopsida > Cupressales > Taxaceae > Torreya > Torreya grandis. Next base: position 260,388 of record JARHVA010002054.1, on the reverse strand, counting down.
AAATTTTTGAATTCAAATGATCACAGTTAACCCTCGGTCACTCTGCTTGCATCTCATGTCCTTGCATTTAGGATCAAAAATGCATCATTTATTTATTTTAACTTTAAATTGGATATAATATTAAATAAATAACATGTTGATCTCATCTTGTGAAATCTTGTAATATTGACTCAATGCGTACTAATGATCTCCTATATGTATTACAGTCTTTATCTGTGTTAAGCATTGGACACTTTGAAATAATCTCACTCAATACGCACTATTGATCTATATATGTAAAAAAATCTTCTCACTATTATATCTTAGAATAAGCTCAATATTTATCTCTTTTTGACATTAAACTTTGAACACTTATCCTCATCTCATTTCTTTTAGACATTTTGGAATGAACATGCTCCATTGATCCTTTTACAAGGAGCTTAATATTTAACTTTGTTAACCAATGAACAATTTAACCTATTTGAATTGATATGAATAATATATATTCATTTCATGATCACCCAAAATCCATTAGATCTTCACTTGGTGTTGATCTTTATCTTCATGCAAAATAGACCAAGTATGGGGTCCATTGAAATACACCTGGAAGGCCAACTTTGCATAGTCAGATATTTTGCCTCGATCAATCTCATGTCCCATAATTTACACCATATATTATTTGATAAAATTGGAAACCATCCATATAATGATCAACTCCTGAAACCTTTATGTGTGTAAGATATGCCATTATAAAATTGGTCACATAATTTTTTCTACCACAGAGCCAATTATGTCAAGAACTGTCTGGAAGGCTAACTTTGAACATGGATAACTTTTATCATGATTCATAACATGACCTAAAATTTAGTGCATGTCAACTAAGCATGAAACTGAATAAAATAGTATGATCAAATTCTCTTGACACTTCACACATGTGAAATATAACACCATCAAAATTCTTACTTAGCTTTTCTTGCCACATTGCAAATTTGGCTATGTATAGGAAAACACTGTCAAACTACTTGGAAACCAAACTTTTCCCTTTTATATCTTATATTTCACTTCATCACATGACCTAAAATTTAGCAAATATAAACTAGGCACAAATGTGATCACAACCATATGATCAACTCTCCCTGACTCATCCACACATGGCAATGGCGATGTCAACAAACTGCCTACTCAAATTTTATACCATTAGACCCAAAATGTCTATATGAAAACAATGATCAACCAAATTAAATCCACTCATGCATATAACCACTCAAATAATTATTAAATTTTGATAGGACCCTTTGTACATGCTCAAATTACCATACTTATCCATGAACATCTCTAATCATGCCAAAATTGAAGATCAATCAAGCCTCCTTCAAGCATACTAGGATAAACACATTGCATACTTTGTCATTGTCACTTAAACTATTAAGGAACTTCATATAATTACTAGGACACCTACATGACATCACCATTACATCATTGAAAACTCTCCAATAGTACCATTTCATTAGAACAACTTTGGATGAATATAAGTTGAAGCTAGAAAAGATTCATACCTATCAAATTCCTATAGAGATGATTACCAAGGTGGTCAAAAGGGAAAAAATGAAGCTATCTTTAGCTTTAGTTGGTCTTCATAGATGAAAATGAAGGGTTGAGAATCCTGCTCAGAGGAAATCATCTCCAAGTGGGATATTGTTATGTTATGGAGCCTATTTCCACATTACAATGTATTTCAAATATTGTACATTAAAATTTATTGTACACTCTTAATGTATTCTTGTTGGGATTCAAGCCCCCAATTTTTTTAGGAGTAGAGATACATGGTTTATCTATACTTGTATATATGTGGTGTCATCACCCATGAGTAATTGGGAGCCATTATGGGTTAGCTTGGCCCATGGTTTTGGTACCCATTATTTTGTAAAACCACTATATCGATTACCTATTGATGTAATTATATATAGATGGACATACTATAGGTAATACATAGGAAGAACTAAGTTTGAGAAAGTGAACACAGTGTGTGAATTCAAGTACAAATTTGAGAGAGTTTGTTGAACATAGATCCAAACAATATTTGTGCATTTTAATTATGAGAATACTGATCTAAGAGTGGATAGTACTCTTGTTGGATTATAATAAGATCCGAGTAAGTGTTTCTTGGTGGATTTAGCCCACATTGGGTGAACCACATTAAATTATATATTCTTGTTCTGCATTTCAATTTCTATTCTTTATGTATCTTTGCTCATAGCTCTTGTTATTGTAATTCTGTGAAATTGTTACACATTAATTTTTGATTTATTCCTAACAATTGGTATCAAAGCTTCAGGTTGTATTTGCTAAAGTGTTGAATCACAAGAAGGGTTATTAGTTTAAGTGGGAGCTATGGTTGATGGTAGTGAATCAAAGGTTAAAAATTTCACTAGGCAAAACTTTGGTCTATGGAAGATGTGGATGGAAGATTACCTCTATTAAAAGGACTACCATACTCCACTAGGAGGAAAAGTAAAGAAACCAATGGGTACGTAAGATGAGGCTTGGGAGATGATTGATAGGAAATCACTTGGAGCCATTTGATTATGCCTTGCATCTTTGATCACATTTAATATATCATAGGAGAAGACCATAGAAGGTCTCATGAATGTATTAGGGAAGTTATATGAGAAACCCTCTACTACTAATAAAATATTTTTAATGAAAAAGTTATTTAATATGAAGATGTTTGAAAATGGTTCAGTTAATGATCATTTAAATGAATCTAATATAGTTATGAGTATGCTAAACTCTATAAAAATTGAATTTGATGATGAAATTAAGGCTCTAATTATTTTTTGTTCCTTACTAGAGAGTTAGAATAACCTAGTAATGGTTGTGAGAAACTTGATCTCTAACAATGCCAAGTTGAAGTTTGAGGATGTCATAGGAGTAATATTTAGCAAGGAAATGTGATGGAAAAGCTTTGAGAAAACTTCTACGTCAAGTGATGCTTTGGTAGTGGAGAGTAGAGGGAGACAAAAGTATAGAGGAAAATAAAAACATGGAAAGTCAAATGGTCAAGTAAGGTTAAAATCAAAGAGCAAGATGGCATGTTGGAATTATGGAAATATTGGGCATGTAAAGAAGGATTATTGGGCTTTTTAGAATAAGAATAAAAATTGGGAAGAAACCAAGGAGGTGAATGTGGCCTTAGGTATTATTTGTTAGGATGCATTAATTCTCTCCATAGATAATATTTTTAAGTCTTGGGTTTTAGATTCAGGGGCTTCTTTTCAAGCTACAACACATAGGCATTATTTTATTGATTCAAGGGAATTTTGTACATGATTATCTTGGTGATGATGAGCCTTGAAATATATTAGGAAAAGGATGTATTTAGGTCAAGATGCAAAATGGGAACACTTGGATACTGAAGGATGTCAAGCATGTGCACAAATTGAGATCAAAATTGGTATATGTGGGGTAGTTAAGAATTGAAGGTTGTATGGTGACTTTTATAGTATATTATTAGAAGGTGACTAAAGGTTCTATTATGGTAGAAATAGGTATGAAGGTTGGTACCTTATATTTATCAAATAGTGATAACTATTGTAATTTAATTTCCATAGATGTAGATGCAACTTTGTGGCATAATAGGCTCGATCACATGAGCTAAAAGGGCATGCAAATTTTTAAGGATAGGTTTCCTAGATTAAAAGGGTTTGATTTAGATTTTTATGAAGAATGTGTGTACAAAAAATAGAAAAGGGTAAAGTTTCTCAAGGTTGGACCTACAAAGAAGAATAATAAGTTGGAGATGGTTCATTCAGATGTATGGGGGCTAGCTCAAGTATCTTCTATTGGTGACTCATCTTATTATGTCACTTTTATTAATGATAAAACTAAGAAATTTTGGGTGTATGGTATTAGGATAAAATATGATGTGTTTGACACATTTAAAAGATGAAAAGCCTTGGTTGAGAATGAAATAGGTCTCAATTTAAAATGTCTAAGGTCAGATAATGGTGGAGAATATTACGGCAATAATTTTTTTAATTACTATTCTAAGAATGGAATTCATAGATAGAGGATAGTTCCAAGAACTGTACAATAGAATGGAGTGTTAGAAAGGATGAATAAGACTATCATGGATCATGTTAGAAGCATGAGGTTGCATGTAGGATTTCTCCTTTAGTTTTGGGAAAATTAGTAAACACTATTATATATCTGATCAATAAAGGACCTTCATCTTCCTTGGATGGATGCATACCTGAGGAAGCTTGGTCTAGTAAGAATGTTCATTATTCATTTATTAGATTATTTTTATGTGAATTTTTTATTCATATTGATAAAGATGATAGGACCAAGTTAGAGGTTGAGTCTAAAAAATGCACCTTTATTGGTTATGGTGAGGATGACTTTGGTTTTTGAATTTGGAGTCTTAAGGATATGAAAATCTTTTGGTTTAGGGGGGTGGTTTTTAATGGAAAATTCATGTATAAATAGTAGTTACAGGATTAGAAATAATATTCAAAAAAGAGTACACAGTGTTGGAGGACATTGTTGATGGTAAAGTGTCCAAGTAACTAGTTCAGGCACCTACTCCACAGGAATCCAAAAATCCTAAGGTGAGAAGGTCTTCTAGGGTAAGAAGGGAACCTGAACATTTTCTCTCTATATCTTAATTATTTATTACTCACTGAAAATGGAGAGATAGAGTGCTTTGAAGAAGCAATGCAAGTGGATGTCAGGGAGAAGTGGGAATAAGTAATGGATGAGGAACATCAATCTCTCATGGAAAATTAGACTTGGGATTTGGTAAACCCACCTGAAGGTAAGATAGCATTAAAGAACAAGTGGGTGTATATAATTAAAGAGAATGATGGAGGAAAAAAATGTACAAGGCTTGGTTGGTGGTAAAGGGATTTTCACAGATGAAATAAATTAATTTTGATGAAATTTTTTCCCTAGTGGTGAAGATGTCTTATATTAGAACTTTTCTTGGGATAGTGGCAGTGAAAGACTTACACTTAGAGTAGCTAGATGTGAGGAGTACATTCCTTCATGGTGATTTTGAGGAGGAATTATACATGGAGCAGCCACAAGGATATGAGGTCACAAGGAAGAAGAACATGGTGTGTAAATTGAAGAAGAGATTATATGGATTGAAACAAGCTCCATGATAGTGGTATAAGAAATTTGATAGTTTTATGATGGAGTAGGAATACTCCAAGTTTCATTTAGACCTTTACATATATATCAAGAAGTTTTATGATGGTAGTTATATTATCCTGTGTTTGTATGTGGATGACATGTTGGTTGTGTTAATGTGGGTTTTATGCACACTACAGTCAAATGAGGTAACCTATAATGTTTTAAGATATCTATAGAGGTAAAATCCACTCTAGGGCATGTGTTTTAGGTATATGATGTATCTAAACTTGTTGATGGAATAGGGGAAAAACATGTAGGTTGTTAACAAGGTTGTTTTGGATAGAGGTGTGGCCTTCTAACACAGTAAATTTATACGTGAGTTGGATGGGTGGCTGGTGTCTAATCTAAAGTGGGTAGATCTCAATAACAAACTCAAAAAAAGAAGGTAAGGTAGGGAAATAAATAAGACTCCATGATTCTTGGGAATTACTCCCTTGGTTGGTTTTTTAACAGACCTATGCTTTCTCAAACCTATGTTTGTTACTAGCAGCAATAACACATACAATTAGACACAACTAAGAATTCTAAGGGAGCATAGATGTAGGAAGTTCACACACCTTGAAAAAAGGTTGATCCTTTTAGGTTAGTTGCTGCACGCCCTTGATTAGGAGATTATGGCTCAGGTAAGTGAATTATCTAAGGTAGATATTACTTACACATAGAAAACTACACCAAAGAAAGCATAAATATACATTCAAAAATATAATTTAATAAACTTGACCAACTTTATTGATATATTTATTTATCTTTTAATAGATATTTCACATCTTAAGATCAATATATCAATCAATAAATAAAGAATCTACTTGTAGCTATAGAACACTAAATATTTATTGAATCATACAACCATAAAAATAAAAATCAATTACATGGAATTGGAAAGAAAATACTCAAGACACTTTCCTGATGATCAAAAATTGCTCATTTCTATATATTCCAAAATTCTTTGACTCTCTTTACTGAGTGGGGTTATAATTATATATATAGACTTAGAGAAGGGGTTACCTCATGCTCCAAGTTCATGCAAGTGGTTACTAGTGTCGGTTAGAACATGTATTTGTAAAGACCTTTTAAGAGGTAACTAGGAGCTAAAAATAAATAAATTGACTTTTCAAAGTCATGTAGTGTGTGCATGTACACAAAATACAAAATTAATTCCTTACAATTATCCACTCAAAAACCTAAATACATAGACTGTTACAAAATTGTACATGCATGAGACTCAGCTTATCAAGGCTTACTCATTTGCAGTGTTGCATGCACTTTGGTTGGAGTGGAAGTTGATGTGGCCACTAAAGATATAGTTGTTGTGATGGAAGATTGATTTTTCATCACCTTGTTATCTTTATAAACTTTGTGGGATACTCCATACTACTTTTTTATGATATCCAAATTTAGCAGTGAAGGATGATGAATTCTCTTTATTTGTCCAAAGAGCTTGGCATGTTCATCCTTGGTTATTTGAAATTTATTCCTAAATATCTCAACTTCAGTGACCTTTTGAGCCTTGCTCAACTCTGATTCAATTTCTTCAATTAAAAAACCTTGTAAGATCTACTTAAATTCATCAGCTACCTTATGGATAAGCTTGTTAAAATTGAGCCTACTAATCAGCTTACTAATGGAGTCTTTCATATTTGATAACTTTAGCTTATGCAAAATCTGAAGGACTTGAGCCTCATGTGCTTAGTATTTTGGGACTAAAGCTCCAATGTTCTATAACCAATATTTTGTTTCCTCTTACCTAATGACTACTAGGTTCAAGGCATTAGATACCTCTAACATAGTCATTAAGTTAAGATGACTGTAGTGTGAGTTTCCCATGTAGACCACTAACATCTTTAGTTTGGCACTATCATCTCTCATAGAGTTATACAATAGATTATCTTGGCTCATATGAGGGGCCATCTCAGCCCTCATAACTCCATATCTTCCAGTGCATTATAACATCTTGAATCCACCTCTTAGATTTTAGCTTCAATACTAGTTGAGATGTGCACTATTTTGGCCTTTCATTTAAGTTTATTCACTTTATTCTCTAACACTTGCACCTTTGATTCTAGATCTTGCCAAGCTAGCTCTATGCCCTTATGGATGGCAATTACAACATCCTTGTGTGCTTGAGCTAGGTCTGCTAGATTTTCTTTCATAAAAGGGTTGTCATGGCTATCTGTTCTTACTTTTGGTAAGGGAGAACACCTCTTGCCTCTCCTCCAAGATGATTTAGGCTCCCTTGTCATCTTCTAATTTTATCTTCTTGACCCTTTGGATGTTACTGGTTGGAGGATCAAACAATGTGGAAACAAATGGGAGTTCTATGGTCTTAAAATTTGGTAGTTAAGAAATTTTACTTCTCAAATATACTATTTAGGGAGGAATATCAAGATGGGATGCGTCAAAGATTGTGGTAACAACCTCTTCCTCTATTTCCTCTTGGGCTTTCTGCTACTTCTTGGAGGCCTTGGTAAGGACATCTAGAAAGGAAGGCCATATGATTTTAGACCAATTCACTCCTATAAATTGAGGGAGTGGATGGACTATGACTATCTGAGGCTTGGATTTCCTCCCCCTTCTTGAGGTTATTATAGTGGTCTCCTCAATGGAAGTGGTAGTTGAAAGTGGAAGGGTGATTTGGGTGGATTGAACATGGAGTTGGGAGGTGGCTAAAGCTATCTTCACCTCCCTAGACACCTTCTTTTTCCTAAGGTCTCTAACTGTGGAGGTGCAAATAGGAACAAAAGGGATTGGTATGGTAAATGGGATAAAAGTGGAGATAGAAGGAGAAAGATTAGTAGTGGAGGTTGAAGGAATGGATGTGGGGACTTCCACAGAGGAATCCTAGTCAAAAATGCATATATAAGATAAAGGAAAACTAGAAAAAGATTGGGTACCTTGAAGAGAGAGTTCCACCAACTCTACTTGGAGGCTCATAGCCTTGGCTATTTCTAGCTTGGATTCCTTATTAGAATCATCTTCAATGTATTTAATAATCACCATGTCTCCCATGGTTAAATCTAAATGTGGAGGCTGAGTGGATAATCCTTGTGATGCCTCTGCTATGGGATTGCCTGTGGGAGTCCTAGGATTTTTTTTGTAGACCAAGGGGGTCCTTTCCTGAGTGGGGGAGTCTAGTGGTAAGGATTCTCCAAAAGTTGTTACTCCAATAGATGTATTAATTAGCACTTGGGTAGAACTTGTAGTAGGTTCCTCTTATATTTTTCCTTCCTCATCAAATTCAAGATTGATGGGGTCTCCTATCTGTGCTCCCCTAGTTGCATTAGGCTCAAGTAGCCCAGGCTCTTTCTTCACTGATTTGAATTTAAAATTTAGTGGGAGTCCCTAGGAGGAGGAGGAAGCTTGGTCCTTTGATTGCTTTTAGGATTCACCTCTCCAAAAATTTAAATGTTGACACCCCTTAAAGAGTGGCTTCCTACTATCTAACTCCTTGGTGGAAACAAAAGGTTCACCTTGGATCATCCTCAAATGATCCTCTTATAATTCAAAAATTTATGCTCATTATAACAAATCCTCATTTGAATTAGCATTAAAAAATATGAAATCATAGTCATAGGGATCATGACTATATGGAATGTTGAATCCATGGATGTGTTTTTGGATCCACCCATGTGTGTCCCAGTCTCTGTGTGGAAGTACAGGGAAAGGATGGCTCCTGTGCTTTCCACTTGCATCCTTAAGATGCTTTCTCATTATTTATGTCATCCTACCAATGGTGATTCTTATAACCAAAATATAATGCTTTCTTCTACCTTAACAAATATTCTTTAATACGCTTCCATAATTAGAAGGCAATCTCCTGTTCAACTAACTTATCTGGAACGAACCTTGGTAGACATAGGGTCTAACCTTGTTCCCCCATACCATGATGATATTAAAATATGGGTAGAGGAAGTAATTTCCATTATTGGATAGGTTATTAACTATATTATGCCCAATCTAAGGCATAGGTGAGCCATGACTAACTTGCCAAATCTAAGGATAAACATCCTCAAAGATTCTCACTATGTGCCTAGTATAGCAATAAATGTGCATGAACTGATAGTGATCACAAATATTGTTCTTCTCATAGTCTATGGTTAGAGACCAAAATATATCAAGGTCTTTGTAACATGTTCCCATGATCATGTCCAATAGATATGACATCATAAAGAAATCTCTAGTGGGTGTAGGATGCCTATCTTTATGGATAATTTTCTCCCTCAGCTATAGATTTATGATCTCATTGAGGGCATAAGAGACATCATGTGTGAGCATCATATACAATAACAATACCCAATACAAATTGAAAAAGTGGATGTTAGGCATATTGTATAACTTATTGAGAAGTGCCATGCCAATATGAATCCCCATCCTGAACTTGTCAATCGGGATGGTCCCCTTCAACTTCTTCCCTTTCCATGAGATATTTTTGTTTGGTAGGAACCACAATGATAGCACCTTTTCAATCAAAGTCTTTGTATTGAATTTCACCAATGTATGCTTATCAAAGTAGATATTATGGATGCTTAATGATAAACATCTCTAAAAATATAGGCTCAAGATGCAAGCAACCACTGTGTTATTGTTAGAGTGATGTAGGAACACATCCTGTGATATTATATTAGTGAAGAATAGGTCCCTCAAGAGGTCTATGCTGGACATCACTTCTGGCTTTGTAGTAACAAAATGCAGTCTTTGGCATTTGTAAGCCAATAATTCCTTCACAAACAATCTGTCTACCAATGTCATATAATATTCCAATTAAAATATATCCACTAAATCAATAACATCCGACAACATTGAGTAGTTCCTATATTTATCTCCAAACATGGTGGCATCAAAGATTGTATCAGTGAATTTTTTTCAATATTTGATTATGGAGATTGTAGATTGGTACCTTAGAATGTTCTAGATGTATACACCATGGTTTTATGTTTTATGCTTCTCTCTTACTCAACACATTGCATGCTATATATGCCTATATGTTAATGCAAATAACTTGGCTCTAGCTCACTTTTTGTTCATTTTATACTCTCAAAGTATAAACTAGGGCTCTTTATTGTTGTAAGATAACAAAAGACTTAAAATACAAGTTAGCTCAAATGCAAATGATGACTTTGAATTATAGTGGATCACCTATATAAAATCTGACATTGAATACTAGTTTATGTGACATAAATGTGCAACATTCACTTTGGGCTTTCACTTCACGTATAATTCAAATTTGTTAGCTCAGGCTGGTTAGGGGTCTTTAAAATATTAGTAGGAAGTATTTTTTCTATTTATATTGGCTAAGTATAATGAGCCTTAGTAATATTCCCAGTAATAAGGTACTTTAGGGTGTATATCAAAAACATGCTTTTGGGCCTATGCTTGTAAACTAATCCTTTTAGGGGATTTGTTTTGGGCAAAATGTCCAAAACAATCTATCCAAAGGACTCATCTAGGCACAAGTCCTGAAGCAATTCTTTTGAAGGGATATTTTGAAGGTCTAGAGGGCACTTTTAATTTCTCCAAAGGGTACTTTTGATCTGAAGGGTCCACTTCATAGGGAATTTTGTCCATGATAAAAGTCCTCAAGGGTCTAGTTCATAAATGCTGAAGGGAACTTTTGAAATTCTTGAAGGGTACTTTCATATGGTTAAGGGGAATTTTAAAAGTCCTGAAGGGTATGATTCTCTCAAACAAAATGTCTGAAGGAATTAGCTAAGGGAAGAAAAGTCTGGGACAAAAGTCTTAAAGGGTATGTCCATGGAAAAAAATGGTCCATATACAAAGGCCAAAGGGAACTTTTGTAGGGCATAAAGGTAAAAAGAAATATCCTGAAGGATAAGTCCCATAGGATAAAGGGTTTGGAACACAAGTTTCAAAGGGTCTATCACACAAAACTTGAAAGGTATGTGCCCAAAAAGAAGTGGTTAAGAAAGGGGTAAATAGTCAATTCAAAAAAGGCTAAATTCCTAGTTTAGAAGGACAAAGGACACTTTCAAAAAGGCCAAAGGGCTAGTTTGAAGGGTTCTAAAGGGTAGGTTGAAAGGTTTCAAAGGGTCTACTTTGGGGAAAAAGTTTACCTGAAGGGTCTACTTCGCAAAGGCTGAAGAGCACTTTTGAACTTCTTGAAGGGTACTTTTGTATGGCTAAGGGGCATTTCAAAAGTCCCAAAGGGTAATTTTGGATAGGGTCAAAGAGATAATCCATCAGGTAATTTATTTTAGAGAAAGTGTATGTGGTCTAGAATTCCTTAAGGTAAAGAGTCCATAGGCCGAATTCCTTCGAGAAAATTATTTCAAACTAAATGTCTATAATAATTTCTTTGACAAAATAAGGCTTCCCAAACAATAAGCTTGAAATAAAATAGGGCCAAAAATTATTGAAACATAAAATCTGAAAAGATAATTTACATGAGGGTCAAAAAAATTATCCTAAAGATTATAAAACCAAAGAATTCATTTGTAATACATAAGTTAGTCTCTTAAACACAATGCCAATATCATCCTACCAAAAAAGTGAATTGCCCTATATTTTCCAAATTTTGCATAAGCATGTGAAAATGACTCCATATTAAGATCATGTTTTGAAAAAAAGTGGGTCCCCATTTCCATCTAGGGAAAAGGGGATATTGGGTACAACAAATGGTGACTTATAGGGGGAATACTCCTGAGTATTCAAGAACCCAGAACTCTAGTCTCATGATCTTTAGATCAATTTTGGAGTATGTCAAAAAAAATGCTTAAATCAAAAACATGAAAAGGATTCCTTGGTTAATTCACACAACATACTTGCCTTCTAATTCCCTAGATCTATGTGTGTAATTGTGTAATTCATTTAGCCCTTACTGTGATGAGTTTTTTAGAAGGTTTTGATGAAGTTGTAGGTTTCATTATAGTATATGTTAAGGATCATTAAATAAAGGGAAGCTCAGGCATTACTCTACTATAGGCTAGGAATCCAGAGCCCTGATAGAGATACCTTAGGTTCCTTCTCCACTCCCTCCATTATCTATTCACAACCATGATGCGTGGTACATTGACCTTATTTCATCATGTGAGATCTTTTAATTTTCTTTAAATTTTATTTTGCTCTTTTGAACTCATTGGTTATTTTTTATTTTCTTAAGTTTAGATCAATGGAAAAGAGAGAAGATGAAACCCTGGTGAGCTGGTATAATTATAAAATAAATCATTACTAGAAGTCCCTACTAGCCAAATCTAGACACAAAATTGTCATTTCCAACAAGTATTTAACATTATGAGTGCATTTGATCTAATAAAATAAGAAAAATTTATAAATTCATATGAAGTATCCCAAGAAAAATCTCCATATTCATGATAAAAGTATTCAATTATGACATAATTCAAAATAATCCTATGATCACTTCCTTTTGTTCTAAAGCCTCAAAACACAAAAATGCATCCAATCTGTAAACTAGCCCAAAATGTGTCAAGATTACTTTTCCCCTTTTCTACAAGTCTCACACTCAATTGTTTTGGATTTTATCTTGGAAATAACTAGAGAAAACACAACCTCAAATGCAAAATAAGAAAATAAAGACAACTAATCTAGAAAGCAAGAAATTACTCTAGAAAGTGCTGAAATCTAATCTAAGAAAACTGAAGTACTAAAGAGCAGGATGACTGAACTAGAAAGTGATAAATTAAACTCAAAAAAATGAAAATATATTATAGAAAGCATGAAAATCTAATTTATTACTACATCTAAACTTATTTGAATCATCTCAGCCATTATTATCCATATATGGAACAACTCTAAAGTAATGCTTCAAGAATTGTCCATTAACTGGATATGTAAGCTCATTGCCTTAAAGGTCTGTCAGATAAAACATGTTATTTTCCATGATCTTTGAAATATGACAGGGTCCAATCCATATTGGGGAAAACTTGTCATGTTGTCCTTTATTTTCATGGGCTTTATCCCATAATAACACTAGATCTAAAATTTTGAATGCTTTGACTTTTGATCTTTTATCAAACCACCTTTTAACTACATCCTGGAGTTTGTTGAATGTTTGTAAGGATTTAGTCCTTAAATCTTCCATTTCTATTATATCAAGAAATCTTGATGTCACTTTGTCATTTGGTTCCATGTAATCTTGCATGAACTAATAGGTGGGCAACTTCAATGTGATGGGGAAAACTAGTCTATGTCCATACACCAGCAAGTAAGGTTAAACTTTTAGGGCTTGCTTGTATCTCATTTGGTCTATCCAAAGAGAATACTTTAGTAGCTTGTGCCAGTCTCTAAGCTTGTCCCCTACTAACTTCTTCATTGCATCAATCAAATTTTTATTTGTCGACTCTACTAATCCATTCCCCTGAGGGTAGTGGTTAGAAGCTGACTTGATTATAATCAAATTTTCATGTGCCCACTCAGTGAAATCTAGTCCATTATCACACACCAAAGATATGAGCATGTTAAATCTAGTTGTTATGTGCTCTTCCAAAAAGTGAATCACATCTTGTGCTTTATTATTCTTTGTAGAAATTGTTTCCATCCATTTAGTGCAATAGTTTGTAGCCGTGAACACAAATTTATGGCCTGCTAAGGAATTTGGGTTAATTACACCAATGAAATCCAAACCCCATTATGCAAATGGCCTTGTTTTGATGATAGGATATAAAGACATTGCCATGTGTATTTCTCTCTTGGGTAACACTTGAAATTCATGGTAGTTCCTAACATGCATATGAGCATCCTTGAAAATGGTTAGCCAATAGTAACACTACCTCTAAATTTTATGGGCTATGGTATTCCCAGTAGGGTGACCACTACCTATCTATTGATGCAAGTTTTCTAGAATTTTCTTATCCTCCTCTATAGATACACATCTAAGATAAATTCCTTCATAGTTCCTTTGATCATGAAATGAGTACTTTTGAGCCTTAAGGCTCTCCTTTCCCTACTAAGCTCTAGGGGTAGGTTACTATAAGTAAATATTGGATTATATTGGTATACCATTCCCCTTGAGAATATTGTGATATATATACATATTTAATGATGATTTGGGGATCAAGCTCAATCATGAGCTAAACAATGCCTTGACCTCTAACAATCTTTACAGGCTTGATCTCTATGTCAAATTATTAGAGCTTGGCCATCCATTTGACTCAATGTTATCGCAACTCATTCTATGATAGGGTGAGCTTGATAGTAGGATCTAGAATAATAGTGATGGTTTTGTTCCTTAAGATATAATGTCAAAATTTCTTCACTACTTTGACCAAAGCAAAAATATGCTTGTCAATCATCAAATACTTAAGCTTTGCATCCTTCAATTTGTGCTCATGAAGGCAATCAAATGCTCAATTTCATCCTTCTTCTATGTGATAGTCACATCAATGGTGTGTTCTAAAGAGAATGGGTACAAATAGAAATCTTTTGTGAAGTTTGGACTAATCAATACTAGAGCATGAGGTATGGCATCTTTTATGTCTTGAAAAGACTTTTTGGCTTCAGCTGTCCACTCTATTTTTGCATCTTTCTTGAGCATAGCATTTAGAGGCTTGATAATTTATGCAAACCTTGAGATAAACTTCCTCACAAAGTTGACTTTTCCAAAAAATGACTTAAGCTCCTTGATATTTGGCTACTAAATCTTTAAGATTGCCTTAATTCTTTTTGGATCAATGGTGATCCCATCTTTTGTGATAATATGTCCTAAGAGTTTCAACTCAGTGAATCTAAATATAAGTTTCTTTGGATTTAAAGAAATCTTGAACTTCCTACACCTTTCAAATATGGATCATAGGTGAGTTACATGTTCCTCTCTATTCTTTGAAAACACTGTGAGATCATCCATATAGATGATTATGAATTTTCCTATTATTCCCTTAAAGGCATGGTCCATGGTGTGCGAAAAGGTAGCTCCTACATTGATCATGCCAAAAGGAATCCTTTTGTATGCTTAAGTACCCCATTTTATGGTAAATGTCATCTTCATTCTATCCTCAGGATGCATCAGTACTTGGTTGTAGCCTAAAAATCCATCCAAAAAGGACATCATCTCATAACCAATCACTATTTGTATTACCTCATCTAGAGAAGGTAGGGGATAATTATCTTTTTCAGAAGCCTTGATCAGATTTATGAATTCTACCCATAATCTGATCTCACTACTCTTCTTTCTAATCAGGACTAAATTAGCCACCTAGGTAGAATGTCAAATTGGGAAGATGATTTTAGTACTTAACAACTTCTCCACCTCCTTTTGAATAAGAGGCTATAAAATAGGGTTTACTTGCCTTTGCCTCTATCTAAATGGTTCATGATCTTTCTTCAAGGGGATCATGTGAGTGATGACCTATAGGTCATACACCTTAAGGTCTTCATATGTCCAAGTAATAATGTCCTTATATTGAACAATCAAATCCTTGACTCGCTATCTTTCCTCCAATGATGCAACTAAGGTCAATATTCACATAATGTAGGTTATGGTCATCTCCCAAAATTTCCCTCTTAAATTCTAATTCATTGACCTTGGGATGTCTGAGTTGCTATGCTTGAGGATCTAAGTTGAATGATATTTCCAAGGAGACTAAGCTGGTTGGAATTCAAAATTTTTTTAGTTGGAGGATACCCTATTTATCTATTTCTTCTTGATAGAAATGGTTAATGCCTTTGTCATCAATGATTCAAGACTTGAAATACCATGAATTAGTTAAAAATTGGATAAGTTTATGATCATCACTGAAGACCTATAAATTTTCTACAAGATCTAGAATAGAGGGACAAGGAACCAATTCAATGGAAAATCTCTTTACCTCAAACTTTTAAAATGGCTCAAGATTGGTAGTAGTTGTAGCTAGTGAATCAACAACTTGATTTTGCTCTCTTAAGAGTGATACTATGTTGAAAGCTTCAAAGTTATCAATTAAATCCCATGCTCTATGCTTATACCTCTTTACATAAGACAATTTCACTAGTATCTATTTCTTACCTAGTAAACTACCAACTCTGAGTCCCTAAATACTTTTATCTATTTTACATTGTTCTTTAGTACAAACTATAGTCCCAAGATCAGAGCCTCATACTCAACCCTATTATTAGTACATATAAACTACAATCTATAGGCAGCCAAGAAATTCTTACCTTGAGGATCAATTAGCTCAATTCCCACACCCAATCCTTACTTGGCCTAGCTCCATCAAAATGGCATAGTCCATAGCTGTTTTGAATGTTCAAGTTCCATGTTTTATGTTGAATTATGAGTGGAAAAATTATAAATATCAAATGTGGGAGAGTCATACTTCACCTCTTCATTCTTGACATTATATTTCATGATGGAATATTTCATTTTTGGATCTCTATCAATTCTGATCTAGTTTTCAACTTCTCTTCATGGCAACCAGATATGTGAAAAGTCCATGGAAAGATACCCATTAAGCATTTTGGACTAGTCTCTACTTAGTAATAATCCATAGACTTTCGATATGTCCACTACTAGGATATTGATAGTCATATGGACTCTCAATTCTAATGCTACTTGAATGCGTACATTATTCAACTCTCCCACTATTGGTACTACTATTTTGTCTAGTTGAGAGATTAATCTCTTTGAAGGGATGGGAGTGAGACCAATATTTTTACATATAAAAGTAGGCATAATAATTGCAAATTCTCTAGAATCAACCAAACAGTTATGAATATTATTACTGAATGCTCTGATGGTCAATAAGAATGGTGGTACTTTGGGTTTACTCTTGTAAATCACATTAACATCATCAACCTTTGATTTATTTGTAGCCACTCTAGTTCCCTCCACAAGGGCCTTTCCAAAAATGAATTTCTATAACTACTCCTTTTGCTTAGTGATCTAGGCTAACTCATGGAGAGTTATATTTGACTTAATCTTATTCATATCTTCCACGATATTATATCCTCCTTTATTTGGTTCTTTTTTGTTCAATGGTGGATCATTCCCTTTTGGAGGGGGTGGATTGTTGTCTACTTTGGTATTTGGAGGAATCACCATGGTATTTAGAGGAGTCGAGGTGGTAAGTGGTTGTTTGTTTCTTAAGTTGTATGCATTTTTCTTAAAACTACTAGAAAACATGGACTTCATCTGTATTATCTTTTAGTTTGTTGTCATCTTCTCTTGGGAGGGAAATTTTTAAGTCTCAAAGAAAATGGTTGTGCTAGAACATCTAAGATCTTGATGAGAATTTTTTGGGTTATTCATCTAATGTTACCTAGTTACTTCCCTCTGTAAGATCTTCAACCATGTATAGAACTCAATGCAATCAATCTCACCATGTTAGGGTGTATTATGTATCCTGCACCAATTGGGGAGAGTCATTTCAATCATGTTGATTTTTGGGAGCTTGTCAGGTTGATCCATATTATTTTTAGGCCTATTAAATGTCCTATTATATATTTAGAACTTAGTGTTTTAGTTTCAAGTTGGGGCATTGGTGTTGCCCATCTTTCGTTGCACATTCAAAAAATTGTTACTCAACTTTTGAACTATATTTTGAATAGAATTTAATTTGTCTTTTATGGAATCTACACCTTGTAGAATAGTCGTAGGAAGTGCAATCACATGTTGGTTCTATTAGTAACTATTTACTATCACATGATTGTTCAAATAGCCAAAATTTAGTTACATCATCTATGTTAATGGAGGCAACATGTACAATTATTTTGATTATATGCTAGAACATTCTACTTCACATGTGGCATCAAATTAAGTGATGGGAATCTATTATTGATATTAGGTGACCCTGGTGTTTGCAAATTGAGATATATATCAATGCTAATGGCTTATTCAAATGCTAATGCCAAATTATTGGTAGTAGGTGCTCTTCTTAGGAACACAGTGGTGATGGGATCTAAGGCATTTTTATACATTTCTAGTTCTAACACCAATTTTGGTTTATACCTCAAGGTCAACTAATTGTACATTTTCTATCACTTTCATTGAAAACACAAATGGGCTCATTAGTCTCCCTCTTCATACTAGTGAAATGCTGATATACTAATCTAGGATTGGTGACCTATCTAAACTATACAAGAAAAGATGTTTGATATTCCTCCCAATTGGTGATGGAGTTTTCCATTAGATTCAAATACCAATCATAAGCAACATCCATTAAAGTAAAAAGGAATAACCAATATGTAACAACTTCATCAACTACATTCATTAACCTTAAATTAGATTTAACATATTTGATATGCTCTTCTACGGTCCTTGGTCCTGAAAGAGAAAAGGATGGTAGATAATTTTAATATTCTAGGGTAAATTATGCATGCACCCTAGGATGGAAATGGTAGATCCAACTAACTATGGATGTTGTTGAGTGATTGGTTGATTAACAAGTAAAGGGTTCCTTATGGGTAAAGGGTGCCCTAGTGGAGGTGGATTATTCTAAACTAGAGTTGTTGGCATAACTCTAGGTCTCCTATGACTTGTCAAAGGTAATGTTAATAAACCAGCCTGGGAATTGGATCTAGTCACTCTTCTAGGTGAATCTAGTGTAACTCTATGCAAGGACTAACCTTTATTATTGGAGGGAATTTAATCCCTCCTAAAACCAATAGAGTATTGTCCATGTGGTTTTTATGCACACTACAGTCAAACAAAGTAGCCTCTAACATTTTAAGATTCTATGTAGGTAAAATCCACTCTAGGGCATGAATTATAGGTATGCAATGTATCTAAACCTGTTGATGGAATATGGGTAGAACATGTAAGTTGTTAACAAGGTTTTTGAGATGGAGGTGTGGAATTCTAACAAAGTAAATTTCTACATGAGTTAGATGGGTGGCTAGTGTCTAATATAAAGTGGGTAGATATCAATAACAAAATCAAAAAAGGAAGGTAAGGTAGGGAAATAAATAAGACTCTGTGATTCTTGGGAATTACTCCCTTGGTTGGTTTCTAAATAGACCTATGATTTCTCAAACCCATGTTTATTGCTAGCAGTAATAACACACATGCAGTCAAACATGACTAGGAAGTCTAAGGGAATAGAGATGTAGGAAGTTTACATGCCTCAAACAAAGGTTACTCCTTTTAGGGAAACTACTGCACACCCTTGATTTTAAGATTATGGATCGAGCAAGTGAATTATCTCAGGTAGGTATTGCATGCACACATAAAACTACACCAAAGAAAGCATAAATACACATTTAGAAATATGATCCAATTAACTTGACTAACTTTATTGATATATTTACATATCTTTTAATAGCTATTTTACATCTTAAGATCAATATATCAATCAAGAAATCAAGAATCTAGTTGTAGTTATAACATACTAAAGATTTATTGAATCATACAACTATATAAATAACAATCAATTACACAAAATTGGAAAGAAAATACTTAAGACACTTTGCTGATGATTAAAAATTGCTCAATGCTATATGTTCCAATTTTTTTTGACTCTCGTTACTGAGTGGGGTTATGATTGTATATATATACTTGGGGAAGGGGTTGCCTCATCTTCCAATTTCATGTAAGTCGTTACAAGTGTTGGTTAGAACATGTAGTTCTAAAAACCGTCTAAGAGGTAACTATGAGATAAAAATAAATAAATTAACTTTTCAGAGTCATGTAGTGTGTGCATGTACATAAAATACAAAGTCAATTCATTAAAATTATCCACTCAAAAATCTAAATATATAGACCATTACAAAATTATACATGCATGAGATTTAACCTATCAAGGCTTGCTCATTTAAAGTGCTACATGCACTTTGGTTGGAGTGGAAGTTGACATGGTTGCTAAAGCTATAGTTGTTGTGTTGGAAGCTTGATTTTTATTTGCCTCATTATATTCATAGAATTTGTGGGCTGCTCCATGATAATTCTATATGATATCCAAATTTAGCATTGAAGGCTGATGAATTCTTTTTGTTTGTTTAAGGAGCTTGGCATGCTCATCCTTGGTTAGTTGAAATTTATTCCTAAAGATATTAGCTTCAGTGACCTTCTTTCAAGCCTTGATCAACTCTAATTTAATTTCCTTAATTGACAAACCTTGCAAGCTCTGCTTGAATCCATTATCTACCTTCTAGATAAGCTTGTTAAAATTGAGCCTACTAATCAACTTACTAGTGGAGTCTTTTACGTTTGATAACTTCAGCTCATGCAAACTCTGAAGGACCTTAGCCTCATGTGCCTAGTATTTGAGGACTAAATCCATAATGTTTTATAACCAATCTTTTTCTTCCTCTTACCTAATTACTACTAGGTTCAAGGCATTTGATGCCTTCAACGTAGTCATTAAGTTAAGATGACTGTAGACTAAGTTGTCTATGTATACCATTAGCATCTTTAGTTTGACATTGTCATCTCTTAGAGAGTTCTAAAATAGATTAGCTTGGCTCACATGAGGGGCCATATCAGCCCCCATAAACTCCATAGCTTTTAGTGTATTGTAACTTCTTGAATCTACCTCATAGACTTTAGCTTTAATACCAATTAGGATGTGCACTATTTTGGCCTTTTATTTAAGCTACTCCACTTCCTTCTATATCACTTGCACCTATGCTTCTAGCTCTTGTTGAGCTAGCTCTGTGCCCTCATATATGGTAACTACAACATCCTTGTGTGCCTAAGATAGGTCTACTAGATTTTCTTCATACAAGGGTTGTCCTGGTTATCTATTTTGACTTTTGGTAAGGGAGAACACCTCTTGTCTCTCCTCCAAAATGATTTGGGTTCCCTTGTCATATTTTAATTTTCTCTACTTAACCCTTTAGATGCTACTGGTTGGAGGATCAAACATTGTCGAAATAGATGGGAGTTTTGTGATCTTAAAATTAGGTAGTTGAGAAACTTTACTCCTCAAATCTACTATCCAAGGAGGAATATCAAGTTGGGATGCATAAAAGGTTGTGGTAACAACATCTTCCTCTATTTCCTCTTGGGCTTTCTGCTACTTCCTTGAGGCCTTGGTGAGGACATATGAAAGGTAAGGCCATATGATTTTAGACCAATCCACTTCTCCAAACTGAGGGAGTGGATGGACTATGACTATCTAAGGCTTGGCTTTCCTCCTTTTTGGAAATGGTAGTTATAAGTGGGAGGGTGATTTAGGTGGATTGAATGTGGATTTAAGAGGTGGATAAAGTTGTTTTCACCTTCTTAGACACCTTTTTCTTGAGGTCTCTAACTATGGAGGTACTAATAGGAATAGAAGGGATTATTTCAATAAATAGAATAGAAGTGGAGATGGAGCAAGATTAGTAGTGGAGGTAGAAGGAATGGATGTGGGGACTTCCACAGAGGCAACATGGTCGAAAATGTGTATAGAAGATAAAGGAAAACCAACAAAAGATTGGGTACCTTGAAGAGAGAGATCCACTAGCTCTACTTGGAGGCTCATAGCCTTAGCTATTTTTAGCCCAACTTCCTTATCAAAATCATATTAAATGTCTCTAATCATCACCATATCTCCCCTAGCCAGATTTAAATATAGAGACTGAGTGGACAATCCTTGTGATGCCTCTATTGTGGGACTGCCCATGGGAGTCATAGGATTTCTTTTATAGACTAAGGGGTCTTTGCCTAAGTGGGGGAGTATAGTGGTGAGGATGTTCCATAAGTTTATACCCCAATAGATGTAATAATTAGCACTTGGGTATAACTTACAGTAGGCTCCTCTTGTATTTGGCCTTCCTCATTAGAGTCAAGATTGATGGGGTATCCTACCTGTTCTCCCCTATTTGCATTGGGCTGAGGTAGCCTAGGCTATTTTTTATTGATTTTAATTTAAATTTTAGTGGGAGTCTCTAAGAGAAGGAGACAACCTTGCCCTTTTATTTCTTTGAGGATTCACCTCTATAAAAATCTAAATGCTACCACCCCCTAAAGAGTGCCTTCCTACTATCTAACTCCCTAGTGGAAACAAATGGCTCACCTTGGATCATCCTCAAATGATCCTCCTAAAATATAACAATTTGTGATCATTTTAACACCTCATCATCTAACTTAGCATTCAAAAATATGAAATCATAGTCATAGGGCTCATGAATATATAGAATGTTGAATCCATGGATGTGTTTCAAGATCCACCCATGGGTTACCCAGTCTCCATGTGGAAGTATAGGGAAAGGATAGATCCTACATTTTCTACCTACATCCCTAAGATACTTTATTGTTATGTATATTATCCTACCAATGGTGATTAGAAGACCAAAATATAAGGATTTTTTCTTCCTTGCCAAATCTTCTTCAATACTCTTCCATAATTGGAAGACAATCTCCTATTTAGCTAACTTGTCTAGAACAAACCTTGGTAGACATAGGGGGGCATCCTTGTTCCCCCATACCATGATGATAGTAAAATTTGGGTAGAGGAAGTAATCTCCTTTCCCAACTAGGTTATTCACTGTATTATACCCAATCTAAGGCATAGGCAAGCTATGAATATCTTACCAAATTTGAGGATAAACATCCTCAAAGATTATCACCATGTGCCTGGTATAGCAATAAATGTGCATAAACTGATAGTGATCACAAATCCTATTCTTCTCATAATCTATGGTTAGAGACCATAATGCACCAAGGTCTTTATAGAATGTTCCCATGACCATGTCCACTAGATAATACATCATAAATAAATATCTAGTGGGTGTAAGATGCCTATCTTTGTGGATAATTTACTCCCTCAGCCATAGGCTTATGATCTTGTTGAGGGAATAAGTGATGTCATGCATGAGCATTATATATAATAATGATACCCAATCCAAATTGACAAAGTGGATGTTAGGCATATCATATAATTTGTTTAAGAGCATCATGTCGATGTGAATCCTCATCTTGAACTTGTTAATTGGGATGGTGCCCTTCAGCTTCTTCCCTTTCCATGAGATAGTTTGGTCTGGGAGGAGCCATGATGGTAGCACCTTTTCCATCAAAGTCTCTTCATTGAATTGCACCAACGTATGCTTATCGAAGTAGATGTTATGGATGTTCAATGACAAATATTTTTAAAAATATAGGCTTGAGATGAAAGTGACCACTGTGTTATTATTAAGTGATGTAAGAATGCATCCTATGATATTCTACCAACAAAGAATAAGTCCCGCAAGAGGTCTATGTAGGACATCACTTATGGCTTTGCAATTAAAAAATGTAGTATTTGGCATTTGTAAGCCAAAAATTCCTTAAAAAATAATATATTTACCAATGTCATATCATCATCAAATGAAAATATATCCATTGAATCAATAACATCCCACAATGCTAAGTAATTCCTATATTTATCTCTGAATACGATGACATCAACGACTGTATCGGTGAATTTTATTAAATATTTGATCAAGTATGGAGATGGTGGATTGGTACCTCAAAATGTTCTGATGTAAATGCCATGGTTGTATGCTTCATGCTTTTCTCTTACTTAATGTGTTGCGTGTTATATATGCCTATATGCTAATGTAAATAACTTGGCTCTAACTCGATTATTGTTTTATATATACTCTTGAAGTATAAACTAGGGCTCTTCATTATTGCAAGATAGCAAAAGACTTTGAATACAAGTTATCTCAAATGCATATGATGGATTTCAATCATAGTGGATCATCTATAAAGAATCTTACATTGATACCAGTTCATGTGACATAAATGTACAACATTCACTTTGTTTTTTCACTTTATGTATAATTCAAATTTGTTAGCTCAAGTTGGTGAGGCATCTTTAAAATATTAGTAGGAAGTATTTTTTTTGTTTATATGTGCTATGTATGATGAGACTTAGTAATATTCGTAGTAATAAGATGCTTTAAGGTGTATATTGAAAACATGATTTTGGGCCTATGCTTGTAGATTAATTTTTTTGGGGGATTTATTTCATACAAAACGTCCACAAAAATTCTCCAAAAGACTCATCTAGGCACAAGTCCTAAAGCAATTCTTTCAAAGGGCTATTTTGAAGGTCTAAAGGGCACTTTCAATTTCCCTGAAGGGTACTTTTCATTTGAAGGGTCCAATTTGTAGGGAATTTTATCCATGATAAAAGTCTTGAAGGGTCTACTTTGAAAATGTCGAAGGGAACTTTCAAAATTCCCAAAGGGTAATTTCATATGTCTAAGGGGAATTTTAAAAGTCTTAAAGGGTATGCTTCTATCAGACAAAATGTCTAAAGGAATTGGCTAAAGGAAAAAAAATTTTGGGAAAAAAGTCCCAAAGGGTATGTCCATGGAAAAAAGGGGTCCATACAGAAAGGCTGAAGGGAAATTTTATAGGTAAAAAAGGTCAAAAGAAATATCCTAAAGGAAAATTCCTATAAGGTAAGGGGCTCAGAACAAAAGTTCCAAAGGGTTTATCACACAAAACCCAAAAGGTATGTGCCTCGAAAGAAGTGGTTGAGAAAGGGGTAAATAGTCAATTCGAAAAAGGTTAAAGGACTAATTCAAAAGGATAAATAACACTTTCATAAAGGATGAAGGGCTAGTTTAAAGGGTTCCAAAATGTAGGTGAAAAGGTTACAAAGGGTTTATTTTGGGGTAAAAGTTTACCCAAAAGGGTCTACTTTACAAAGGTCGAAGGGTACTTTCAAACTTCTTGAAGGGTACTTTTGTATGGCTAAGGGGCATTTAAAAAGTCTTGAAGGGTAATTTTGGATAAGGTCAAAGGGATAATCCATCAAGGAATTTATTTAGGGGAAAGTGAATGTGGTCTAGAATTCCTTAAGGCAAAGAGTTCATAGGCTGAATTCCTTTGGGAGAATTATTTCAGACTAAATGTCCATAATTATTTATTCAATAAAATAAGGCTTCCCAAAAAATAAGCCTAAAATAAAATAGGGCCAAAAATTCTCTAAACATAACATCCAAAAAGATAATTTACACAAGGGCTGATATAATTAGCCTGAAGACTATAAACCCAAAGAATTCATCTATAATACACAAGTTAGTCTCATAAACATAATGCCAATATCATCCTACCAAAAAAGTGAAATTCTCTATATTTTTCAACTTTTGCATAAACATATGAAAATGAATCCATATTAAAATCATGTTTCAAACAAAATTGGGTCCCCATTTCCTTCTAGGGAAAAGAGGATGTTGGGTACAACAGGTTACAGGTAAGACCATGCATGAAATAAAAGTACTCAAAGAATAGCTTAATATTTCCTTTTTCATAAAAGATTTAGGGGAAACAAAAAAAATCCTTAGTTTGAGAATAAATTAGGATAGGAAAGAACAAAATCTAAATTTATCTCAAGAAGAGTACATTAATAAGGTCTTGGATAGGTTTAGTATATAGGATACTAAACTTGTTGGGACTCTTTTGGCGGGCCATTTCAAGTTATCAAAGGAGAAGTGTCCCAAGATAGAGGAAGAGAGAATCCAAATGTCATGTGTACCTTACTCATCAGTAGTTGGCATCTTGATGTATGCCATGGGGTGCACTAGGACATATATTGCCCATGCAGTGGGAACAATAAGTAGGTACATGAGTGATCTAGGTAAGGAGCACTGATAGATAATAAAGTGGATCCTTCAGTACTTGAGAGGGACCATGGGGACAACTTTAAGCTATGGTGGATTGGACACCACTTTTCATGGTTATGTAGATTTAGATATACCTATAGATTTAGATAGTAGGAGGTGCATGACATGATATGTATTTACTATAGGTGACACAATGATGAGCTAGATTTCATGACTATAAAATCTTGTGGCTTTGTAAACCACAGAGTCTGAGTATGTTGTTGCCACAAAGACAAGCAAAGAGATGATTTGGTTACAATAGTTGCTTGAGGAGTTGGGGCATAAGTAGGAGGAAGGCAAGATGTATAGTGATAGTCATAGTGTTATACACTTAACAAAGAACTTTTATTTCCACTCTAGGACAAAGCATATACAATTGAGGTACCATTTAATCAAAACAAATTTGGAAGAAGAGAATTTAAAGCTGGAGAATATTTTTACCAATCAAAATCATGTAGACATGATAACCAAGGTGGTCATAAGGGAAAAAATGAAGCTATGTTCAGCTTTGGTTGGCCTTCACATATGACAATGAAGGATTTAGAAGAGTGCTTAGAGGAAATCAATCTCCAAGTGGGAGATTGTTATGTTGTGGAGCCTAATTCCACATTACAATGTATTTCAAATATTGCACATTAAAATGTATTGTACACTCTTAATGTATTCTCGTTGGGGTTCGGTCCCCAATTTTTTATTGGAGTATATATGTAGTTAATCTATACTTTTATATGTATGGTGTCATCACCCATGATTAATGGGGAACCATTATGGGTTGGCTTGGCCCATGGTTTTGGTACCCATTGTTTTGTAAAATAGTTATGTTGGTTACCTATTGATGTAATTATATATAGATGGCCATACAATAGGTAATACATAGGAATAATTGAGTTTGATAAGGTGAACAAAGTGTGTGAATTTAAGAGACTTTGTTGAGCACAGCTTCAAACAATATTTGTGCATTATAATTATGAGAAGACTAATCTGAGAGTGGATTGTACTCTTATTGGCTTGTAATAAGATTTGAGTAAGTTTTTCTTGGTGGATGTAGCCCACATTTGGTGAATTAAATTAAATCATATCTTCTTGTGCAAAGTAAATTTTGTTCTTTATGTATCTCTTCTCATATCTCTTGTTATTGTGATTCTATGAAATTGTTTTGCATTAATTTCTAATTTATTCCTAACAAGGGCTACACCATAACCAATTAGAGGATCCTTTATAATGTCCTTTTTAGGAGTATATATAAGATAATGGAGAAGAGAGAGAGAAGGTGGACATGTAAGAAGTTCATTATGACTATCATCCATCATAAGACCAATTATAACTCCAATGGAGGGTGAAAAAATAGTCATGATTATTTCTTCAATATGTGTTGGCCTTGCTTAATGATTCTCTCTTAATAGGTGGCATAGGAGTTACTCTTGGAATTATATGACTCATTCTTGATATTTTGAAAATGCCCTTTCTTGATTGAGGAGTTACAAGCTTAGGTCTTGACCCATGGCCCACTTACTCTCCTTAAAATCGCCATCCTTGACTCTTTAAACACATCTTTCATCTTGGTGAAAATGTTACTTAATGCTTAAACCTCTTCATATTGTGATCTCTGTCCTTAGAACTTGAAATTTCATGTCTAATCTTGTTTAATCTAATGGAATGTAGCAAAAATAAGTCTATCCCTTCATACAAGGTCTAGTCATTATTTGAAAATTACCGCCACAATGTTATCAACCTCATGGATGTCTTGTAGAAGATGATGTAACCTCTACCCATCTTTTAGATCATCTTCAAGTGGTTAGCTATCTATTATGTCTTCACAACCTCCTATCAAGAGGTTTATAAAGGGCATAGGTATCCATGATATAAAAGATCTATATAGACTTGAGAACTATGTAGGGACCTTGTCCATGTTCTATGGCTTCAACACTAATGTTTCAGGTATCTTAGGTCTTTTTAGTGTCTTCAAGATCATGTTTAAATTGAGATAAGCTTGAAAATTTGATAGAGGCTTATATTTATCTTTGAAGGTTTTTAACACCATGGAATTAGTAAACTACATGTGTATTGGTTCCTTCATACCTATATATAGTCTCTAGAATTGATTTGTTTATGACTTATAAAGTTTTTCAAGACTATCCTAAAATGTCTTCAATGGTGATTTAAAGATTTTTATTCCCTTGATGACCTCTACAAGGTCTACAACTTCACTTTCCTTGTATAAACAAGGGGGAAATATTCATGTAGGGTTGTTATTTGATTGAAAACTTATCTTATCACCCTAAAATTCATTAGAATGAATTTTTGATGGTAATTAAACCTCTACCCAAGCTTTAAAATATTCTTCAACTACTTAGGAATTCCAAACACACTCAAACCCTATGCAAACCAATCAAAATAGGTAATTGTAGGCCTCTTTTCAGTGTCTCTCCTTCCACACATGACAAATTATTGACCCAATAGGTTCACATGAGTAGTGTATTGTCATCAAGTTTTTTTTAAGTCATTTCATATGAATTGGATTCAATTTGGATACATCCATAGTCATTGAGCTTTTTGAGGGAAATAAAGGTAGTTTTGAGGTCTCCAACTTCTTAATAATTATTCATAAAGATTTGACCATTGATTTATTTATAAATAATAGGAACTTGGAGTAGATATACCTTATTAACATCCAATAATTGAATTTTTACCCATGCAATTGATTATCTAACTTCTCATATGAAAAAGATGACCTTTTCGATCTTGTGGGCTTGTATGTGAAGGTCAAAATAGGTGTTTTGTCTTTTAGTGCTTGTTTTTTAGTTAGAAATGCCAAAGTTGGGTCTGATATATGTTCCATGACTTGTTTAGTTGAGTTTCCAAAGTATTTTATCCCTTAAACATCCTATACTTTGCTTTAGCCCATGCCAAGGGTTTATAGGTAATTTAGAAGTTCTGACCCTAATGACACTTTTTTGATGTTTTATATTCATATTAAGGAACATAATCATTTTATAAACCTTCTTCATTGTTTTTTAAAACTTTTATGACTTTCGAAACTTCATTTATAACACAAAAATACACTTTATCTCCATATTCTTGTGTACAGGCTTCTAGGTGTGCATTCCAAGCTCAAAACCCATTGCAAACCTACTTTTGAATTGACTCCTTTTCCTTTTATGGCCTTATATGATCTTGGAGACAATGTGGTGTCTATTTATATTGTTTTATGTCTTCCTCTCAAGTGTGAAAAAATTAATACTTTCCAATAACTCTTCATTCTAAACCTATAGACTTGACACAATCTATTAGATATGCATGAGTTCATTGTTCTTTTTCCATTTAGACCATGATGATGTTTTGAAGGAGTTTGAGGGGATTGATTGAAATATTATTATTACTATGAACATCCCAAGAATTCATTATGGATCTCACTTTTGGTTTTAGGTCTTTTACTTGTTTCCTCACACTTAAAACCTTGTCCAAGAACCCTAACTCAATGGCCTTCATGGCCTACCACATATAACTTCTTAAAAGTGATGATTATAGAGGGTTTTCCAATTTTTTTTATGGTATTAATATTCAATATTCACCTATTTAGTGTCTCAATCCCTATCTCATATGGATCACTCCATAATACATAAAATATACCCACCTATAGGATTGTCTTTATCTTATTTGAAGCATGTATGCTTGAACCAGTCCTAGAAATCCACTTTGGAGATGAGTAAAAGCTTAGGTAAACATTAAATTATATGTGAGGTATTTTTGAATATGAATACCATATTTTTTACAATTTTTCACAAGATAAAAACCTTTCAATAGTATCAAAATGACCCAAAACTTTCATCTTCTTAACATCTACAAACATATACCTTCACATTTCACTCATTCCTACATTAGATGCTTGCTTAGATATGGTTTGGTATAAATATTTGTATTTTTTGAGGTTGGATACATTGTTAAAACTTCCTTTCAATCACCCTTGTAATAGAAAATACTTCACAAGCCCAAACAACCCTGCATGTCATGTCAAAACCAGTAGACCAGTGAATTTTTTTGTTAGTAAAAGTATGATCACTAGGATTTTGTGTTAAGTTTTATGTTATAGAGACTATTATACACCCATTATATGATTTTAAACCATTACCATGCATTCATCAAGATCAGACATGTCATTATAAGAAGAAAACTAAGATACTAGGGTTTAGTAGGGTTTAAGAGGTAGCTAACTTGTTAACAATGATTCATAGAGTTATGACCCCTAATCTCGATTGGATTAGTATGGATTTTAAGGGCATAGGAGTGGTTTCCTTCACCTGATAAAATTTTTCCTAGTACATCTCCTCCTCTATCAAACAATGTCATGAAAATGATATTTTTTCTCTTGGCAATAACACGATGGAGGTTTTTGATTGGTTTTTATTTTGTTTTGGACCTATGAACTCTTGGGAAGCATGGTTTTGAGCCTTGTGAAGTTATATTTGACATTTAATAGGATTAGAGTGAAATGTTTAGTCAGTAAAACCTTTCAATGATACCTCTACCCAATCTTGAAACTACTTTCTCAATGCCACATACCCTTCTTCATTAAGAAAGCTATTCATTTGGAGAAAGTAATAGATGTCAATGGAGTTCCTCTTAAATTATATAGTGATGGTGTAATATACAAAGATCCTTACCTTCTTTTACTTTTATTTTTTATATCATACTATGTTTGGACGTTAGAACAATGTACAAAATAGTTTTTAAAATGTGAGTGTATGTTGGAAAAGGAGTATTTGACACCTTGAATCTTTTTGAAGGGAATAATGAATTAAAATTTGAACTTCATAAAATAAAAAATTATCTAAAAGGACATCTAAACATGGTATTAATTCCTCACAATTTATATTTCACAAGCAAGTCACTTTATCACAAACAATAATCAATAGAACCAAAACAAGTGAAACCTTACTATCTCCAAAATACCTTAAACTCTTCAAAATGCTTGTAAGGACAAAATTATTATTTCACTAAATTTGATTCTAATTCACTATCCACTATGGAGCACCATTCCATCTATGAAGATCACTATATCACTATTTTCACCATGGATTAATTATACCTTAACTTTTGCAAAGTAATCTTAAAATTTCAAAAGTTACCTTAAACTTTGTTAAATTAATTGGAAAAGACTTCATGAGTGATAATGTTAAGGGGACCAACCAAGTGTCATATTTTACACTCTTGACAAGACTTTATTGAGACCTTGAAATAACTTGATAGACACCATGAGAAGACAAGTCAAGACCACCAATACATGACTCTCAACAAGACCATTTACAAGGTTAAATAACTCAGGTACCTAGTTTTGAATATACCTTTGTCAAGGGTGACTGATTAGCTAACAACTAGGGTTTAAAAATTCTCATAGTTTTGATTAATTTAGGGCTTACTATTAAGAAAATCTAGAAAAATAGAACTAGGGTTTCATATCTAGTAGTATGTAATGAAATTAAACCTAAAAAAATGATATTCAACATAATATAAGGCAAGATTTCACCCTACAAGGACTAAATAATGCAAGTTCACCAAAATTTAATGTAAACAAATTAATTACATTTAATTAGGAAATAAAAAATACATATATAAATGCCTATTTAATAATATAAATCAACTAGGAGGATAAAAACATAGGGTTTAAAGGCATATCTTGAATAAATAGTTGTTGTAGAACTTTTGTCTGAATATATACCTTAAAGTTTATCTCTATCACTTTCAATAACCTTGCTAAAAAAATTATATTTTATCAAGATTTGGTGTGATAAGTGCCAAGGGCACTTATAAAAAGTGTTGGGAGTGTCGAGGTCTTTCTTGCATGTGAAAAATAACTTTCAAATAAATTTATGAGTAGTTTTCATGCTTATATTATTCCATTTCATCACTCTAATTTATGTATTATGACTCTTTTGTATATGCAATTCCTTATTTATTTCCTACCATAGAATGTATCCAATGTACCTATGATATCTATACACTTTAATAAAAATAAAGTAATTTTAGGTATAAGTGTTAGAGAATCAAATAATTAATCAGGCCCTTAAAGGTGGGAACTATGATGTTTACAAAAATTAAATCTCATAAAGGAAAAAAACTTTAGAAATGTATATTTCATAACATATATATAACTTTAGTTTCATGCCAAAATTACTCTAGAGTAAATTCTTAGCTTTAAACATTGATAGGTGGTATATCAAATCTCTGATCTCTCTATTGTGATTATAATTTATCTTTGAATGATAAATAGACACTATGTGTCAAATGAACTATGAAATTTTTATATTTGTACAAAAATGAATTCAAATTAGGAACTTATTGGTATGTGAACTGAAATCAATTGATTGCAAGAGAAGAAAATTGTACAAAGAGGATGGCTACACCTTGACTTAGTGAAGAACAATAAAACGTACCATAAAAACATGAGCACTTTTTTAAAGTGTTAAGAGAATATGTATGCTCTTGGTACATAGCCCAAGAAGCATAGGACAAGAGATAAAAGTTTTATGGGAGTAATTGATATGAACCATGGGACCAAGGATTTCCACTTATTAGACAACCCTATAAATTAGCTTGTAAATTACAAGTTATATAACATGTAATAAAAAAATTAGCTATATTCAACCATTACACATGCAAATTTAGAATTTTAGTATAATAATTATACTTTTATTCAAAATTCCAAAAATTAGGAAACTCTATTATGTTATCGCCCACATTAAAATGTGGAACTTTAATAGAATAATTTTACTTTTACTCGATGATAATAATAGGGTATGGTACATATGCATATAATTACCAACAATAATGAGAATGAAGATTCCTATGGTCAAAAAAGGAAAAAACACTTCCTAAGATTTTTTCCTAGATTAGAATGTCAACACATGACCATTTAATTCTAAATGTTTGAAGCATACTAACATGTCTCCTTAGGGTTGAATGGATTACAATATATTATTATTAAAAAAAAGTTACAAAATTAGCATATATAAAATAGTTTTTCTTATAAAAATGTTGATAGGTCACATTTTTGGAGATGTAATAGTTGGTATTTGTTCTCTTAAGCATACAATATTCTAACAAGTTCTATGACATGGCATGAGATATAGAAATGCCACTAGGCATGTTGGGAATCTTTCACATGTTTATGGCATATTGAAGGTGTCACATAGAGACCAATAACCCCATGATATTCCAAATGTAATAATGTAATTTTTCAAATGTGTGAAAAAGGTGCATGAGTGACATAATATGTCACAAAGGTAGGGAAGCTATATGAAACATATGGGTGTGTGTAGAACATAAAAAATTCTTTAAGACAATAATGCATAGATGCCGTTTCACTTAGACAATTTTTCCCTTCTTGAGGAGTGATGGCCCCCATCACGTCTTCATTGAACTATTGAAAATAGATCTAATGTTTTTGAAATATATACCACTTACCCTATTTGATGTACTATTTGGACTTGACCACTTTGAAAAATTGATGTGTAGCTTGATGGGTGCATGTTATTGTGAGTTCAACAATATCATCCTTTGGCATTATCTATAAATTTTATGGATCTAAGTCTAAAGGATCTTGAGTTTATTCTAGCTCAAGAAAAGGTGGGAATTATGTCTTGAGGAGTTCTAAATTGAATACTATGAAAACACATGTAATGTGTAAAACAAACAACAAATGTATCCTCTCTAGTTATGCATAATATAAGGTAAGGATCATAATGTAAAAATTTAATCTTCTATGAGGACCCTTGAAGAATTTATTTTGAGGACATAACCACAAATTATATTTCACCTTAGACTCATTAGTTTTGTGTTGTGCATAATGATACTCCTTGTACTTTATTTTTTTGGTACGAGGGTACTTTTGAACCTAATAGATATAACTTAGATGTGTTGTATAAATTTCTCAGATTTTTACACTTAATTTTCTTGTAAATGATACTTTGTGTTAGATGGTGCACGATAGGTATAGAGGGTTCGATGTCTAAATCCCAAGATATGTTTGAAAAAATGTGCCTCATATAGTTGTGAAGGGATCTATTTAGGCATTTTGGGCATAAAACAAATTTTCCTCTTAGGTGTGCATATGGGTGCTATTGTAAATGCAAAAAATAATTGACATATGTGGAGTTTATAACTTCCATATATACACATTTATTGGGTTTAAATAATGTATAAAAGTCCAATTATTTGTCCATCATCTTCCACAAAACATGCCATAAGCGATTGATAAACCATGATTCACAATTAGACAAAATGTATGCTCGTAGTCTAAAGTGAGACCAAACATGATTTAATAATTAAAAATTAGTATCTTGCATTGATGATATTCATGAAAATAACCATGATATACATCTTTAAAATCCTATCCACTACAATGAACACATTATCATTTTCGTTATTCATTACAGATAGTCAGGTCATGAAATCCATATTGATAATTGTTTTTGGAATTGTAAGCCACCTATAGGTGTTTTCGATATTTTTTATAAGCACTAGATAATGTAATAGTGTAAAAAATAAATTACACACATTATAATATAAGGGGAATGTGCATAGAATAACATGTCAAAAAATCTATGGCTTAGTGATGTAATAGGTTAAAGGGGAAGGTGGGTTTATTTAACCTCCATGTGATGTATTGATGCAAACAAGAATAGGGGGAAAGTGATTAGTTGTCTTACTCTCCAAAATATGTTACACTATTTTCA
The DNA here is from genome assembly GCA_037957365.1 of Torreya grandis. NCBI lineage: Eukaryota > Viridiplantae > Streptophyta > Pinopsida > Cupressales > Taxaceae > Torreya > Torreya grandis. The sequence continues at coordinate 226,021 of JARHVA010002054.1, read as the reverse complement.
TTTGTATGGTTACTTTAACCATGCCTCCATCATGGGAAAAACCCTCTCTTACTATAGAAAAATGGTTACATTAATGTAGACTAATGATTTCAAAATTATCACATTATTAAGCAAAAACTTTATCATAATCTCAAAAATGGGTCTTTTGACCTCTAGGAGATGATTAAAAATTTATATTATTCCATTTTATAACATGTTTAACTCTTTATGATGTCCTTTGGATTTATGTTGATCTTCCTCCACATGCATAATGTTATCTTCATAGTAAAAAAGTCACACAAACACAAAAACATGTACACAAGTGTGCAAAAGAACCCAATCCCATGTTTTTGGTTGATTCAATATTTTTCATGAACATGGATGATATTGTATCATGTTGTATTCCTATGATTATATATAATGTTTTTATATACACAAGAAAGAGTAATTATATTACTCACCCCTACTATATAATTATATAGGTATTTAGATGGTTATAGATTTAATTTACTCTTGTGTGTGAATATAGGTGTTATTTTTATATTTTTGTAGCTTGATTCATACTTATATATGTAATTTAAATTTTATAAACCTTTGTTAAAACTATTTAAGCCTTGATGGTCCTAACACAACCTTTTACACACCTTGGGTGATATACTTTTGTGAAGCTGATGTGTCAACTTTTTATGGTGGGTAATTGTTTACCCTTGGTGATTGAATTTGAAATCACCTTAAAAAATATTCTCCCAATGAATATGGGCATGCTTAACCAAAAAAATTTGCTAAAATTTCATATATATTGTTAGGACCCTCAATTAGCTTATTGGTTGCAATATGTTTTGGAGACCAAACCTAGATGAGATTGATGTGTGGTTCAACCACCATAATTTATTCTTTACCAATAATGAGATACCAAGAAGAGTTGATAAATTTATATGGTGTATACCAGTATACATTATTTATTATATGAATGGTTATTTATACGTTTCCACGTCTATTATTCAAATGGATTTTAGCTTGGTTTAAGAGATAATCTTCTACACATAATCAGGAGATATGGTGGACTCCCAAAAATGTTATAGATCTAGAACATCAAGATAAAGTGTCAGAACGTGTGTTAGATTAATTCATCAAGGGAATTATCAAAAAATATGTTTTATAATTTATAGAAACAATATACACTTTTGTGGATGAGGCCCTATAAAAATTTCTTACACATCCTAGAAAGAAGTTTATCAATAATATTGCATTGTACCGATAACTGGTAGGCTACATAAATAATGATGGTATGGTGTGAGGTCCACTTGTAAGGAATGAAGAAATTATAAACACTAAGTTTCAAGGCATAAAATCTAATCTTCTACCAAAATTAGAGACTCACACATAAACTACATAAATAAGGATATTATTGAGTGATTTGATATGTTAATGATTGTAGGAAAAAAAGCTAGAGGTATGAGAAAAAGTAGGAACATAAGATGTATTGACAACTAGATGGCCACATTAATAATGGTGATATGGTGTGGGGTACACTTGTATGAAATGAAAAAATTAGAGACACCAAGTCTGAAGGCATAAAATCCATTGATCTACCTAAACTAGAGCCACACACATGAACTACACAAATAAGGATATTATTGAGTTATTTGATAAGTTCATGACCATGGGAAGAAGAGAGAGAGGTAGGAGAATAATTAAGAATATGATAGTAGTGGTTACTATTAAGGGTTTAGTATAAACTTAGGAGAGACATTTATCTTATTCCTTTTCCATCCAAACAAAACTAGGTCTAGAAGATATTGTGAAAAGTGTTTTTGGAGACACGAGTGTAGCATGGAACTGTAGACACCTAATTTTTGTACAAGGTTTATTATTATAATGTTTTAGTGTTATTCAGTGTATATGGATAACTGGTTCAAAATAGGTACTTAGTGACACTTTTTCTTGTGTTGTCACTTCTCCTTTCTTCTCCATGTGGTCCAATAAGTCTCTATTTCTTTTATTTTATCTCATATTTGTGTTTGATTATTATTAGAGATCTATTTTATGTTTGTTCTTCTATAAATTTTTTATTTGACCATTTTGGCACCACTTTTGGTAGTTGCCAATGGTTATTTTTCCTTTGTGGATCCTTTGGATCGTATTCCTTTTTTTATCTATTATGTGGACTATGTTTCTTGATTTTCCATCTTTTCATATGTTGGATTATATATCAATAGGTCCTTATCTAAAATTTGAGAAGCTTATTTATATAAATAATACTAAGGTAATTCAATAAGAAGTAAAAATAAGTCTTTTGCACACTACCAATATTTTTTTATGTTCTTCAAGACTTTTAAGTGATTTCAGGGGTGCATATTTATACATACTTATACCAAGAGATGACATAATAAAAATATTATACCATATGCATTTGATTATCATAGGGAGAGAATGTGTCAGCTTCTCTCTACATATTAGGATGGTAAACTCTCATTTACGATAACTACATTGAACCTTAATTCAATAATGATATGTAGTTGTAATATGCCAAGGGGGCCCAAGCTAGCTAACCCTAAAATATATTGATATGTTGTGTGTTTTAAAATTATTGGTATGAGTTAGGATTACTTCAAGGGGAGGAAATATTTTTGATATCTGAATTTGCTTTAAAAATATATGAGATAGACATATATTTCTATCTAATTCTTCCAAAATGTTTCTGATTGTGACAATCAACAAAACTATTTTTGGTGCAAGTTTCTATATTTGGAAGAAAAATAATTTTTAGTGAGCCATGAATGTGGTCAATCATTTTCAATGTCATAAAAAATTGGTCATAATTGGGAAGCAAAGTATAATTTTTTGGAATCATTCTAATAATTTATAGAATCTCCTTCTTGACATTTCTAAGCATTGTCATGATCCAGACGTGTCAATTTTAATTATTTATCTTTCTCCTCCTTTTTCCTTTATTTTGTATTAAGCATTTACAGTTCATACTACTCTATTATAACTAGGTAAATATAATTTATTTTTTATTAACTGTATTTAGCCTAATCTACCTTGTGTCATAGTTTTATTTGATTGGCATAGCATTTTCAACACTTAGGTGCCATTTTTGTAAAGTAGGAGCATATATACAAATACTATAATAGGACCTCATAGAGGATTAAATTATAAAAACATAATTGGAATGAATATAGGTGGTCTAATAATCCATCATTTGATAGAGCTAGTGGCTTAGGGTGTGGCCCTTAAGAGGTGACACATGTTTAGGTGGAAGAGGAGGAGGAAATAATCCTCTCCCAAGTGAAAATAAAGGTAGAATTGGTGGGGGTTATAAAAAATATAGTTATGGTTTGAGTGGTTCTATAAAATCTAGTGGGTCTAGTGGATCCAAAGGTTTTAAAAAATCAAGATGAACTGGATGTGGTGGCCAACAAAGGCCCATCACCATAGTCATATATGAAACTTCATAATTTTTAATAAAAATGTTCTTTAGAGTGAAGGATGCCATCAAATTAGCATGCCTGTGAAATATCATAGCATGCTAAGAATGTGAGAGACCCAATTTGAGATATTTAGCCATTTGAAACAAATTTAAGTGTCCACACCCAAGATTGGTATGCTATATTTACATCCTACAAGAAATCACACTACTTTAGATGAAGTAAAACAAGGTTTCTTAAATGAATTTGAATGTCTTGAGTTGTAACTTTAGAACATTGAAAATTTAAATAAGATTTAGAAATCCCCAAGGGAGTTCATAATCATATGCCGATCGATTCAAGGAAGTTTTAGTCAGATTAAAATATAAACTGGACCCTTCCTTACATTATGAATGGTTAATTCAACTAAGAATCTCTAGTTTTCAAATAAGAAGGCAGCTCTAGAGGTTGCATTGTGATTAAATGTGATAGGATATCCTAAATATTTTTAAGAGATATGGTCTCACCTTGAGGCTCACATCAAATAAGTACTCAATAATTTGGTGAAATGTTTTGATGCTATGCAACTAGATAGGAAGCAAGGGATATGGTGCATTAATTTATAGATAGAGGGACATACCCAAATGGGTTATTCCTATACAAAGCATGCATGGTAGATATAATATCTTATCAAAAGTCACCAATGATACCACATTAAAAAAATTATATGAATTTTATAACCCTTCCATGTGTCCTTTATTATAAAATATAAAAAGAATCACAATGAACTATTAGTTTTAAGTGCATGAATCAACCACACATGATATGTCATAATTTCAAGTGGATGAAGCAATATGTGACCAACACATTAAACATATTTTAAAAGTGAATATTGGTTAGTATAAACCCCTTATGCATGGTGGAGGTCATAGTGGTCATGGTGGATATAACAATGTCACTTAAGGTATAATACACTGTGAGGCCTAATAATCTATTAAAATTATAGAAAATATAGTCATATCATGAGGACATGTCCATAGTTTCCACAATGTGGTTATTGTGATCATGACCAAAATATATAGGAAAGTATAAAGTTGATGTAAAAATAAAAGGAATATAAAAATATGAGCATTAAATGTGTAAAGCTACAACACTCTACATTTAGAATAAGGTTACCATGTTACACCCAATACATGTGTTAAATCGTAATAACATGAAGACTAGCCTGAATGTGAGACTAGTGAAACCTATCATTAAAAAAGGATACCTCAAATATATTGTAAGAAAGGATTATAACTATCCCAATAATGATAGGTCTACCATGAAGTGGCACATTTATTGTGAAAGAAACTAGTTAAGCTAATGGCCAAAAAAATATGAGGTGCATGAAGATAAAGAAGAACCAAATGTTTCCTATGACATATCCAAGATATTATACCAAGATGGGGTACTTACTAAGTTGAATTTATGGTTGGATTCCTTGGAAAAAAAATTTCTACCACTTAATGTGCTTCAACCATGATATCTATTGTAAACAAAGACCACCATGTGTGATCCAAAACTATTATTGGATGTTTGCATGAATAGATATGATGTAAGACATGTAGTTATTGATATGGGACCTAAATTCAGTGCCCTAACTATAGACACTAGTTTTCCATGGGGATTCCTCCCTTGAATACTTGATTTCATGTGTTACTTATGGCTAATAAGACCCAAGAGAAACCCTTGGAAATTTAATATAATATAAAATTATATATAATGGATGTAGAATTCTATGTTGATTTTAAGATTATAGAAATGGTAGAGGTATATAATTACCGTAAAATTCTAGGGATACCCTTTTATTTTGATGAGGCAATGCTTGATTTAAGAACTACACCATGAGTTTTAAAAATGACATGACACATGTTATTATTCCTTTAGATTCATATAAGGGACCACAATATTTTAAGACATTGGATCTATTTATTGAACATATAGATGACATACATACGAACATCACATAGAGAAGAAAATGATGTTCATCTCATGCATGATGGTGTCTTAAGCTATCAAAATGCACTAAATTAAGGTGGAACATGTTTGAGCATGATATTCTTTTAGGAACTCTAAATATGTTAAATCATGGCTAGGCCACACTACCTAGATTTAAGAAGAATATAATAGATAATCTAGTTACTAAGTTGTGTTAACTTGACTATTGAAAGGTATTGTACAAACCTAAATTTTGCATGGTGCAACTTTTTAAAATATTTGATGATGATGTAAGGACTTAAAAAATAATATGCTCTGACATGGTATTCTCCCTCATTTTCCTCTTAATCCTCTATCCAAACCTAGCCTAAGTGCCCCAATTGAAAACTTTAATCTTAAACCTTTCTTATCCAAGGCTTTTAATGGGCATGATAAAATCACTGTGACAGTCGTGAAACCATCATGGTAATTCACTTAATCACCCTAGTGGTTTACATAATTGTTATGATGGTTTCTTAAATCAGCCAATAATTTTGATGACTATCTTGATGATTATACAACTACCATCTGCATATAGCAATGATTTTTCCATTGTTACATGTACTTTGAGACTTATTCTTAGAACACACATTTTGATGTGTTTCAAATGTTCAACCCTTCATTTTTCTTCCTATTTTTTTACATTTGATGTTCCAATTTACTTAAAGTCATGGCTAAACCAATTTTATCTAACTTTAAGTAACCTCTAACAAGCTTTAGTCAATCTTGTTAACTATCACATGCAAACTTTTTCTTGTCTTACAAATAGATCATTTTACCATGAAATTTAGATCTGAAAATTACATTGATAATTGAGTATATAGGTTTTAAGAGAGATATAGTCTACCTTTTATAGCTTATTTGATAAATAATCCCAAATCCCACAATAACCTTCTACTCATTTTAGCAAATTGGAGTAATAAACACACAAACTTTTAACACAACCCTATGTTGTTTGTGAGAACTAGTCATAGTTCAACTACCTCTTTTCTTCACTTTTTATTTTGAGTTTTAATTGCTAGAATTAGATACCTCTTGCTATAAAATCCCCAGGTCATTACTAAACAATAACTAAGGGGATAAAAACTTGAGGATCATAATATTATATTTATGAAAGTTGTCAAATTAAATGCATAATCATCACAATTTATTATTTACATATTGTATTTAGTTATATCTAACCCAAATAAAAAGAAACACGCTATGATTTTTAGAATTTAGGCATATAGTTGCATGCACACAAATATGAAAACTATAGATTTAGTTTTTATCCATGCATATGATTTTTTTAAATAATTCATTCATCAATAATTATATTCACTCATAAATACAAATCAAAAAAAATATTTTGAGTAAGTTTAATTAAATTATTACACTTTTAGAAAACCAAAAAATAAGAAAAAACTAGCATTTGTATAGTATAGTCTTAATTTAAAATTCATTAACATTTGCATATTATATTTTATACAAATAAAAAATAAAATAAATTTTTCTTTTTTTGCTTGCACCACTTATAGTTTCAACATTAGTGTAGTTTATTTGATAATTTTCAAAACCTCACGTTCCAAACAAATAATAAACTGTGATTAACCCAAATATTCAATCACTTAAAAATTAAAATGAGTGAACACACACTTTGAAAAAAAATACATATCATCCATACAACTATTATATAAAAATACAACAAAAAAAGACCAACGCATCAAAACCAAAAAAAAAAAACATTTTCCTTTCCTTTAGATGATGTTTTGTTAACAAGCACATTTGCATATAGAAATAATGTTTCCTCAAGTATTAGTCTCCATCATGACATATAACATCAAGAGTAATATAGAATCAGAGCTTTCATTTTAAGCCTTTCTCTACAGACCTTTACCCAAACTTGTCATTAGTCAATTAAACACTTTAAATGAGCAAACTATGTTTCCTAAAGAATAATTAACTAGACAAATTCACCTCTTAGCATGTAATGCTTGAAACTTTCAAATATTATTTATTCTTTCATCCTTGGGTCTAGCCTCATCTAATTTCATTCACTTTGTAAATGAAATTTTTTCGACAAGCCAAACATAATAGAGTAGATCGAAAACCCTGAGTAATTGAACCTAAATTCAACCCATTTAGAAAGAGTAACATATATCAAACGTTGTGCTATCTAGTCCTTTTTAAAATAAGATAGTCTTGGAATATTGTTACATCATAATTATATTCCCTCAATAATCATTTTGATGTAACTGAGCTATTTTGGTATATATATGATCACCCACTACCACATATTTCTCAAAACCCTATGTGAGTAGTTCATTAAAACCACATATCCATTCTAGCTCAACCAATTCAACTACCTCAGCTAAACAACCAAATTAGTAGCCTAAGCATCATATCATTACTCTTTAACCATCTTAGCCCAACCTTAGGAGGTTGAGTGCACAAGCCTAGTGTGTCACTTTCTATGTGTATAGGCACCCTATGATGGCAAGATTGTCAATGTCAAATGGGTGTCATAGTAACAAGTTAGAAGGAAGTGTTGAACAAATAAGGAATGCCTAAAAAAAGTCCCACCCACATTATGAAGGATTGAGTAATGCATATAAATTCTATTTCTAACTAGATACATGTTTTTTGTAAGAGGAAATAATTATTTTTTGACCTATTTTTTCAAGGTTATATCATTTAGGTGGTGGGTGAACCTTTAGGATAGCTTGCAAAGGTAGGAAAACTTGCAAAGGTAAGAATAGGTCATAGAGGCTCTATTGGTCTAATTCCACCATGATAATAGTCATGGGAAGCTCCTACCATATAATGGCATTGACACCCAACATGATCATATTTCACTTTGTGAAGATGCATGGGACCTCTTATTCCAAAAATTGACCTGGTGCTAAGGGTCCATTCCTTAATTAGATCTTTGGAGGGATGGTCACACATGTGGTATATTAAAAAGGAATTATGATAAGAGACAAAGGTTTGGATTGACCTTAAGGAATAATTCAACAAAGTATTCTCATTCTAGATAGGTATGCCTTTATCATAATTCATGAGATCAAGTTTGCAAAGGATGGCTACTTAGAGGATAACCTACGTGTCATTTATAAAGAGTAAGATTATAGAATAAATTAATATTATTGAAGGCCTACCACGTAGTATGTAGCTACAAGGATAATAATCCTACATGAGTTGCCACAACATAAGGGTGATTATACAAAATGCTCCATTACTCTAAGGACAAACATTCACTATGGTACATATTTTTGAAGACTGATAAAAATGGCACAACTAAAGATGATGAACTAAGATATATACATGTTTAAGTAGAGGAAATCGAGAGGAAGATTGAGCATAAATATGCTTTTATATAGGAATATCTGAAGTATCCTTCAAAAGCTAAAGATGTGAACACAAGAATTTAGGTGGAGTCAAATATCATCATCGAAGATTATTGGTCAAATGTTGAGTTGGGTAAGATGATTGGGATATTAAATGAATAAGTTTATCTATTTATTTTTTATTACAAATAAATGAAGAAATTATACCATATTTGGTAGGATATAGATCCCATTAAAATTTAGGATTAAACTAGAAAATAAAATATCTTATCATCTTAATCTTAATCTCCTGGCAAAGGTGAAGGAGGAAATCAATAGGATTATTAAAGACAAGGTGAAATTTATAGAACTGAATAATCTAAGTGGTCGATCCCCATGGTCATATCAATTAAGAAGGATGGTCACATCTAGATCTATGTGGATTACTAATCATCATTGAATGCATTATACATCATTGATCCATTCCCTACCCTATTTATAAAGGAACTTTTAGAAATGAATTTAGGTTTTAAATAATACATTTTTATACATGTTTATTAGGGTATCATCAAGTTCAAATTGAAGATGAAGATAATGCCATGACTATATTTTCAACTCAATGGGGATCATTTACAGAGAAAGTCATGCATTTTGTTTGAAGAATACACCCATTATTTTCTCTCATATTATGGTTGTAGCATTCAAAAAATGTATCCATGACTTTCTTCAGGTCTACATGGAAGACTATATGGTATATAACTCATGTGTGACCATTTTCAAACCATATGAATTATATTTGAGTGTCATTAGTAAATTTAGTTCATGCCCAATTTGAAGAAGTGCATATTCATGACCCCATTTAGAACCTTGTTAGGACTTGTGATCTACAATAATCAGATGTTATGGATCCTTCCAATATCATAATTATTTTATAATTAGATTTTATTTATATGCCTAAAGAGGTTTAGGCCTTCTTGGGTCACATTTTGTACTATCTTAAATTTATTTATTATTATGAAAAGACTACCCCCTGTAAGGGTTGTTATATAAGGATGAACCATTTTTTAGGTTATTGAACAATAGGTCATGTTTATTATTTTAAAGGATAGATTAGATTCTATGCACATCCTCTAATTCTCATAATGGGAAAATCCACTACATGTGCATGTGGATGTATCTACCAAAACCATTAGAGCTATATTAACCCAACCCAATGAGGGGAATATGGATCACCCCATTTATTTTTATAACTAAAATTTGTCCTTTATGGTGTAAAATTATGATACTACTAAATGTGAGACCCTAAAAATGGTGTACGAGTTACATGAGTTCCCCTAACACCTACTTGCTACACATTTCATGTTCTTAGTCAATAACCTTGTATTGAATGAATAGGTCAGTTGGTGGTTGATCCTTTTCCATGAGTTGAAATTCAAAATTATTATTAAATTGAACAAACAACATTTGGGACCTAACCATTTAACATAGATAGACACCATGTAAACTCTAAAGGGATCCTAGTAGATGATCTCCACCACATATTTTTTTCATATCAATATAATTCCAAAAGAGCTAGAGAAGAGAGTCACATTTCTTATTTTTAGGGCATGCTAAAGCATTACTCGTCCACTCATGAGAAATATTTAGTAGTATGTGTGGTCCTATTTTAGTTGATCAATGGCAATTTATATAAATTGTGACTCAATGAAGTTTTACACTAATGTGTTCTAAAGATTGAGCATGGATAAGTCCTAATTGATTACCACAAGGGGATAGTAGTTTGGAAACCATGTAGGTAAGGATACTACCATGAAGTTTATATAATATAGATAATGGTGGTATATCATAAAAATTATGCACATAAGCATGCATGGTCTTGCATAATTTATTAATGAGTTGGTAGGTTCAATTGATATGACGAGATGCCTCTGATTCTTATCCTCATTCACACACCATTTTAGAATTTGGCACTGGATTTTATTGGTTCTATCAACCTACTTATAATAAAGGATGACATGTAATATATTACCACATCAAAAAATTCTCTGACTTAGTTGGTTAAAGGAATAACCATTTGAGATTGCATAATTGAGATTGTGATCAGATTCATTTATGAGCATATCATCATGTGGTTTGGTTTCCCCTCAGGTAAAGTAACTAGGGTACCCATTTTAAAAAAATTTGTGAAAGTCCATTGAGTGAATATATCATTCAACACCATAAGATCTCTCCTTATGCTCCACAAGAAAAGACACAACAAAGTCTTTCAACAAGGTATTTGAACTAATTTTGATCAAAATCTCTAGCATGGGTAGAAAGGAATAGGATGAGAGCATGTCAACATTTGTATAGGACTATAGTAGCACCTACAAGTGGCTAATTAAAAGTACAAGAAGCATCCTAACATTCTATAGATATAATGGATCGGCCCCATTGTGTTGAATCAAGCTTTAGATAATTATTTAGATGGCATGGAGGTTCTAAGTATGTGAATGGGAGTCAGATTAAACCATACTTCATTCCATAGAAAATTTTATTTATTTTCAAAGGAAATAAGGTCAACATGACCAAATAGTTATGGTAAAAGTCACAGTTTGTTTTTATTTTTCAATCATAATGAGAAAGTTATTTATAATCACCAAAGCATGTCATTCTAGGAATCAACAACCTTTGATTAATAACATTGGTTAGGTTAGTTGAGTGGTGGACTATTTGATTATCACATGTTAGAGGCCTAAGTTTCTGTGTTGATTTGGTTGAGTGCATCTAGGATGACTTTACTAGAATAATAAGGAGTTTGCATATGAATCATTTCACTTAAGACATAAAAAAATTAGGACTATAGGAAGGCAATGCAATGGATTATAGGAGGTGATTGAGGCACAATGATAATAGTAAAATGATGAATTATATGGACATATAAATTATTGAATCGATGCCCCCATCAATACACTAACTTTACATCAATTAAGAGGGATGAATTATAATCTGATTAGGGGAAATGGGGTGAGATATGCATGCCTTGACATGATCCTATGGATATCATGGATGATTTAACTAGTTGATAATTTTATGTAGAACTAGAGGGGATTTCCCAAGGTGAACATTGATGATATGTTAGATATCAAGGTCAACATGGAGTGTAGACAGTTAGCTATAAAAGTAATCAAGAAACTAATTTTAGCAATGCCTATATTCGATTTAGATCGATTGAAAAATGATATGGTTTCAAATTCTTATGATGCCATGGATAAAAATGATACATTTTTTGGTAATGAATTCAAATGAAGATGCCATGGTCATAAAATGCCATGGTGATTCCATCCAATTTATTATCAACTTGGTTGGTCAAAATTAAGTCTTTACCAAGTTTTATATTGGATGAAGAAGATAAAACCTTCATCGAGGATGGTGAATCTCAACAAGCCAAAGACAAGGACATAATATAAACTCAAGTGGATAATGCACATATGGACATTATTTCCATAATGCATGCTCCTTTAGAGACACCACTATGCATGATACCTCTCCATATGTTAATTTGATTACAATCTCTAGTATTCAATGTTAAATTTTGGAATGAATACTCTTTGAGTCACCCTATCAGGTGACCACTTTGTGATAAAATATGATCACTTGGCTTAACTTATAGCCTAAGAATTATGACCCATCTAGTGGGACACTCTCGTATATGGAAACAATCTACATTTTATATGGTGAACCACTAAAAATGATGGAGAAGGAGACTTGAAATACTAGTCACAATGAGTACAAAGACTTGACCACTACCCTCATAAATGAAAGAAGGAAGAAGAGGAATGGGTTTTATAGGAAGTCTTGTTATATATATTATTACAAATAATACAATATCCTCCATCTCTATGTAAGATCACCCAACTAGAGCTATGTAATGAATCCTCAGTTGTAAATTGGAAGAATATTGATATGGGTGACCCGCTAGGGAAGTACCCCTCATGGTTTTGTAACCATAATTTGGTGGTGTTTTTCATAGGATTGGTTCAAACTTCCTACTGCAAGATTATAGATGTTTGTTGAGATCTGTAAATATCTTGGTGTAAGAGTGATAGTACTAAATGTGGTCACAATGCTATACAAAATGTGATGGCTATATATAAGAAGTTAGTCTCAGGCAACTGTTTGGAGGGGGAATAGTTGGCACTTGAGCAAGGTATGATAGAGGGACATGAACAAGTGATACAAGTATAGCTTCAGACCCTATATTCTTATATTTTTATTTACACCACCATATTTACAAAATAATATACTTTTATTTTTCTACTAAGCCCATAGAATAAATTAATTAGTTTTAGGCATTGTTGGGTCACATTTCTACCATTCCCCAACCTGAGTGAGTTCATAATATATATGAAGAGGGCATGAATAGGTACAGTCTCTTAGAGACCACATATATTAGTATTGACACCCAAAATTTGATGAAGGTATATATCTTGGTTTTTTTGGCATGTTTTATTTCTTCATGTTTTTTTAGTGTGCCTTCACATCTAAGTAAACATTTACTAGTATGTTAATGAAGCGATGGAATGTTACACCAAAAAATGTCTTTACCTACCTTTTTGCATTCCTCCTCCCCTAAAATGGATGAAATCCCTAAAGGTTTTTAGTCACTACCACCCTATGCACCACGAACAAACATTCCTAGTTATTTATATTTTTTCAAGGCTATTATGGTTATTGTGCCTTGTATATTCCTATTTTCTACTACGTGCCTTATACAATCTTGGGTTTCTTGATATGCTTTCTTTGTTCATTTTTTTTACATGCCTTCACATATGATTAAATGTTTAATGGTATGTTATTGGAATGATGGAACATTACACCAACAAACATCTTTCCCTGCCTTTTTTGCTAACCTCTTCTCCTCAAATAACCATGGAACCTACCAAAAAGTTATTGACCATGTAACATTTCATAGAGGGATGAAAGCATTCACATAGATGTATTTCCTACAACTAAACCCACAATAATGTTCTATTTTTTATTTATTGCATGGCTATTATTTTTATTTTTCCATGAGTAAACATATCTCCCTACCTTTTTGCCTACCTCTTACCCCAAATTGATATCCAATTTCGAGTTAGATGGGAATGAAAGTTATGGGTAACTTTTCCTATATTATGTGGCTCCTCCCCTAAATAACTATGGAACCTACTAGAAAGCCATTTTTTTGCACCTTCACTTATGATTAAATGTTTAGTGGTATGTTAATGGAGTGATGAAACATTATCCACATGTAATTTTCCTATAACTGAACCCACTACTATGTTTTTTTCCTTTTTGCCTACTTGTTACTAAAATTGTGTGTTTTATGTGCATGCAATTCTTATTTAATGTCATTTTTTATATCAACCAATTTATTTTTCTAAATTATATGTCCATGTTGGAAGATATTTTTATCATTATTATGAAAGGAAGTTTCATGTAGGAGGGATGAAATGTTACAAACAACTAAACCCACATCATTGGCCTAAATTCATTCCCTTCTAACTCTAATTTTGTTGTTATTATAATGGAAGGCCTAAACATTTATGAATTCATGTCATAGTATGGCTCATATCTATGTTTATTTAATACAAATCAAGCTATCATGTGCTTTGTATTAATTTTTGTCCCCTTAGACAACATGGCTTGGAAGACACACCATTTACTAGTATGTAGATGGAAGCCCTGAAGGTTTTCATTCACATTACACTAAAATTTATTTTTTGTATCAAAATTAAGGCTCTCATTCACATATCAAGGAGTGTAATTGTTTTTGTATCATTGGATGATAATGTTGAAAATTAAGGTACAAATCAAAATATATATGGGTCACTAATATATAATGAAGGGCCATGTTGAAAGACAAGTGTGTCAGCAACACTAAATATTTATTGGTATGTGGATGAAAGCCATGTATATTTCCATTCACATATCAATAAATGTTACATTCATTATATCAAAAATATGAATTTCATTAATGTACTAGTAAACATAGATTCGGATGTATAAAATAAAATCCTTGTGTGAAATCATATTAATGTGCTTTACGTATGTTATTGTTATTAAATTAATAGACATTTGCTACTATGTGGATGGAAACCATGAAAGCTAATTATATGTTACTATGAGTTATAATTGTTGTGTTAGTCATTACCATGTTCAAACTTACAAATATTATTTTCCTTAAGTATTGTTTGTATGTTTTTAATATGTTTTTGTGACATGTTGTCAATAGTTTGCCCATTATATTATCATTATTGCTAATAGGTTTTCCATTCTAATGACAATTTCTATATTTGCACATTCTTATTTTTTATAGATATTGAGTTTCTATGGAGGGTGAATGTTTCATGGAATACTCAAGTTGGGATTTTTTTACATACATTGTGATTCTTGAAACTTGTTATGTTTTTTGGGTTTTGATTTTTTCCCATTGTGTTTCTTAACACAATATATTTTTGTGAAGTTTGGAATGCTCGTACAGTTTATTTTTTTTAACTTTATGATATTTTCAATGCACAACTCTATATTGCTTCTATTGATTATGTGTTGTTGATGTTTTTTGTTTGTGGGTAATGATGATAGATCTCAAATTCAAGAAAAAAGAGAAAAATGGGGCATTTAATTCTAGGTGAATTTGTTTTTACTTTCATTAATCTAATGATCCATTTTTAGGCTAGATGGTAGATATAAAAATAAAAATAATTATATTACATAATGAAACTCAACAAATTTATTTTCATTATATTTATTGATATAGTTCAATACATTATGTTAATGGTACAATAATTGGGGGGTGGATCAGTGATACAAGCAATTCAATTCCAATTCTAAAGCTTCAAACTCTCAACCAATCAATATAAACAATCATGAAGCATATAAACTAGTTAGTGTGAAACTATGCAAGATCAAGGCACATAACACATGAATTATGTGGGAGACACTCATGGGGGATAAAAAACACTCTAAAGTTTATAAAAATGTGGAATACAGTCCTATAATGGATTCAAAAACAAGAGACTTTAGTGAAACACCCACTTCATAAAGATCACCAACCGCTAAACATGAACAAGCACCCACTTGTCCTAGATGTTGAGCACCCACGCAACATATTTTGATATAAAAACCTATAGATATTTGATTGAATTTAAATATAATGGAGAAATAGTGACTATTAATTCTCTTTAACCCTTAACAATCTCTCAAACCTTCACATACAAGCAATGCATCCAAAACACCCTTTTGGATCACTTTACACTTCTTCGCTCACCTTTAATCTTCAACCTTGCAAGAAAACTATTATAACATAAAAAATATGACCTCTATGTCACACACATATCCATGACACTTATCTAATATTAAATATATCTAACAAGCATACTAAACCTTCTCTATACTTCACATATCAACTCTAGAACCCTTCGTCTTTGTTTATGTTATTTATAGAGCCTTCATGATAATCACCTTCTTGGTCGGCCATAAGACTTGCCTTAAACCTTAAGGATTATATAAGACTTATAATATGATAAAATTCATCTAAATAGGTATTATATAGCTTTGATAGATCACCCTTAAGAAAAAACATCTTTCAGTTAGGCCTAAGAAGCCCTTATAGGTCCATAGAGACCTATTCATCTTTTTAGCACTTCATCGAGCAAAAATAAGAACAAAGGACCACTTAAAAACACATAGGTCCTCATCATATAAACCTTAAGACACCCTAAAGTTATTACATTCATCACCATAGACCTCTGCATATGCAAAGCCTATCAATAATTTGCCTTATACATGAAAACACCATGAAGGAACCAAAAGTGAACTTGTAAGCAATTGTTCATATAGAAGATGGATTGGTTAAACCTCCAAAATCCATAAATATTATACTTAGGGAGTAAAAATAACTTTCCAATAGATAATTCATGTTGAAACATTCAAAAACCATCAAGAAAAACTCAAACATCTTTCTCAAGTCACTTGCAGAAGAAGGTCAAACCCTCAGTCAACTTTGGACCACAATAAATGTAGGTAAATGACCAGTCAAACCTCTAAATCATTTTTCCTAGATTTATCTTGATGTTATTTAACACTTTTATTTTTATACCACCATCAAATTCATTCATCATAAAAATTATAGGTAAAATAATGAGGACATGTTTTCCTTTGTAAATTCAAATATTTGAATTCCAATGGTCACTTTTTAATGCAAATTTGACTATGGAAACTAGTGAAATCTGCATGAGAGACCAAATTTGAACTACCACAACTTTTTATATACATAATTTGAAGACCTAAAATTTTAAACACATGATCTAGGCACAAATATAAACAAATCCATGTGACTACTTTATTTTGAAACCTTCACATGTGTGAATGTTGATGTCATCAATCTGCTTACTTAGGAAGATCTATCAAGATGACTAGGATAATCTAGACCTTCACAAGAATAATATAATAAATTAATTTCACTTAAAAAATTACCCCAAGCACTCTTGACCCCTCATATTACCTATAAAACATGGTCAACACATCACCAACATCCATAATCTTGCCTAGCCAAGCAAACACACTAAAATCCATGTATGATCACTAAGGCACACTTTGTCATTGAGAACCATGCATACATCTTAACTCATGGAAAATATTAGAAACCTTAGGGACATATTTTTAAAAACCTCAACAATCTCCTCCTTTTTAATTGATGTCAATACTTGTAAATGTTTTCAAAGCCAACAATAAAGCTATGTACATACTCTTGTTCCCTTTACAAATACTTTCTCCCCCTTTGACACAATGACAAAGTGGATTACCTGATGATCTTGAGGACTTTAAAATTATTTAAAAGGAAAAATCAAGAATGAATCTCCTTTGATAAATGATAAAAACTTTGCCTATCACTGTGCATACCAATCCTTACCATGACTACCTCAAGCTTGCTTAGTGACAACACTCTTCTTTGACCATGCACTGCTATATGAACAAGAAATGAACACTACAAATAAAATATGAGTGATAACACATTGATAAAAATTATAAGGACTCCCCTTAAGTATATTTAACTTGGTCACGCCTTGAACATCTTTAGACCATCTCTAACCATGATGAAATTTCATGATTGCCTTCAAAATTTCTTTCACAAGCCACCCATAGAATGAAGAGTGGACATCCAACATCTTTATCAAACATATATGATGCATACATCCAATTGTGAAACATATTTAAGTAAATCATACCTTTGTATTTTGAATAAAATGGCCAAAAATCACTCTTCTTCACACTAGCCTTGCCTAGAGGCCTAATAACCCTACCTGAACCTTGTAGATCCCATAATTTTTTGTGTATGCATCCTCATGGCTTGAAATTTCATATTTGGAGTAAAATAATATTCATTCTCAATCCAAATATTCCTCTACACCATATCTCATTCACAAACTATCTTACCAATTAGCCCTCCATTTGCATAAAATCTCAACCATAGGTCGAACTATACACTTTCAGATTATTGTAAAGAAAATTTTGAGCACCTTTTTATAAATTTATATATATTAAGAAACATCAGATCTCAAATCCTTTGGGAAGGTCACTAACTCACATGGTGTAAAACTTAGGGCATTAAAAAGGAACAAGGTCAACTTTCCACCTTCTGTTCAACACAAGATACTAAAACTTCTCTCATACCTAGAGGTCAATAATATACACTTATGGACCAAATTTTGAGGTTTGAATCCTATGGGAACCCTTATAACCATGAAGTGGTTTTTGACCTGCTAGGCCTTAAACAAGGATTATCATACCTGAGAGCCTTTAAAATTATTCAACTTGCTCTCAAAATAATTTAAAACCCTAAAACCACATAAAAAATACTTGTATGAGGTAAAAACACCTTTTTATGACAAATAGTGATCTTGAATACTCACTAATATTCATTTGACACCTAGAACCAGTCAAACTGTACATGCAAACCATGTGTACATAATAGTCACTATATAAAACACCTTAGAATGATCATGGATGCCTTTTTACATATACACAAATAATTTTACACATGAACACATCAAATCCAATTGAAACCTGCCCTTGGTTAGTTTCATAGATCTCAAAATCATCAATTTTGTAAGATGAACTCTCACTAGGTAGTGATCACTGTGTAAAATTGTTGAACTGAACAAATGATCATTAAATCTACTTGTGACCAATCCAATGCATGAAAAATTATGGAATACACTTTATAAATTTATCTCCACACTCCATACCAACCTTACCTTTATACTTCATGATTAGGCCTTCCCAACCAAGCATAAAAAATTAACTAAAACATGCTTTTAGGACCAATGTCCCTAAACAAAACTTTTGAAGGTTTTCACTATAATCCTATGGAACAAGATCATGAACATGTTTCTCCCCCTTAGCCAATGATGTTCTAATGATAAATAATTTTTTTGGTAATATAAGAGCATCTATTCTATACCAAAATCACATTGGTCTTAAAGATCAATCAATAACTCTACATACCTTTGTACTTTGTTCATCACCTAGAGCACACAAACATGCTTCTACATATGAAAGTTGTCTCTTAAGAAGCATAGGTAGAGACACCCACCTATCATAGAGAGACACAAAACTCAAGGTAATCCCACATCTCCATGCTCTTACTTGACTTGTAGTCCTACCTCATTATCAAATTGACTTTGACTAGGTTTTTAGCTTGATTCTTTCTTTTTGACTTAGAATCTTGATTGATCTTTTTGTCCCCTTTTGAAAATAAGGCTTGATATTTGATACTTTAACTTGTAACTTGTTTTTTCATGATAAAAAATCCATTTTGAACTTGGTTTTCATTCACCTCCTTAGGTCTCCATTCATTTGGCTTCTTTTCTTCATGTTAGGATTGATATTATTTGAAGTGTGATTTTGACCATTCCTATAGAACCTTGTTATGTGACATATTTCTTGACACTTGAAATAAATGAATTTTATATGATTGTACTTACCTTGTGTATGGGTTACATGATGACTCCTTGAAGTTTTAATACCCCATTCATGTACCTAATCATTTGGTCTCCTGATGAATGCATTACAAAATCTTGCAATATGAGCAATCCCTTGACACTTGTAGCATGACATGTCATGCTTTCCTTATGGACCTTTTGAATATATTGAGTGATGATATTCTTCATTATTGTCATTATCTTTCTTATAATTCCATGCAAATTTTTTAATAGGAGATTTTATTTTGTAATAAATGATCCTATGACCAAATGATGAAAAGAATAATAGTAACCATTGAAGGAGTTATCATACCTTAATGCATTGGGTTGCTTGATTTGTTTTAGACTTTTGTAGCTTTTGAAGTTGTATTTATCATCCATATTATCATTCTTCTTATCTTTACTAGTACTCTCCTTATCATGATTAGTTTCCCGATCTATCATCACTATATTTTTAAACTTCTTATCCTTTTGAACATATTCATGGAATCCTAGGCCTAACTTATCATTTGAGACCTTTTGACTACTCAATAGGTCAATAAGATCAATTGTAATTTTCTCAAATTTTTGATATGTTGCAAGATTGCTTATGACTTGATCTAGTTTCTCCTACAAATACTCCATCTCTGATTTATATTTGACACATTTTTCATCCTTACTCTTCAAAGAACCCAATTTTCTCCTCATAGGTCTTGACCAAGGATGCTTGTTTTCTATTCTTACCTTGTAGAAGCTTTAGCTCTCCTAAGGTATTCATATATTTATCTTCAAAAGTGACTTGATACTCTTCTTATTTTTAGCTATCTCCACCAAAGAGATATCTACCTGTAGAACATTCACCTTCATCATCTCCAAGAGCCATGAAAAGTGTCTCTTTGTACTCATCATTAGATAATCATCATTGTCTAATGTGTTTCCTTTTTATTCTGTAGATGAGTTACTGTGTTATTCATGGTAAAGGCTCTTACTACCTTTGTATGACTCCTTTCCATTTCTCCTATTGAATAATTTTTTATACTTGTTAGGACCCTAAGATTTCTTGTGCTCATCCTCACAAGATTCCTTATGAGCTTCCTTATGTTTAGAGTTTCCTCTATTTGGGAACTTAGCTACAAAATGACCAAATTTACCCCATGAAAAACATTTGAAAGAAATCTTCCCTTCATATTTACTTGATACCACATTCAATGTTTTAAAAATTATAGCTTCAAGTTGATATTCATTAATATCAAAGTCTTCAAGACTTAACTTTCTCTTCTTTAATTTCGTATCTTTGATCACCTTGAAGGCTACTTCCTTCTTTGGTGGTTTTTCCTCATCGAATCTCATCTCATAGGTAGTAAATATGTCATTCAATTAATCCATATTCATCTTGGTGAGATCATAAATCTCTTCTACAAAAAAATATTTGAATTGAACTTAAGGGTGAGAGACCTTTATAACTTTTGTACAGTAGTAGATTCTTCAATCTCAAATCCAAGACCTTTTATCATGTTAACCACCTTATCAACCCTCAAAATATAGGATTCCACATTATCTTCTTACTTCATTTTGAGGCCCTCAAATTGCCTTCAGTAGGTCTATAATTTAACAAACTTAACCTTTAAATCTCCTTCATAGATGATCTGTAGCTTATCCTAGATTTACTTGGTAGATTTGTAGTGGATTAACATACCTTGGTGATATTAGCCTATGATAGGCCAAAATGATAACATTAATATATTTAGAATTATTTTCACTCAAATTCTTGTTATTTGTACTAGTTGGAAGAGTAGGAGGTGTGGAATAACCATCCATAATAAATTTCCAAATGTCAAAAATTAGAGACATGATGTAGGTCTTCATCCTTTCACTCTAAAAATCATAGTTGGATCCATTGAATATTGGTGATTGCTTAGTAGAGAAACCTCCTTGTATTTGATGACTACCCATTATACCTTTGATCACCTTCAAGTGGTTAAAATTGTAAAGAAGGTATGGATATAATACCAATTATTAAAGGTACAATCACTAAGAGGGGAGGGGGGTGAATCAGTGATGCAATCAATTTAATTCCAATTCCAAAACTTCAAACTCTCAACCAATCAATATAAACAATCGTGAAGCATATAAACTAGTTATTACAATAAACAAGGAAAGTATGGAAGATCAAGGAAAATAACACATGAATTATGTGGAAAACCCTCATGGGGGATAAAACCCACTCTCAAGTCTAAAAACAAGTTTAATATAGTCCTATAATGGATTCATAAACAATATAATTTAGTGAAACACCCACTTCACAAGGAGCACCAACCCCTAAGCATGAACAAGCACCCACTTGTCTTAGATGTTGAGCACCCATAAAACACCTTATGATATAAACACCTCTAGAGTTTTGATTTCCTTTCAATATTATGGTGAAATAGTGAATATTAATTCTCTTTGACCCTTAACATTCTCTCAAACCTTCACATACAAGCAATGCATTCAAAACACCTTTTTAGATCACTTAACACTTTTTCGCTCATCTTCAATATTCAACCCTATAAGAACACTTTATAACATAAAAAATATGACCTATAGGTCAACAAATATCCCTCACACTTATCTTCTCTTCAATCTATCCAAAAATCATACTAAACCTTCTCTATACTTCGCATATCAACTTTAGAACACTTCATATTTATTTATGCTCTTTATAGAGCCTTCATGATCATCACCTTCTTGGTTGGCCATAATACTTGCCTTAGCCATTAAGGATTATATCACACTTAGAATAGGATAAATTTAATATATATATAGGTATTTCATAGATTTTATAGATCACCCTTAAGCAACATCTTTCATTTAGAACTAAAAAGCCCTTATAGGTCCATGGAGATCTATTCATCCTTTTAGCACTTCACCGAGCAAAACTAGGAACACAAGACCACTTCAAAGAAAATAGGTCCTTGCCATATGACCCATAAGACACCCTAAGGTTATTACATTCATCACTACACACCTATGCATATGTAAATCATATCAACCATTTGCCTTGCACATGTAAACACCATGAATGAACCAAAAGTCAACTTGTAAGCAATTATAATTACTAAATATGGATTGGTCAAACATCAAAAATCCATACAAATGATCCTTAGGGAGTATACAATACTCTATAATAGATAATTAACCTTGAAACATTCAAACACCATCAATAAAATCTCAAACATCTTTCTTGGGTCACTTTTAGAAGAAGGTCAAACCCTCAGTCAACTTTGGACCACAATAAATGTAGGTGTACGACTTGTAGACACCTTAAAATGGCCACTAATAACCTCCAATCAAGGTTTTGGCTAGTTTCCACCTAAAATGCACAATTTGGCCTAAAAACACTAAAACATGCTAAATGATGTGAAACTGACATATTCAAGTGCCGATTTTGGCCAGGGTATCATTAAATGGGGTAATGCAATTTATGGGCTAGCTAACTTTGATCAAATCATTTTGAGTCAAAATGCCAATTTTGCACCCATATGCTCTGGACTGCTCTTTCCTATCAAATATTTTTCACAAGACTTGTGCCTTTGTTATTTATTGTTGGCAACATCTAAAATGAGAATACGCATCCAATGCATCTGACAGTGACTTCCAATTCCAATCCAGTCAAATTTAGGACCAATAACAAGGCATTCTAATCAATTTGAGTAATTTGTGCATAAAGTGCTTAATCATGTTTAAGAGTTAATTAACCCAAATCAAGGCATAATCAAGAATTCCATAGAAACTTGTTGAATACTTTTTTTTGGAAATGAATATTGAATATCTACATCATCAAGTGACCTCATTTCTTAGGAAGACATCCCTAGGCCATAAATGCCAGAAATATCAAGATTCATGCCCTCCATGCCTCATTAATGCCTTCTATGATGCCCTCCATGCCTCTTAATTGCCCCTTATTCCAATGTCATGATGAGGATAATTACAAACTTAATTCCAAAAATTTAATTAATCCTCAACCACACATCTCAATATTGAGATGGATGGTTCAGGTTGATTCTAAAAATTTGCAAAAATCTATAACTAGAGAGGCCATGCAAATCATTTCTAAGCTTTTTTGATGCAAAGTTATAATGCCAAATTGGTTCCAAAAGCTTCATGAAACTAGTGTTACCATGCCAAATTGATTCCAAGCCAAGCCAAGCCACAAGCCAAAGGTGCCAAGGAGATATGGAGGTAGCCAAGATTCCATTGCCAAGGACTTCATGAGCACAAGCTAAGCAAGCCACTACTACAAAGGCATTTGGAGAATTGAAGGAAGGTGAAGGAACTCTTGTATTTGATCCCTTGATTTTTAGTTGTGCTTGTCATTTGTTTTTATTAACTAAGCTCTCCTTAGTGTCTAGGCCTAGAGACGTTATGCTATTAGTGTATTTATTTCACTTTGTTTTCATTCTGGGACTAACACTATATTAACCATCCTCTCTTGAGTCAAATTCCTAGATCACACAACCAATGAAGCCCCCAAATAATTTTATATGGATTTCCATTGAATTTATATACCACTTTTATTTTTATACCACCATAAAATTAATTCATCATCAAAATTTATAGACAAAATAATGAGGACTGGTTTTCCTTTGTAAATTTAAATATTTGAATTCCAATGGTCATTTTTTAATGCAAATTTGACTATGGAAACTAGTGAAATTAGCTTAAGAGACCAACTTTGAACTGCCATAAATTTTTATATACATAATGCCAAGACCTTATATTTGAAAAACATGATCTTGGCACAAATATAAACAAACCCATGTGACCATTTTCTTTTGAAACCTTCACACATGTGAATGCTAATGTCATCAATTTGTTTACTCAAGAAGATTTGTCAAGATGACTAGGATAATCTAGACCTTCACAAGACTAATCCAATGAATTTATTTCACTTACACAAGTACCCCAAGTACTCTTGACCTCTCATATGACCCATCAAACATGGTCAACACATCTCCAACATCCATCACCTTACGTAACCAAGCAAACACAATAGAGTCCATGCATGATCACTAAGACACACTTTATCATTAAGAACCATGCATACATCTTAACTCATAGACACTCTTGGACACCTTAGGGACATAATTAAAAAACTTCAACAATCTCACCCTTTTTTATTGATGCTAATACTATTAAATGTTTTCAAAATGAATAATAAAGCTATGCACATACTCTTTTTCCCTTTACAAACACTTCCCCCCCTTTGATATAATGAAAAAGTGGGATTACTTGATGATATTAAGGACTTGTAAATTTTTTCAAATCCAAAATAATGAAGGGATATCCTAGGAGAGATGATAAAGACTCCCCCTATCATTGTGCATGATGATCCTTACCATGACTACCTCAAGCCTGCTCATTGACAACACTCTTCTTTGACCATACACTTCTATATGAATAAGAAATGAACACTATGAATAAAATAGGAGTGATAACACATTGATAAAATTGATAAGGAATCCCCTTAAGTTTATTTAACATGGGCACCCCTTGATCATATTCAAACCATCTCCAACCATGATGAAATTTCATGATTACCTTCAAAATTTCTCTCATAGGCCACCCATAGAATGAAGAGTGGAAATCCAAGCTCTTTCTCAAACATATATGATGCATAAATCCAACTGATAAACATATTCAGGGATAACCATACCTTTGTATTTTGAATAAAATGATTAAAAATCACTCTTCTTTACACTATCCTTGCCTAGAGGCCTAATAACCCTACCTGAATGTTGCAGAGCCCATAACTTTGTATGTATGCATCATCATGGCTTAAAATTTCATATCTAGAGTAAAATCATATGCACCCTCATGAAAGACAAGAATCATCATACAAATCTTCCTCTACACTATATCTCCATAAATTATCCTAGCAATTAACCCTCTATTTGCACAAAATATCAAGCATAGGTCAAACTATACATTTCTAGATGATTGTAAAGAATATTTTGAGCAAAATTTTGGCCATTTCAATAGATTAAGCAACCTTAGACCTCAAATCCTTTGGGAAGGTCACTAACTCACATGGTGCAAAACCTAGGGCATCAAAAAGGATCAAGGTTAAATTTATACCTTATGATCAATGTAAGCTACTAAAACTTATTTCATACCTATAGGTCAAAAATATACACTTATGGACCAAATTTTGAGGTTTTACTCCTATGGAAACCCATAGAACCATGAAATGGTTTTTGACCTGCTAGCCCTTAAGTAAGGACTATCATACCTAAGAGCCTTAAAAATTATTCAACTTGCCCTCAAAATACTTTAAACTCTATAAACATTTGGAACATACCTATATGAGGTAAACACACCTTTTTATGCCAAATATTCATCTTGAATACTCACCAATCTTCATTTGACACCTGAAACAAGTCAAACTATGCATGCAGATGTTGTGTACACAACAACCACTATACCAAAACACCTTAGAATGATAATGGAAGCCTTATATAATCTTATAAACAAATTTTTCACATGGATACATAAAATCTAACTGGTTTCTACCCTTGGTTAGTTTCTTAAATCTCAAAACAATTAATTTTTCAAGATGAGCTCTCACTAGGCAATACCACTGAGCAAAATGGTCAAACTGAACAAATGATCATTAAAGATACTTGTGACCAATCCAATGCATGAAACCTTATGGAATACACTTGATCAATTTATCTCCACACTCCATACCAATCTTACCTTAATACTTCATGAATATGCCTTCCAAACCAAGCATCAAAAATTGACTAAAACATGTTTTTAGGACCGATGTCCCTGAATAGAACTTTTGAAGCTTTTCATTACAATCATATGGAGTAATCTCATGAACATGTTTCTCCCACTTAGCCAATGACCTTATAATTATCAATACAAGTATTAGTGACATAAGATCATCTATTCTATACCAAAATGACATTGGTCTTAAAGACCAATCAACAACTCTGCATACCTCTATAATTTGTTCATCACCTAGAGCACACACACATGATTATACATATGAAATATGTATTTTAAGAAGCATAGGTAGAGACACCCACCTATCCTAGAGAGACTAAATGTCCCAAAACTTAGGGGACTCTCACATTTCCATGATCTTACTTGACTTGTAGTCCTACCTCATTATCAAATTGACTTTGACTAGGTTTTTAACTTCATTATTTCCTTTTGACGTAGAATCTTGCTTTATATTTTTGTCCATTTGGGTAGATAAGGCTTTCTCTTTGATACTTGAACTTTTACCTCATTCTGTCATGACAAACAATCCATTTTAATCCTAGTTTTCATTCACCTCCTTGGGTCTCCATTCATTATGACTTCATTTCTTGATGTTAGCTTTGATATTATTTGAAGTGGAATTCTGACCATTCCTATATAACCTTGCTATGTGACCTTGATACAAAGCTTGCACAAGGTTATCACTCTTGTTCTTGATCAATGGAACACTTACCAACTTACATATAAGGAAACCAATCACTATGCAATATAAATTGATTAATATACTAAATAGAGGCTAAAATAGCTTCACCTTGATCATTGTATTTACTTATAACTCAATTCTAACCTCTTATAATTGTTTTCAATACTTCTTTTCACACTCATGCAACTCTACCTTCCAAACTAGCCTTTCTTGTAGCCCTATTTGATTGTAAATACCATTGTATGGAAAAATTACACACTATTATGACTTGCCAATGTGATATTATCCTTTAAACCATTGAAACACACATATGTGTCAGATTTAAGGGTCTATCTCACTCCCTAAGCACACTTTCCTTCTTGTAGCCTTTCAAATGAGGCCTCTTTAAGCCCTTTCTCCACTCCACTTGCTAGAAATCCATACTATGAGGTATGTATGGTATTATAAATGTTTGATTAAATTAGGTCATGTTAAATTACACAAGATTACAAGTTTTTGTGAATTTTTTAGGGTTAGATTTATTCTAATAGTCAAAACTCTCGTTGGTAGGGTTTATGGAGACTATGTAGGCCAAGGGTAGTTTAAATTGAAAATATTGATAAATAAATAGTTTAAAATCAAACCAATGGGTGGATTAAGTTTATATAAGCATAAAATAACTTTTAAATTCAATAATATTCTCACTATACCCCTCAAATCATTCACAACAAGGAAATCTCAGTCTTGCATCATTGTATTAGGTTAGCAAGAACATGGGTTAAAATGGGTTTTAGTTATTTATCACCACCTAAGGACTTCATATTTAATAAAATAGTTATCTATACCTTAAAGTACCATATCAAACTTCTCTCAATCACCCTTGAATCCCAATAATTTTCAATTTTGCAAAAACTCAATCCCCTTTGATTATCTGGCCTTTTACAAATAGGGTATACAGGGTTTCAATAGTCTTTTAACTTTAAAGATTCCCTATTAAATATTAAGGTGGTCATACCTTCCAAAACTATAATAAACCTTTGAAAATATCTTTGGAACTAAGAACATGCTATAACAGTAACACATAATATAACAAAACCTTGCCTTATATAGACTATCGGTTGTAGTGATTGATGCCAATGACCCACCTGACATAACAACTATTGTCAATGGATAATAAAAAAGTTTTTTTCCTAATATTAATTTAATTATCCACTCAAAATTTCTCCATATAAATCAATACTAATCAATCAATACTCAGGTTATCAATCTTGAACAACTGTATATGTGCACATTCTATTGATAAACTTTGACAGTCTTAACAAAAGTGACTGCTATTCAAATATATTAGTGTTACCCTATCCAAAACATGAGAATATAACTTGTTCATAGTCAATATCAATAAAAAAACAAACATGCACTTACCACATTCATCAACCAAGTAAGCATTGCTCTGTATCATCCATACCAATACCATACACACATAATTCTTGCACCATATCATAGTCTTTATTTATTCAATTTAATTATTTTTACATGTCCATTCCCTCTCACATTCAAATTAAATACACAAGTAAAATACAAAAACTAAATCTACTACCTTTTTCCAAGAAGCAAAGCATAACTAAATCTTAAATGTTTCCCATGTAGAGTTATTGAATTACATTGCCTTTTTTCATGAAATACATAGAAATGACAAAAGTATGACTATGCCTAAAGACTAAAGAACACATTACAGACCTTAACATAGTCTTAATACCTCTTGGACACATCTTGGACATGTTCTTACACCTTTCCTACTTCATACAATGCATGGAAATCCTTCCACAAAGTTTGAAAATTCAAAATTTCAAGTAGTGTCATTTTGGAGGGAAAATCCACAATTCAAATTTTATGCAAATTTTGCTAACCAAGATCACACCTAAGAAAAAATTAGGACCTAAATCACCTATGAAACATATAAAATAAAAATAAAGCCAAAATTGAGTTCATTTTGGGGTCCATATAGGATGCCCCTGCATCATACTACCAAGCTGAAGAAAGTTTGGCATATGAATCAACTTGGTGTATGTTCCTCTTTAGTTGCTTTTTACCTCTTGATTGAAGGTTTCTACTGATACTTGCCTCTCATAGAGGTGAACATGTTTCTTGGACCCATAATTAGGCCTCCTCTAGTTCTTCTTCTTCATTGGTTTACCTACACATGCAATAAACTTGTTAAGGAAACCACAATTGATGTCTACTACTACTTGCTTTGGATGTGCATACCATACTTCCACTCCTTCAAACTGATCCATTATAATCTTGATTCCATAAGACACTACTGATGCAAATGTGTCTTCTTCATCCTTCACCCATTATCCTTGATTGGTACATTTCACCTCATGCATATCAACTCTTGAGTCGTTGCTTGCCATCTGCTTGCATAAGTGTTTGGTTTGCTACTACATATCATCTTCATAACTACCCTCTACCTCCTGTATATACAAGGACTGCATGTTATATTTCACATTCTCATTATGTTTACTCAACACTCTCATGCTATTGCTTTCACTTGGCTATATTTTTTGGACCTGTTTGTTTCTATCGCTAATTCGCTTTCTACATTCAAAAGATGAATAAAGAAACTAAGGAAATGGACAAGACTAGAAGTACCTGGATATAGACCGCGCACCGTAATCCAGACGCTTGTGAGCACCCCTCTTTGGCTGTGGAGGAATGACACCTACAAAGAAAAGGAACTTGGACAAGAAAATGTTAGATGGATAGGCGGTGGGTTGCCAAGCGAAAGCTTGTTCCCAGAAGTGTGAAAACTTCCTCAAGGGAGGTCAACCCACTGATAACAGACAGATAAAAGACCAAGAAAATATAGGATGCCAGAATACAGAAGTGATAAATAGATTAGAAAGGAAAGAAAAGACAAATGATTACCTGAAAGGAGCTGTCGGGCTGATGCCAGTCACCGGCGTCGGTGGTCCTACCGGCGTCGGTTGTCGGTCTGCCGACGTCGGTTAGTCTACCGACGTCGGTGGGGGTAATGACCGATGTCGGTTGGGGCAATAGGCTTGGACGGGGTTTTAGGCAGGTTCTGGTCGAGTCTGGACAGAGTCTGGTCTGGGCTTGGTCTGTGGACGGGTCTGAGACAGAGTTTATGGACGTGCTTGAATGGTTTGGAGAATGGTCTGGGTCTGGTTGGGTGCCCTGTGCAGGGTCTTTTGTTGGCAAGAGGGACGAGGAAGTTGTCTGGGACTAGATTGAAAGGAGGACAGGAAAGGGGAAGATGGACAGGGGACAGGTTCTGAAAAGGCTTTTCAGCCTCTCAGGGGAAGGACACAGCAAGTAGAAGACAGTAGATAGGATAGATGACTGAGACTAAATAAAAGAATGAAGTAACAGATTCTGCTTACCTTTTAGCTTGCCGAATGAAGAGTGGGAGAGCTATTGTTGGAGCCACAGAAGACTTGTTGCAAGAAGAAATCTCTGATCAAGGGTCCTTGCCTCTATTGCTGCTGTTGCACGAGGTCCAGAGAGAAGAGAGTCGAATGCCAAAGCACCGAGAGGATTCAGTTTGTGAGCTCAAGGGTCCAGGGGCTGCAACGGATGCAGAAAGGGGTATTGAAGGCTGTCGACGCCGGTAGTTTCGCCGACGTCGGCCGAAGTGTCGCCGACGTCGGCGGTGGCAGAATGGGGACAGAGGCTAAAAATAGCCTCTGCACATTCTTGCACGCCGCCGGGCAAGGGATTGTGGAAAGAACGGTCATGAGGATGCTTAAATGGGCGTGGGGGGAAGATAATGAGGATATTTGGCATAATAAATGCTAGGGGGAAGGTGGAGGGATTCAAGGGAGGATCCAAGGTGGCAAGGGTGAGGGAAAATAGACTTATTTAATTAAAAATAGATGATCATTTTCAATTAATAAGACTTAGGTAGGTTAGGGATAGTCGAAGTGGCAAGGGACCAAGGGGAGAGAGGAAGACCAAGGGTTAGACACTTTTTAGGTGTCTACACTGTTGTACACTACTCAACTCTTTTTCATCTCTTGTCTTTTCAAGACTTTATCTCATGTATTGAAGCTTGCCTATTACTACCTTAATGAAATCACAACTAAAAATCTTCACCAAATGCCTATACAAACTTAAAAATAACTAATTCATATAGTTTCTTGAAAAATTATTACTTGAAAAAGGTTCACATTCCTCAACTTGAGCTACCTCAATCTCCTTTGGTTGTTCATCCATCTTCATATCTTCATCCTACTACTACACCAACTCTTTGCAACCTACAACCAATACCTTGGAATAGACATCAACTTTATCATAATTTTTAAAGGCAATAATGTATACTTTACTCCCTTGTGCTCTAAAGAATAGGTGTTCTTCACCCCATCATGACTAGTTGGCCTATCAAACTACCAAGGCCTTCCTAGTAGTACATGAAAAACATCCATGGGGATGATATCACACATGACCTGAACCCTATAGGTTCCAATATAAAAATATACTAATCACTATTCATTAACAAGCACATGATATCCTTTTTAAATCCAAGAAAATTTTTAAAGTGTAGGATGAGGTAATGTTTTGAGGCCAACTTTGCTTACCATCTCATTTGAAACCAAGTTATTTATGCTTTCTAAGTCTATTATCATCTTACAACATTTACCATGGGACTTACATGTTATCCTAAAGAGTGTTCTCCATTGAGCAAGTTATTTCTCCTTTGGTGGCTTCAATAATGTCCTCCAAATTAAGAGTGACTCTCCTTCAGGTGCCACTATTTGTAAAGCTAATCCAACACTCTCTTCCTTTGGAGGCTGTACCATTTTATTTTTGCTTTCATTTCTATGACTCCTTTCTTGCTGCTATTTTGGATACTACCAATACTTATGACATACATACTTAATGCATTTGAAACATTTTCCTATGAAATCAATAGTCCCTCTTTCTCTAGATGCATCTCCACCTTTGTAATATGGCTTCCTACCTCTATAACCACCTCTTGGTTATGTTTCATGTCTTTGTCCACTAATTTCACCTTCTTAATATGCATTCTTGTTGTCATACTCTCCTCTTCCTCTCACTTGTTTACCTCTTCCTCTTGCTTGTTGTGTATGAATTCTTGTCAAATTATCTTCATCTTGTAAGGCTACCTGGTATGCTTGTTCAACTATTTTTAAAGTTAATATATTGATCTCATCATGTATGGAAAACTTGAGACCATTCAGGTACCTTGCTACCTTCTCATCATCTTCTTCTAAGTGTCCTACTCTGATTGTCAACCTATGAAAATATTCTATGTATTCCTTTACTAAATTCTCATTTTGTCTAAGATTATGCTATCTTCTGAACTAATGTGTATGGTATTTCTTGGGCATGAACTTTACCTTCATCTTATCACCATCCTATCCCATGATTGGATTTTTGTCTTACCTCTTGTCCTTCTCTCTTCTTAGATTCCATCCCACCACAAAAAAACATGTCCTCTCAATCTTGTGACCACAAATTTCAATTTTTTGGTGTCATCCACTTCCTCATACTTGAAATACTTATCCATGGCTGCTATCCAATCCAACAACTCATCCACATTAAAATTACCTTCATACATTGGCACATCCAGATTTTGGTTTTGAACCCATATTCATCATGGCTTTGATCAATATTTCCTCCACTCTATCTTCTCTTTATTCCTACTCTTCTACTCTAGGAGCTTCCTCTTCTCTATCAATATAATCTTCATTTATGAACCTTCTTCTTTGAGTTATCTTCATAGTTTCCATTCTTTCATACATATTCCTCATCTCAATGAGAAAATTTTCCATATTCTATTGCATTCTTTGAGATACTATAGGTTGCCTTTGTATTTATACCATTTTTTTCTTATTATATTATCCTCTAACCATCCTTATGCTTTGATACCAAATTATGCAGAGCTTGCACAAGGTTATCACCCTTATTCTTGATCAGTGAAATACTTACCAACTTACAGATAAGGAAACCAATCACCATGCAATATAAATGGATTACTATACTTAATAGAGGTTAGAATAACTTCACTTTGATCATTGGAATTTATTATAAATAAATTCTAACCTCTTATCACTGCTTCTAATACTTCCTTTCACACTCATGCAACTCTACCTTTCAAACTAACATTTTTTGTAGCCTTATTTGATTGTAAAAACCCTTGTATAGTAAAAGTACACACTATTATGACTTTCCAATGTGATATTATACTTTAACATATTGAAACACACCTATGTGTCAAATTTGAGGATCTATCTCACTCCCTAAGTCCAATTTTCTTCTTGTAGCCTTCCAAATTAGGCCTCTTTAAGCCCTTTCTCCACTCCACTTGCTAGAAGTCCATAATATCAAGTCCATATAGTCTTATAAATATGTGATTAAGTTAGGACATGTTATAATACACTATATTATAAGTTTTTGTGAATTTTATATGGTTTTATTTCTTCTAATAGTCAAAACCCTAGTTGGAAGGGTTTATGGAGACTGTGCAGGCCAAGGGTAGTTTAAATTACAAATCTTGATCAAGAAACAATTTAAAATAAAAAAAATGGATGGATTAAGTTTTTATAAGCATAAAACAACTTTTTAATTCAATAACCTTCTCAATATACACCTCATATCATTCACAACTAGGAAATCTCAGTCTTGTATCATTATATTATGTTAACAAGAATAGGGGTTAGACAAGGTTTTAATTGTTTATCACCACCTAAGGAATTCAGATTTCATATAAGTTATATATACCTTAAAATACCATATAAAAATTCTCTAAATAACCTTTTAATCCCAATAATATTCAATTCTACAAAAACTTAGTCCCCTTTGACCGTCTAGCTTTTTACAAACATGGTATACAGGGTTTCAAAATGTATTTTAACTTTAAACATTACATTTTATACATTAAGGTGGTCATAACCTTACAAAAATATAATAAACCTTTGAAAATATCTTTAGAACTAGGAACATGCTATAATAGTAAGACATAGTATACCAAAACCTTGCCTTATATGGATTATCAATTTCGGTGATTGATGCCAATGACCTACCTAACATAACGACTATTGTCAATGGATATTAAAAAAATTTGGTTCATAATATTCATGAAAGTATCCACTACAAAGTTCTCCATATAAATCAATACCAATGAATCAATAATCAGGTTGTCAATCTTGAACAACTGTATATGTGCACATTCTGTTGATAGACTTTGGCAGTCTTAACAAAAGTAACTGCTATTCAACTCTCTTAGCATTACCCTATCTCAAACATGATAATATAACTTGTTCATAGTCAATATAAATAAAAAAATAAACATGCACTTAACATAATAATCAACCAGATAAGCTTTGCTCTGTTTCATGTATACTAATACCATACACAAAATTCTTTCACCATATCACAATCTTTATTTCTTCAACTTCACTATTTTTACATGTCCATTCCCTCTCAAATTTGAATGTAATAAAAAAGTAAAATACAAAAATTGACTCTACCACCTTTTTCCAAGAAGCATAACTAAATCTTAAATGTTTCCCATGTAGAGTTATTGAATTACATTGCCTTTTTTCATGAATTATATAGAAATGACCAAAGTATGACTATGACTAAAGACTCAAGAACACATTAAGGACCTTAACATAGTATTAAGACCTCTTGGACACATATTTAACATGTTATTTCACCTTTATAACTTAATACAATTCATGGAAATCTATCCACAAGCTTTGAAAATTCAAATTTTCAAATAGTGGCATTTTGGAGGGAAAATCCACAATTTAAATTTTATACAACTTTTGCTAACCTAGATCACACCTAAAAATAAATTTGGACCTTAAACACCTATGAAACACCTAAAAGACAAATTAAAGTGAAAATTGAGTTCATTTTGGGGTCCATATAAGATACCCCTACATTGGACATCTTTCTTGACGCTTGAAACAAATGACGTTTATTTGATTGTACATACCTTGTGTATGGGTTACATGATGACTCCTTGAAGTTTCAATACCCCATTCATGTACCTAATCATTTGGTCTCCTAATGAAGGCATTACAAAACCTATTAATATGACCAATCCCTTGACACTTATAACACAAGATGTCATGCTTTCCTTGTGGACCTATTGACTATCTTGAGTGATGATGTTCTTCATGATTGTCATTATTTTGCTCTTAATTCCATTTAAATTTATTACTAGGAGATTTTATTTTTCAATCAATGATCTTATGATCAAAATGATGACAAGAATAATATTATCCATTGAAGGAGTTACCATACCTTAATGCATTGGGTTATTTGATTTATTTTAGACTTTTGTAGCTTTTAAAGTTGTCCTTATTCATATTATCATTCTTCTTGTCTTTACTAGTACTCTCCTCAGCATGATTATTTTCTTGATTTGTCATCATTATCTTTTCAATCTTCTTATCCTTTTGAACATCTTCATGGAATCCTAGGCCTGAATTATCATTTAAGACCTTTTGGTTCCTTGATAGGTCATTAAAATAAACTATACTTTTCTCAAATTTTTGATATGTTTCAGGCTTGCTTATGACTTGATCTAGTTTCTCATACAAATACTGCATCTCTAATTTATATTTGACACATTCTACATCCTTTCTCTTTACCTCTTTAATAAGGGTACAAACTTGAGTTTCAAGATGTTGAGTGATATCATCATGATCCTTGACTTCATTGCTCAACCTTTCTTCAAAGAACCCAATTTGTTCCTCATAGGTCTTGATCAAATATGTTTATTTTATTTTCTTGGCTTGTATAATCTTTAGCTATCCCAAGGTATTTAGATATTTTTCTTCAAGTGTTACTCATTCTTCTTCTTCTTCTAAGCTATCTCCACCAAAGATATCTCTATGAATAGAACATTCACTTTTATCACCCCTAAGATCCATGAACAATGTCCCTTTATCCTCATCATGAGATGAATCATCACTATCTGATGTGTTTCCTTCTTTTTCAGTAAATAATTTACTATCTTCTTCATGGTAAAGGTTATTACTAACTTTGTATGACTCCTTATTGCCATTTATTCTATTGAATAACTTTATATAGTTAATAGGACCCTCATATTTCTTATGTTCATCCTCATGAGATTCCTTATAAGTTTCTTTATGTTCAGAATTGCCTCTAGTTAGGCACTTACTTACAAAATGACCAACTTTACCACATGTTAAACATTTTAAAAGAAGCTTCCCTTCATATTTACTTGATCCCACATTCAATTTTGTTACAATCATGGCTTCAATTTGATCTTCATTAAGATCATAGTCTTCAAGACTTAACTTGCTCTTCTTACCTTTTGTCTCCTTGATCACCTTAAAGGTTGCTTCCATCCTTGGTGTTTTATCCTCATAGAATCTCATCTCATAGGCAGTGAGGATGTCATGCAATTAATCCATCTTCATCTTGGTGAGATCATGATTCTCTTCTATAACAAAAATCTTTGAATCAAACTTGAGGGTGAGAGATTTGAATTCATTTTGTATAACATTAGCTTCTTCAATATCCTATCTAAGACCTTTGATCATGTTTATCACCTCATCAAACCTCAGAAGATAGGATGCCATATTATCTTCTTCCTTCATTTTGAAGCCCTCAAATTACCTTTGGTAGGTCTATAATTTAGCCAACTTAACCTTTGAATCTCCTTCATAGATGATCTACAACTTATCCTAGTTTTACTTGGAAAGTTTGTAATGTATTATCTTGGTGAACTTAGCCTCTAAAAGGCCACAAATCATATCATTCATAGATTTAGAATTATTTTCACTCAACTTCTATTTAGTTTTACTAGTTGGAGTAGGGGGTGTGGAATAACCATCCATAATAGATTTCCAAATGTTAAAACCTAGAGACATGATGTAGGTCCTCATTCTTGCACTCTAAAAAGCATATTTGGATCCATTTAATAGTGGTGATTTCTTAGTAGATAAACCTCCTTTTGATGACTACTCATTATACCTTTGATTACCTTGAAGTGGGTAAACTTGCAAAGAAGGTATGGATATGATACCAACTATTAAAGGTACAATCATTGATAGGGGGTGAATCAGTGATACAATCAATTCAATTCCAATTATAAAAATTCAAAATCTCAACCAATCAATATAAACAATCATGAAGCATATAAACTAGTTATTACAATGTACAAGAAAACTATGCCAGATCAAAACACATAACACATGAATTATGTGGGAAAACCTCATGGGAGATAAAACCCAATATTAAGTCTAAAAAAAATTGGACTATAGTCGTATAATGAATTCAAAAACAAGATACTTTAGTGAAGCACCCACTTCACAAGGAGCACCATCCCCTAAGCATGAACAAGCACCCACTTGTTCTAGATGTTGAGCACCCATAAAACACCTTATGATATAAACACCTCTAGAGTTTTGATTTCCTTTCAATCTTATGGAGAAATAGTGAATATTAATTCTCTTTGACCCTTAACATCCTCTCAAACCTTCACATACAAGAAATGCATCCAAAACACCCTTTTTGATCACTTTACACTTCTTCACTAATATTCAATCTTTAGCCCTAAAAGAACACTATTTTAACATCATAAATATGACCTCTAGGTCATACACATATCCTTGAAACTTATCTTCTCTTTAATTTATCTATCAATCATACTCAATCTTCTTTATACTTTGCTTATCAACTTTAGAACCCTTCATCTTTATTTATGCTCTTTATAGATCCTTCATGATCATCACCTTCTTGGTCAACCATTAGACTTACCTTAACCCTTAAGGCTTATATAAGACTTATAATAGGATTAATTTCATCTAAATAGGTCATCCATAGATTTGATAAATCACCCTTAAGCAACAACATCTTTCAATTAGGTATAAGAATCCCTTATAGGTCCATGAGACCTATTCATACTTTTAACACTTCACCAAGCAAAAATAAGAACACAAGACCACTTAAAATCACATATTTCCTCATCATATGACCCCAAAATACCCTCAAGTGATTAAATTCATCACTACACACATATGAATATGCAAATCCTATCAATCATTTGCCTTGTACATGAAAACACCATGAACAAATAATAAGTCAACTTGTAATCAATTATTCATACTGAAGATGGATTGGTCAAACCTCTAAAATACATATAGATTATCCTTAAGGAGTATAAAACACTCTCTAATATATAATTCACCTTGAAACATTCAAACATCATCAATAAAAACTCAAACATCCTTCTTGGGTCACTTGGAAAAGAAGGTCAAACCCTCAATCATCTTTGGTCCATAATAAATATAGGTGTACGACTAGTCAAGCCTCTAAATTATCTTTCTTGAATTTCCATTGAAGTTCTCTACCAATTTTGTTTTTATATGACCATCAAATTCATTCATCATCAAAAGCCATGGAAAAAATAATGAGGACTATTTTTCCTTTATAAATTCAAATATTTGAATTCCAACAGTCACTTTTTAATGCAAAGTTGACTATGGAAACTAGTGAAATTTATTTGAGAGACCAACTCTACACTACTATAAATTTTTCAAGACATCATGTCAATACCTAAAATTTTAAATGCATGATCTAGGCACAAATCTAAACAAAACCATCTGACCACTTTCTTTTGACACTTTCACACATGCAAATGTTGATGTCATCAATCTACTTACTTAAGAAGATCTATCAAGATGACTAGGATAATCTAGACCTTAAAAAGACTACTACAATGAATTCATTTCACTTGCATAAATACCAAAAGCACTCTTGACTAGGGTTCATTTTAGTGGTCACTATAAAAGTATCCATGGAGGTTCTGAGGTGAATCAGATTTGTAATGGTAATGAATTAGGTTAGAATGTGTATCGATGCATAGGTGAATTATGCAATGCCATAGGTGAATAATGTAGATGAATGATGGAAGTATGAATATAGATGACTACACAACACAATCAAATTCTTGCATGAAACATGGTGTGGGTAGATGCTAGTATCATTCAAGTAAAAATTAGATATCACAAGCAAATGTTGGTAATATGTAGATGAGCATCTAAATAATGTAGACATATGCTAGGTACATGTCGATAGATGCTAAAAAACACATCATATAACTAGTATTCATCCATATTATAAGTTGTGTTCATTACACACACCATGTGTTAGGGTTTTTGATAATTCCCATATAAACATCCACATCATGCTAATGAATGTTAGTGCGATATGGGTGCATGTATGGGATGTAAGGAATAATTTTAGTGATATGTGTTATTGATCACAACATGCCCATGTGAATATTACATGTTAATGGGAGTGTTTATAGTGCCTTTCCCTTGGGAGAGGTTTCCTAGCTATGCATGTGGGATAATTATCCCCCATGCATGGATGTCTCTAATCTATAACATGTGGGTATCACTGGTAGTTGCTATCCACTGATGGATGTTGGGAGGTCACATGTATCCAAAAATATATTATATATATTCACCACTACAGACATCCATTGGCAACCTATAGGCAACCTATGAATGATCACAAGCATCCACTGGTAGAATGTAGGCATCTGCTTGCCGATCATGGGAATCTACCAATAGGCAATGGGCATCCACTAGTAGCTTGTGTGTGCCCACCTATAACCCAATCCTTGAGGTCATTTACAAGATACCTACCAATGTATACCCATAATATTTTGGTGGACACTAGTAGGCTATAAGTATTCTATATCCTATGAGGCTATAGGCATCTATCAATAGCATGTGGATGTCCGTCAGCAAGATGTGGACATCCATAGGTGGACATCCCATAGGCACCCACTTGGAGTCTTTGAGCATATGCCAACAACTTGATAGCATCTTTACATAGGCTAATAGTACCAGCCAATAGAGTTAAGTGTTTTTTTCCTTTATTGACAAAGTTTACATAGTGCAAAAAACTAGTTTACTATGTAGACTGTCGACATCCACCTGACTATATATAGAAAATTCATTAAGATTGGCTTTCAAGGTACCAGTGAAATACATTCATATGAGAGTATTTATATTCAAATGTAGGTAAACCTTTCCTTGAAATTAACTTTGACCCCAAAAATTTAGGTAATCCCACCTTGTTGACCTCTCCACAAAAATTGCCAAATATTGACTTCAAAAAATGGATTATTCATAGATTAATGAAGATTTGACACTAAAAAAACATGGTCTTGACCCCTCAAACATGGTTAACACATCACCAACATCCATCACCTTACCTAACCAAGAAAACACAATAGAGTCTAGGCATGATCACTAAGGCACACTTTGTCATTGAGAACCATGCATACATCTTAATTCATGGACACTCTTGGCCACCTTAGGGACATGATTGATAACACCTCAATATATATATATATATATATATATATATATATATAACATTTTATTCGATTTATAATTTTATAATGTTCCCTTTTGATCGAGGCTCCCTCCTTAACCCATTCTAATTGGCTTTCTTACATACAATACTTAAACCATCTTGGTTGAAACTTAATGTTGCATTTGTATCATATTAAGCCATTTGCTTAATTTTCATTTACATTTATCATTACACCTACAACACCAATTCAAAATTTATTATGGTTGGTCTTCTTCATTAACATCTCCAACAATAACTTTACGGATTTTGACTCCTCTATTCCTCATTCTTTCATACAAGGTTGTACAAACAATATGAACCCTTAATTCCCATAACATTCTCAAATTACCTATCCCTTCTATCACACTCTTTATTTTGCTTACATTATTTACCTTCGTTGTATCTTGTACTACAACTTCTTTTGGATTTTGAATCCCTTTATGATTTGTTAATGTCCCCTTTTGATTGAGGCCAAGATTTTATGATCCCTCCCTCAACCATTCTATTCAACTATATTTTATAATTTTAGTTGGTTTCCCTTCTTCATCAATGACTTCAAAAAATTACACTTATGTTATCCTCATTATTCATTATGGCTATCTTCTTATTTACATTCCTCATTGTGAACTACAAAAGTGAAAAAATTATATAAGTAACTAACAAAAGAATGGAAAACATATCAAAACAAGGTAAAGGAAAAATTAATTGTAATGTTAAACATATGAATGAATAAGATAACAACATGATATCACAAGCATCATTCCTTCACATATGAGTTTATGTTTATTGGTATGTTAATGAAATTCATATTTTTGATAGAATTACTATAACATTTACTAGTTTGCAAATGGAAACATTCATGGTTTCCATCCTCATACTAGTAAATATTTAGTGTTGTTGACACACTTGTCTTTCAACACGTTCCTTCATTTTATATTAATGAGATGTATATATTTTGATCCATGCCTTACTTGTCAATGTTATAAGCTAATGATAAAATATAAAGTCTTTTCTCATTTTGTATAATGTATAGGTGATAATAATTTCTTATTCACTACAATGGGCATTCAAAGTCACCCTATAATAAATGAGTTTGTAAATAATATCCATAATTATAGGGTGACTTTGAATGGGATTGGTAGTGAATGAAAAATTTTAGGCCTTCCATCTGTTTTAGGGAAGTAACATGAAAAGGCATGGAATGATGATTGTTGGTATAAAATTCCATCATTCCATCAAAATATGAGTAAAAATTTACTCAAATGTGTAGGCATGCCAAAAAAAATAGAAATTTTTGTTGCATGTAGTGCGACATTAACTTTCTACAGTAATGGAGAAATGTTTGTCTAGCCATGTGGAAAATGATGGTGGATTACAAAGTAATGACCCATGTATCTTCTATCCTGAGCTCAACCCAACCAAAATGTGTCACATATATAAATAACATAGGAGATTGAATGGAAAACATGTGAACAATAGCTATGTTAGTTAATTAAAATACCAATAAACATTTACTTCGATGTTAAAGCACCCCAAAAAAACCATCAAGTGATGAAGACTTAAAATATCTGAGAAACATAGAAGGCATGCAAAAAATATCATGAACTGAGAAGGTGTGAAACAAAAAAAAATGAACAAAGAAGGCATGCATAAAAAACATAAACAAAGAAGTCACAATAAAAATAAAAATGAAGCATAAATAAACAAAACATTGTTTTGGGTTCAGTTATAAACAACACACTTACATCAATGCTTTCATCCCTACATTTTATCAACTTAATTTTAATTCCGTAATGTGACATGGTTGAGAACTTTTGGGAAGGTTCCATCCATTTTGGAGGAGGAGGTATGTGAAAATGTAGGGAGAGAATGTGGTAGGTGGTGTGTAAGGTGGCATTAACTTACCACATTAATGGAGAAGATTTTGCTGAACTATGTAAAAATAAATCATTGAACAAAGAAAGCATGCAATAAAAACCATAAACATATAAGGAACATAATAGAAAAGAGGAACATAGAACACACAAAAACCATAACATCCATCCCAAAATATTAATAACCAGAAACATTTTTGGCATCCAGGGTGGAATTAACTTGTCATGTAGAAAACATCCTCTAGCCATGTGGAAAATGGTTTTATCTTCCACATTAATGAGCCACGCTCTTGACATCCTGAGTTCAAGTTGAATAAATAACATAAAAGAGTGAATGGAAAATATTTAAACAACAACTATGTTAGTTTATTCATATACCAATAAACATTTACTCATATTTGAATACATGCCAAAAAACATTAACATAGAAGGCACATGCAAATTCGTCCTCTATCCCTTTTATCACTCCATTATTTTGTCTATCCTACTAACTAAAATTTAATTGTGTAACTCATCATGATGGAGAAATTTTTTTATCATCATATTTTTTTCATTTATAGACACATTGTAAGTTGACAACATAATTTAAATTTTGAATTTTGAATGGTCTATGAATGGTGAGGCTTACATTTTTATTCTTTTTGGAAGGTGAGGCATATTAAATGATGTAGGTAGAGTTAGAAGTTGGATCTAAATGTTTGAATTTTGAATAGGATAGGATATAATATAATGTAAGTGGACCAATTATAATATTATAATTTTTTAGATGTTTTATATTTTTTCTTGTGTAATTTAAATTAAGGAGTCCTAAAGTGAAGTTGTGGGACTCAATTTATTTTTTGAAGTTGGTATTTTTAAAATGTTTATATCCTTCCAATGCGTAGTAACGCATGTAAATTTTGTAAAGTTATATTATAATTTGAAAATGATATTTGTACTAATAAATATAATATTCATTTTATTGAATATGATCTACATTTTATTTTTAATTTTAGTGCACATTTATTTTGGAAGGGGGCTAGTAATTATATAGAAAGTCTCCTATTTTTAATATTAATTATTCAAAAAATAAATGGTCTAGTATTAAGATATTTAAGTGACTTTCACAACATATAAATAACCCATAACACATAATAAAATATATATTAATAACTTATGACCATATAAATGGGTCACAACTAAAATTGCAACCATTAGAGCCCCTCAAATATTGATCCCCTTCCCCTAATCACCAAAGCATGTCACTCTAGGAGTTTGTAATAACCCCATTGGGTTTGACATAGATAAACATGATTTTTTTAATTAAACACATATAATACAAATAAATTACACCTCGATAAATAACTAGTGATTATATAAAATATTCTAAGTGATAACTATAAATGAAGTATACCACATCATACATCTCTGATCACTTTCAACATAAGAAAACACATCATAATACAAATATAGAAAGTAATTAAAATAAACCAGCCATGACTGATTCATGCCTATATCCACTATTGTCAACATAAAATAAATAATTGATTACACTCTTCAAGATAATATTCCAATAATAATTATAATACAATACAATACAAGTACATATATAAGATACATGGCTCATCAGAGCATAGTTCCTAAACTTGATATCTATGGAAATCTCAAGTGTCATCTCAAAATTAGTACTACTGTGGGGAGGCAGAGCATCATTTGAGTGATTTTTCACACCAACCATGGACCAATGATCCCCCACACTAATCCCATAAGGTAATGGCCCTCCCTTCATAGATGAGTATATAGTGACAGTGTAGGAATCTAGAGAGACAAGCTAGTACCTGTGTGTTGTATGATTTTTAAAACTAAACATGTGATGTATAATATAAAACCCATTCTATTA
This sequence comes from Torreya grandis, assembly GCA_037957365.1. Classification (NCBI taxonomy): domain Eukaryota; kingdom Viridiplantae; phylum Streptophyta; class Pinopsida; order Cupressales; family Taxaceae; genus Torreya; species Torreya grandis. The sequence continues at coordinate 181,740 of JARHVA010002054.1, read as the reverse complement.
AAAGATATCACACAAACATGTAAATCATACTCATGAAATGACAATAACTCACTAAACATTACTTTGGCCAAAGTTTTCAATATTAAAAAATAATAACTTATAAATTAATCAAAACTCATAAACACCATTTTTTTGGGTTGCCTTCATCTGGCATTATAATGCTAGTAAGCCAGTGAAGTTCATCTCACTCCTTACTCAGTATCAACAATGTGAGATTGGTTAACATAATATAATCAAAATATTCATATAATTTACATCCTAATAACAATCATATCATATAACATGCTAAACATAGGAGTAATAAAAAAAATATTTATTTCATCAAATGTATGAATGAATCTCACATTATTATCTATCCCATAATAATAATAATGACTACAATTTATAAAATCTAGGTAAAATACACACGTAACTATAGATTTGAATTACCATAATTATTTTTCAAACATACTAGACCCTATGATAACTCATATTATCATAGTCTAGTGTTCTAAACATAACTACTAATTTTCCACAATCAGTCATAATAAAGTAATCTTAAATACATGGAAACATAAGATTCTATTCAAATAATTAGATATAACAAAGCAAGTCACAATTACCACAAAACACATATTATTCTATCCTAGCATTCGTTATACTATCAGGAATTATAGAAACACATAAATAAAGCTCTACTAACTATCATTAAACATGCTATTCAAATAAATAACCAACTCACATACATTTAATCTGTCAAACATATGAATGAGTTTTAATTATATTAATTTTAGTTTTCTACCACTTAGGTATGACATACATCTATATTATAGACCTCTATGACATCCCATAATATCATAGTTCATTGCATATGAACACAAATATATAATTACACATAACCAAACATACGATTTCAAGAATCAAATGACCCACAATCATAATTAATAATCCAACAAGTATGGGTTTACACCACCCAAGTATACCCTATGTTTAAATTGCATACTATTATAAATTATAAGAATACATAATGATGTAGTATTATATGGTATATGTGTCTAAACACTTGTACATATTAAGACTCTCAATAATATGCATTTCACACAAGTATTTAATGATAAATATATATAAACTAATAGTTAGCCATAGCATTTTTAGAGATTCAGATAACTCACAACCAAGTTATGCCTCATGTGAACATAATTCAACAAGTTGTTACTCTTCTAGGTGACTATTTTCACATGGTTATAGTTTCGGTCCCCCAAACACCTTATGACACATTTAACCAACCATTTAACTAGAAGTATAAGCACATGACCCATTACATATACATATGTAATATTTTCATATGGCTACTTAAATTCAACATAATATGTGCCATATATCATTCCAATGGTCACTTTTATTCCTTTATCAAGAAGTCCATATGACTCAACAAGTCATTACAATATGTAGATGATCTTTTAAGATGATGGATTCAATAAAGTAATACTCCTTCACTATTTTTATCCCTAATTAAATAGGTTTCCATCCTGATTATCCAAAACATATAGAACTCTGTACTCTAGTTCTCAAGACAACTTAGTCTTTTGTACTATGGTTCACATATAAGTATGTGATAATGCATAATTTGTTATTTTTATGAAACACATAAGTTTCACTTATATAAATCACTAAAAAAATTATAGTAAACCAATCAAAATCTATCCTTGAAGGTACACATCCCCACGTATGTATGTATAAACTATATATGTTTAGAAGTATCTATGCTCTCATGTTATTCACCTTGCAATCTATGTTCTCCAGCTTCAAAAACCAAAACCAATTTCTAGATACAATGTTTAAGGTGTTCACATGCCAATCATGGACACCACCAAGGCTAAAAATTCCTTAATAGACAAAAAAACATGTCTACAGTAAAAATATTTCCTATCAACAAAACCCATATTATTTTTAACAGGTAAATATCTATTGCAAATTGGGCCAGAGTTTAAAAATAAGCCTTATGTGAAGTTAAAAAACTATATACTAAATACTGTAACATAAACATACCTATTCAGAGTTGGCATGATAAAGTTTTAGTAAGTATTTTATTTTATATTCTATCCTTCTGTTATCCAATAAATATGCATCTCATCCCAACTATACTTGTAATACTAGTGATAATTGTTCTAGTTAATTTTTGCTCATTCCTTAATTTGGAAGCAAGTAATGAAACTAGTAATAACGTGTGTAGAAGAATACTTGGTAAAGTATGAACATGATCCAAAAGATGGTGAGAACTCCTATTTGGCTTGGAAGGAATAACCTGTAGATAAGAAAGACCCTAGAAAAGGGGTTGTTAGATGGATGGTTGAGTGGATTGCCTAGTGTGAGCTAGATCCAAGAAGTGTGAGCTTGTTAGGAGGATGTCAATCCACTATTTATAATAGTCAAGTTGATATCAATGAAAATAATGAATAATTGAATTCAATAGGTGAAAACTAAATGCATGTATTGAAATATGAAAGTAAATTGATTGTTAAAGAAAAATAACCAAATTTAGTAGAAGCAGTTCAATACTTTTGCCAAGATAGTTGGGGTTAGGTTCAGAAAATCCAAATAGGTTATGTGAATAGGTAAGAGCATATAAAATAAGGGTTAGTTGGGGTCAAGGGGGTGAAAATAACTTGATGTTATTTTCTACCACAATTACCATTGATGGTTAGGTAAATCATTGGTAGTTGAGCTAATCGTCAGTAGTTGGGTGACCATCGACAGTTGGGCTAACTATCGATGGTTGCCTATGAAATTATATGAATGTTTAGAACAGGGATTATAGATTGGGTAATGGGGGAAAATAGAGTTCTATCATGGATTTAGGGAATATAAAATAAGACGTTGATGGTTTTGATAGGGTAGGGAGGTTAAAAATGAGATAAATCAAAGAAAACAAGTGAGAGATACATATAACTTGATATAGGAAGGATAAAGGAATTTGGCAAGAGTGACATTACTTTATCCTTTGAAAGTGATTCTAATAGAAGTTTAGGTCTCTATTGATGTTACTTGCTTGTTGAAAGGACATTGGATACCTGTATGCAAGATAGCTTGGAAGCAAATTGCTAGATTTCTCCCCCTTCTCTTCCTCTTATTTCTCTCTTTCTATAGGGAAAAGTTACTAATTGTGTAGGAGGAAGTTGTTAAATGGATATAGGAGAAAGTTGCTAATTATGATGATTTAAAACTAGTTTTCATCATAAAATAGAAGTTGCTAATTATACCCATATTTGTCTCATATATATGGTAATGCTTTTAAAGCAAGCTTGGAGGACCTGACCATCGATGGTCAAGCTAACCATCAATGGTTAGGCTAACCATTGGCAGTCTCTTGGGGAGAATAAGTTAAAAAATGGGGTGGATTAAAAAGTTAAGTTAGAGGAGTTAGGTCAAAGAGTTCAAGTTAGCAAATGGACTAAGTCAACTAGGCGGTCAATTAGCTATGAGGTCAGATAAGAGTTTAAGGTGTTTCAAAATCTAAAACTATGTAATTTTTTAGCATCTACATTTTACCCCTTTTTGTTATTGAATTAAAAAGTTGTAGAACAAAAATGAGTAAATTGTTGGTTAAGGTTTGGTTGCCCTGAGTATGGGAGGAGGTGTTCCCCCTCAAATAGAGAGTCGATGAGGTGAAACTAAAGTTGGGTCAGGGTTTGAAAAATGGTAAAGGGTGAGCCATGAGGTGGGTGACATCAAAAAATTTGGGAATTTGAGTTGTAAAATTGTACACAAAATATGACTAAGTACGATAAACAAGATCATGCAAAGTCTAAATTTGTTAATGTTGATAAAAATAAGGTCAAGTGCTAGGGAGACATATGATAGGTGTAATCAGTCCACATCATTAGTCATAACTAATCAAGGCATGCCTATCAAGTTATCTAGATAGGGTCAGCATTGTGTGCAGGTATTTAGGGTAGGAAGTGCTTCTGTAAAATAACACAAATGGTCTAGTCATGCATGAGGTGGTGTAAATTTCAAAAATTTCAACATGGCAAGGTTGGTCAGTGTGGTCAAAATGATCAAGGCATGGTTATCATGAAAAATACAAAAAGTTTGGGTCAAAATAACCAACATCAAGGTAGACATGATCAAATGGGTGGGTCAAAGAAATGTAATCTCTAATATGTACAATTATGGTTTGGTGGAGAGTAGGTGATCTCCCAAAAGTTCAACACTGAGGTGGGGTGCACTGAGAAGTTTTTTTTGAAAATAAAGTGGGGAATCCTAACCTTTTATGGTTAGGGTTTTCCCCTGGGTCGACCATCAATGATCAAGGAAACCCTAAAAAAGATGAGAAGATAAAAGTAAAATGTGAATTCATTTTTACCATTTTGATTATTAGCATTTTTTACTTTGGTTAGTTTACACATTTTGTCATTTGTGCTTGAGCTTGCTGAGGTAGAGTGTTGGGATTGGTTGATAATGTGTGTACAAGGAGACCTAGGGTGGACCAGATAGATGGTGGATGAGGATGTGACTAAGTGGTAGTATAAGGGCTTCAACCATGTTATCGATCATAGAATAAGGTATGTTACATCTTAAATTTGATAGGATAGTGTAAATTATTTGATTTGGAAGTGGTAGATGAATGTCTGTGAATGATAGGGATAGGGTTAGGGTTTTGAACCAATCTTGGAAAATGATGCCCTAGGTTAGGTTTGTGTTGATTGTGGGAAAATTAAGGGGGTAAAGTGATAGGTATAGGGTATGTGGAGTTGGAATAGGGTTTTAGGACAAGTTTATGAAGGGGAATGCTGAAATTGGGATGTGTTGAGGAAGATTGGGAGTTTATGGTTTGAGGGTCATGCCATTGGTGATCACACACAGTGACCTTTGGTGGTTTGACTCATTTATCGACGATTGAATGTAGGGGTAAAAGAACCCTATGAGACCATCAATGGTTTAAGGAACTATTAGTAATCAAAGGAAAGTGGTGTGTAAAGGGGAGGTTGGGGACATTGTGTGAGAAGGATTAAAGTTATGTGAAGGATGTGTGAAGGTTACATCTCATATATACGAGTAATTTTAAAGTTTGGAACATGTGAAATATAAAAGTGGAAAATAGTTAAATTAAAAGTGTCAAAGTTAGTATGTCATTGAAAGTATTAAATGTGGTAAGACATTTACTATGTGTGAAAATTATGATGTTGTGAGTAGTGTCTAGTAGGGAGAGAAATAAAGTGTTAGGGTGAAGGTTGAAAAGGTGTAGCAAAAATTATGCAGAATAGGGTACTTGTAGGTTATAGAAGTAGTTAGGTGTTAAGATGATTATAATAGTAGTGCGAATAAGTGTAGATTGTTAGATAATATTATTGTGAATAGGTGTTAAGGTAGAGGTTGGTATTTATTGTCAGATGGAAATAAGATAGATATAATGGGTTATATTGAAAGAGGTGAAAAAAGATAAGTGCAGATTAGTAGGGAAATTGACTTCAAAAACTAAGTAGGCATGCTAATGTTATTTTATTGTAGGCCCATGAGCAGATCTAGATGAGGAATCAAGTCCTTAAGATCTTTGTTGAGGTATGGGATGGGATGATGGATGTAGAGTGGAGGCACATGGAGGAGGTTGGCCTAGGGGCCATGAGACATTACTAGCACTTACCATGAGATGTGGCTATGATCATAACCCTCATTGAGAGATGGGACCCGATTATGAGCACATTTTTATTGTCGATGAGGGAGATGATGATTCTTCTAGAGGAAATATAGTAGATCACATGGCTACCCATTTGAGGGGAGATGATCTATCATGTAGAAAGTAAGGAGAGAAATTATTCAATGGACTTAATATATAGAGTAGATCAGGTTTAGGCCTAATATCATGAAAGTGGTGTGTGTGTTATGGGCCATTATACTAGAGGGCCCCAAGGGATAGATGATTATTGACAATAATGATGATGGGGGTGTCTTGTTTTATGCTACTAGATTTAAGCAATGGTCGATTCCCATGTCTATTGTTGGGAGTACTAGTGGAGATGCTATTGGTTAGGACTATGTTTGGTTGGGCTCCTATGTTATTAGTCTATATTTATAGGGAGCTCTAGGCCTTTAAAACACATAGGTGATATGAGATCAACATTAGGTTTGTGCTCCATTGCTAGGTTTATGAGCTTATTTAAGTTTTGAGACCACTGGGGCTTCTTTGGGATGGTTATGTATTGAATGACTATAGAGTTGGCTTCATGAGATGGAGAGGAGACTATGCATTAATAGGGGTTAGTGATGGTGTTAGAGATATAGATTGGTTCAGAGATGATCTAGAGGGTTTGGTGGTGGGAGACATAGTGTGTAGGCCATATGTGAGCTAGCTAAGGTGGTCAATTTATAGCTACCACACATTATCCTTATAGAGCTAGCACTAGTTCTATGAGAGGTAGGATGGTGAGACTAAGCTTATCCTATTTGACTGAGTACATATATAGTTTGGACTAGTGTAGGGGATCCTACCAAATTTCCTTAGATATAAAAGAGAGGGTATCGAGTTCTTACTCCTAAAGCTATATCCACAAGACATCATATTAGACCAAGAGGAGTTACCAGCTAGAGCCCCCATAGATGATGATAGTGTTATAGATGTGTATGTGACCTAGTACTAAGCCAAATATGTAGTGGCTAACTTTGAATAGGGTAATGGTGGTCAGTAGCATATGTATGTGGATCCTACTAGGGTACCAATATAGGGTGGCAGCCCAAATGGATAGGCATAGGTAACACTTATAGTAGTACAAGCCTAGAGCATTGGAATACAAAGATTTTTGGCCATTTTATAGGCACAAGTTGTCACCTTATAGGGGCAGGTTACTATTTTGATTGGCAAGTGTGACCAAGAGAGCATCTCTCTTGGGTTAGTTACTTAAGAGAGAGATTCATTGAGATAGAGAGCAAAAGTGGCCACAATAGTAGCAGGAGGACCACCGAATACAATTTTGAGGACATGGTACTTAGCCACTATTGAGGATCTAAGATATTATGAGGTGATAGTGATGGCATAGTTTCCACTAAAGATGAGATATGGGGAGTATAGGGCCAACCTAGTAGGTGGTCCATCTATAACTACTCTAGGACAATGGGCCTCCATAGTCGATCAAGAAGATGTATTAAGGGGACCACCACTAGCTGGGAGTGTAGGTATAGGTGCAGGTGGAGCTAGTGGTAGTGGTACTCTTGGGGATTGGTTTGTTCAATTTTATTATCATGGATGTAAATTGTTTTGATGTCTATAGGTGACCAAATAATTGTAATAGACAATTCCATGCCTTTATAAAATTTGTAGACTAATCGATGTGGGAAGTCTACTAACACCATATAAGAGTCGATTATGGCTTACTTGCTTGCTTGGTTTGATTTTGACAACAAAGGTTAGTTGTTGATTTTATTGTTTTGATATAAGTGGTGAAGCTGATCAAGACAAGAAGCTTCAAATGAATTCTAAAATAGACTTGGTCTTAGCCATCCTTCAAGGGAGTGGTCTAAAGTGAGATTTGTTGATTTTGTAGTTGTCCTTCAAGGGAGTAGTCTACTTTTAAAGAAATTAAATTTAATGTAGTCATCCTTCAAGGGAAAGGTCTACAATGCTAGAGATGTTAATCCAAGCATTTATTGAGTATCTTGACATTATTTTGAATGCTAAGATGAGACACAGATAAGTCTATTTAGGCTTAGGGGTATACCTTTATGGAAACAAGACTTTTGGTGTAAAAGGTTGATAATAGATGAGGGAAAGTGGTTTGAGAGACAGCTGATCATGGGATTCCATTTGATTAGAGATGAAAAGTATCCATGAGAACCATGCCACGGGTAGATCTATGGTATCCATGCTTAGGATTAGGCTATTAATATGATGGATAATCACATGGTTCTATGTTTTAGTCAAATGTCCTCAAGAGGAATAAGGTGAAAGTATAAGGAAAGTGAAAATCTCATAAACTAAGGGACAAACTTGAGGTAGATACAAGGTGATTGCGACATTTTTTAACAATAGAAAGGATGTAGATGTGAAGCATTGAGAGGCTTAGGTTTTGGTTTGCCTTCTAAAGAGGAAAACTGATAAGTTTTTGATCCATACCTATGGGTTATGATATAAGGTCCAAGCCAATTGAAATCAAATTTTCCCCTTTTACTTTTCTCCAAATTAGTTACATGTTGATTTTACTTAAGAATAAGATCTCTAATATTGAATTATTGCTCTTTCAGATGTTTTTTATAAGTGCACTTTATTTGCTCTTGAAAGACATGAAGATGACTAAGCACAGTGAGGCAATATTTGTCAAGAAGTTCAAGATGTGTGAGATATTCCTAACGATAATCACTCTAAAAAAGGATCTCATGCAAAGAGATGTGAAGAGAAGGAATCTGAACTTTGAGAGACAAGATTGCCTTTGCTTCAAAGACTAGATAGAAAAGTGTAGCACCTATATAGGTTTGAATGCTAGTGTGATAGGCCCATAAAGTGAAAGGGATGTGCAAGTGCTGATCTCAACTTGAATCACTTACAACTTTGGTTCACATCTTATTGAGGATTTTGATGGAGGCTTCTACCTATCCATTTGATTGTAGATGATATGGCAAAGAAAAGCTTAATTTGATGCCAACAGCATCACAAAGAGTTTGGACTTGCTTGTTCTTGAAATATTTTCCATTATTAGTGATGATATTATGAGGAACACTGAAGTGGTTGATGATGTTGTGGGTTATGAAGTCTATGATCTTTTTGAATTTGGTTGAGATGAGAGGGATGGATTCTACCTATTTGGTGAAATATTCAATGGTGGTAATGATATATTGGTGTCATTTTGAAGAATGAGGGTTGATTCCCTTAATTAGATCAAGACCCCATTGTGATAAGGGCTAATAGTCTTTGGAAACACGAAGGCCATGGGTAGTGCATGATGTAAATTAGCATGTTGTTGACACTTAACACACTTATTCACATAATCAAAACAATCTTGATTGAGGGTGGGCCAATAGTAGCCAAGGTGAAGAATACATTTAGTGATGGCTAGGCCACTAAGTGTCCCCATAAATTCCATCATGTGTTTCCTTGATAGCGTGGGAAGTCTTTTGACTACACAAATAATAGAGAAAGAGGCCATGAAAACCATTTTTGCAAAGGATTCCTCCTAGTATGGTGTAATGAGAGGTACCTTGAACAAAGGCTCTTCATACATTCCTTGAGAGGTTGGGAGGAATGATGCCAAGGTTGAGGTAGTTAAAAGTTTGGCCATACCAAATGTCGGTAAGAGATGCTTCCACATTACAAATGGTAAGAAGGTGAGAATATATATACGAGGGTGAGATAAAATGATGGATTGTGACAAAAAATTTAGACTCGATAGGTTGAGATGGGATTTGGGAAGTGAGGGAAGCCATCGTATCCATGAACTTATTGGTAAAGCAAGGAACAAATTGAATAAGGTAATGTTCGAATGATGCCAAGAGTACATTGACTATGAGTTTATACTTCTACAAGATATAATTTTTACATTGAGAATTTCCATTAACTTGGTTGATCTTAAGTTGGGAATTGTCAAAGACACTGATGGTCTTAATTCCTAAGTCTAGAGTAGTTTGGAACCCTATGACTAGGGATTCATACTCAGTCATTTTGTTGGTACACTCAAATTTAAATTTAAAGGAAAGTGGAAGAGGTTCACCATTGAGGGGGATGATAATAACTCTAGCACCCCGCCATGTTGGCATTTAGAGCCATCAAAAAACATGGTCATTTGGTAAGTGGGTTCATCCTAAGAAAGAGTTACAATGGACTGATCGAGAAAAGAGAGAGGGAGTGGTTGATTATCTAGTAGAAGAGCATCAACTAATTGGTTAGTGATAACCTATCCCTTGATGGACTTTTGCTGAAGGAACTCAAGATCAAAATCAATTAAGAACATGAGCTACTTAGCCATATGCTAATTTTGGTACGATTTAAAGTGCATATAATTGAGTGGGTTAGTGATAGTGATGACATAGGTTTTGTGACTAAGGAGGTAGTGATGTAGTTTGGAGGCCATAAAAAATGAGAGCTAGATAAATTTTCTTGAGATGGGCATACAGAGTATTGTATTTTATGAGGGTGCAACTAATGTAGTAGATATCTTGATCTTTATTTTTTTCATCATGATAAGTGAGCATTGCCCCTAAGAAATGGTCTATGGTAGATATATAAAGGTAGAAGGGCTGGTCTTCTTTTATAAGAATAAGAATAGGTGGAGAAGGAAGGTACTCCTTGATCAAATGAAAGTCTTGGGTTCACTCAAAAGAGGTGTCCTTATTAAGGAGATGATGAAAGGGTTGACATCTATTTGACAATTGGGAGATGAAATGATGGATAGATTTGAGTTTTGATTGTAGGCTATGAAGTTATTTAAGGTTACTAGGAGGATGCATTTCCAAAATTTCTCTGACTTTGGTAGGGTCTACTTTGATTCCTTAAAGAGTGATGATAAATCCATGAATATTTCTAGATAGGACCTCAAAAATGCATTTCTTGGGGTTGAGTCTAATATGGAATTGGATAAGGCATTTAAAGATAATTGTGAGAATGGCTAGGTGATCCTTGTGGTGTTTGAATCTCCCAAGGAGATCATCCACATAGTCCATGATAATTTTATGGATGAGATCATGAAAGATGTAGGTCATGGCATACTTGTTGGGTGAATATTTTGTCGTCAACTAACTGATGACAAAATGGGTATATCAACCACAACACAAGGAGATTTATGCCACAAAAAGTGTGGATTTACCACATCTAGATGAGGTAAATCTCTCCTCTCATTAAGGGGAGGTTCCCTATGAATATTTATATGCTAATTGTATATATATAAGTATAAAATAACACTTGGGGTAGTATAACAACATCCACATCTCTTTTTTTAGAGATGATGTCTAAGGAATAAGAGAGAGAAATCTTGGTCATTGGCTAAGAAAATTCTTGGTATTCAGCCTAGAGCAAAAAATCCCCTAAAATAGGTAATCAAGTTCACAAGGAAACCCACGTAAGCACAAAGTCTTCTGTTGCCTCCTTCACTGATTCAAAATATGCGTAACCGTAGAATGAAACAAAGCACAAAGTCTTTGCCTAAAACTACAAAGGATAAAAGGATCACCAAGATAAAAGTAGCTCAAAGTCTTTCTTCTATCTTTTATAAATGTCCTCAGATAATATCAACACACACACTTTGCTTATTAAATCAAATAGATAAGAGATTATTAGGAAAGAGGACATAAGAACCATTTCTTATATAACACAAATTACTTCAACACAAAGTCTGAAATAAACATGTTTCTCATTCATTTGATGAAATATGATTTACAAGTTGAGCACAAAGTCTCAAGAAGTGTCTCAATTTTAGCAGAGTTTTTGCTCTCAATTATCAGAGATCCTTTTACAAAAGAGGTCCCCTCTATATATAGGGAGAAACCTTTAAAATTAAAAAGATTAAAATATAAAAATATCTTAGTCAAAGATGAGTCATCTTTGACTTTGAGATATTTTTCCAAATTTTTCACATGTAATTACATATTACAAAAGTACACGTGAAAATGTCCCAAGTTAATTACAAAGTGCATTTTGAATAAAGCATGGAAGAACAGCTTCAATCTTTATTTCCAGTCTTCTTCATTATCTTTGACTTCAGAGAAACTTCAGTGATCTAGAAGAACTTTTTTTGAAAAGACATTGATGAAGAGGGATCCTTTAGAGAAACTATAGTAAGAATCATGATTGTGCAATTAGGGGAAAAATTAGCAATTTGGGAAAACTGCACATTTGATGATCATGATTAGGGAAATGCACTTGAAAGGGATGAAGCGAGAGTAGGTCAAAAAGTGGAAAAAAAGGGGAGCAAGCACAAAAAATAGGAAAAATAAAAATTTCCCAAAGTTAGGAAAATTGGGGAGAAGGTATGTAGGGGCAGCAAAAATTACCACCCTTGCATATTGGAGAAGTTCTTGTGCATAGGAGGAAAAAATTGACACCTGTGCACATCAGGGAGAAAGTATGTCGGTGGAAAAAATTGCCGCCAACACATGTTAAATAAGAAGAATGTGTAAGGGTGACAAAAATCACTACCCTTGCACCTAGAGGAGAGGAGGAAACGGGGATGCATGGGCAACAAAATTTTCCACTCTTGCATGGAAGAGACCAAAAGATGCAAGGGCAGCAAAAATTACCACTCTTGCATGATGGATGTAAGGGTAGTGAAAGATGCCACCTTTGCATGGAGGATGCAAAGCAAATGTAGTGGTGGAAAAAAATGCCACCCTTGGACGGAAATGGCAGAAAATAGACTTTGGAAAATGAAAAATTTGTCCTTTGGTCGCATCGAGATTGTAATGATTTTCACATTTTTGGGAAAATGCAATTAAGGGAATGTCATGAACTTCAAATGAGGCTAGTAGAGCAAACATGATAACAATAAAATCTTGCCTCAAAAAATGAACTTAGAGAGAAAACACGAAATGGACAAGTTTTTTAGGGTTGTTCCAAAAATGAACATAGTTGATTTTGCAAACAACAGTTGGCTCCTGTTGGGGAACTTCTATTGATCGATGTCTGAGTAACGACATATTTTATCTCCTTCTTAGGGAGCAACCTCTACATTATGCCTTTCATAGGGATTCTTGCCTGAGACAAGTCCATACTTAATTCCCCTCCAACATCCTTGCAGAAGTTCTGCCTAAGAAGGATGCCATATGATGCTGGGACGTTGGCCACTAGGATAGTCATCTTGATTCACTTGTCTGAAAAGGTAGCAAATGCAAATTGGGTGTCTTTAATTTGCCCCAATAGTGGCACTTATTTTCTCTCCATGGAGAAACATCTCCCAAATGTCTTGGTCAGTGTGAGACCCAGAGATTCTGCCACTTTAGAAGGCATGACATTGTCTGAAGCCCTGGAATCAATGATGCAATTATTGAGTTGGTGACCATTTATCAACAGAGAAACATAAAAAGGCTCTATTTTCCCAAGGGCAGCTAGAGGGGTAATGAAAAGATTATTTGGGATGGGAATGTTCTTTGGGGGAGCATGAGTTACTTTATTAACCTCTTGTCTTGTAGGGATGGTTTGGTTCTTGACACATTGAACCAACTTGTCCAATTGCTCAAGATGAGACTACAAAAATTCAAATTCAGACATTTGAATTTTGGTTTTCTTTATATGGTCAATGATATCAAATGCCTATACAATATTTGGATCCTGTTGGGGAACTTCTATTGATCGAACCGATCAATGGGAGTAGAAACTAGTCTTTAAGTGCCTTCATCCAAGCCATTGGGCTACGGAGTCAAGCCAAAAAAGGAAAAAACATGAGAAACTAAAAGAAAACAATCAACACAAAAACTATACGAATGTACAAGTGAACTCATCTAATACTTCAAAGATTAAAGTGCTTTAGATGCTGCCCACTGTGAGGTAGTGAAAATAGTGCTCTGTCTTGATAAACTAGCAAGAAGCCATTTTCTTTGTAGAATCAGTGATGGGTGAATGGAACTATCCACCAAGAAACCAATTTTTTGTGTCCTTCCTTTGGTTTTCTCCTCTTGCCCCACAATAAGACTTGAATTTTAATCTAGAAACCATGAATCTTTGCTCTCTTGGCAAAAAGTTCCTTTTCTTGATTTAGATGCGCAACAACATGGTCCATTACCATAATTGGTTGCTCTTCTGGTTCAGTCCAGCACATGATTTGTTGTTCCCATTCAACACCTGCCAATCATTGGCACTATCAAGCATACTTGGTGTTGTTCCATCTAAACCAATTCCTAAGTTATCACCTATAAGATTTTCATCTACTAAAACATGAATGTCTTCGGTAGACAAAAAATAATTACCCCTACTTAAAGACTCAAATAGAATTTGAGCTTCAGGCCTTGATGTCTGAGTAACAACATATTTTATCTCCTTCTCAGGGAGTAACCTCTACATTACGCCTTTCACAGGGATTCTTGCCTGAGACAAGTCCATACTTAATTCCCCTCCAACATCCTTGCAGAAGTTCTGCCCAAGAAGGATGCCATATGATGCTGGGACGTTGGCCACTAGGATAGTCATCTTGATTCGCTTGTCTGGAAAGGCAACAAATACAAATTGGGTGTCTTTAATTTGCCCCAATAGTGGAACTTGTTTGTTCTCCATGGAGAAACATCTCCCAAATGTCTTGGTCAGTGTGAGACCCAGATATTTTGCCACTTTAAAAGGCATGACATTATTTGAAGCCCTGGAATCAATGATGCAATTATTGAGTTGGTGACCATTTATCAACAGAGAAACATAAAAAGGCTCTATTTTCCCAAGGGCAACTAGAGGGGTAATGAAAAGATTATTTGGGATGGGCATGTTATTTGGGGGAGCATGAGTTACTTTCTTAACCTCTTGTCTTGTAGGGATAGTTTGGTTCTTGACACATTGAACCAACTTGTCCAATTGCTCAAGATGAGACTGCAAAAATTCAAATTCAAACATTTGAATTTTGGTTTTCTTTATATGGTCAATGATATCAAATGGCTAAAACGAGCTAGGAGCAGAGGATGAGAGTTCATCATTTTGATTTTTGAAAAGGGGAGGACTGGACTACAAATTTGAAGTAGAAGGCGTAGGGGCATTTGGGGTACTTACCTTTCTCACAATCACCGAGTCCTTTGGCTGGAAAGGAAGAGTGGATCCCTTCTTCGAAATTGAAACTATTGGTTGAGGTCGCTCCTCTACTTTTTCCTTATCAAATTTTTGAGCTGATTGATTTTTGGACTGAGTGAATACAACATATGACCCCTCAGCTGCATTGCCTTCTCTTTTGAATTCATCCTGATAGTTCAGGAAATTGATGTGGGAGTCGCCAACTGATTCTTTTTTATCAAACTCAGGTTAGAAAGAGAAATCATGTTCTATTTCCAAATATCCAACTGCTGAATTGGTTAGAGGTGCTTCAAGGGCAAGGTTCCTCTGTGGGGGAGGAAGGCGATTTGGCTGCCCTTGATTCCTGACAGTGTTACCTTGGCATGCCTAATTCTAAAATGTCTTCCTTGGCATATCCTAGTTAGGAGAAGTAGACATAACTTGGGCATTTGTCTTCTGAGGACCAGTAATTTATTTGCTAGCTTCTACACCATTGGATTAGTGGTCTCTGAAGGGGAGTATTCAGAAGAAAAAGATTTACCTCTATTTGGATCTCTTCTTATCTTTCTAGCCAAGATAAGGTCATCTTCTACCTCAGTAGCCAAGTCTTGAGCAGTAGTAAGGTCTATATGCCTAGCTCATCTTAGCAAGAAACTCACTTTAGGCAATTGTGAGTTGATAAAGAAGCATTTGAGGTTCTGAGGCATTGGTTGGGTGACCATGGGAATCCTATGTCTCAACTTGTTAAACCTAGCAATAAAATCCCTTATAGGCTCATGAGGCTCTTTCTTCATCTGAGTGAGTTGGGATAGCAAGGCATGTGCATCTTCTACAGGCTTAAACTTGGCTTCAAATTTGTCTTTTAGAGTGTCCCAATCAATCACTGATCTAGCCTGTAGGTGGTAGAACCAGTCTACAACAGCACCTTGTAGTGTCTCCATGAATAGCCTGACTGCTATGTCTTCAAATTTCACCCCAGTTATGCCATAAGCTATGTTGAAAGCTGCAATGTGTTCATCAAGATGAACTTTCCCATCACCAAAAAATTTGGGAAAGTTTTTCTTTGAACTGCGTGAAAGCTCATGCAGGGGTGGAGTCAAATTAAGTGGACCAAAAGAGTTACCCCAGGGGCCTTGAGCCATGATTTGATAATGTAAAAGTGGGATCACAAATTTGGGTGTAGAATGGATAGGCAAAACTTTGCTAGTAGTAGACAAAGAAGCTCTGCCTTGTGCTGGTGACCTGGTAGGGCTAGGAGGAAGACTCCTAGTTTGTTGAAGGTGAGGTTGTGGAGGAAACAACTCAAAATTACTCTGCTGCACCAACTCAAAAGCAGGGTTAACAACACCTTGAGATTTTTGGCTTCTTGTATAATGTGGAGTTATCAGATTACAAAACAAAAATAGAAAAGAGCAAGATCTACTTCAGTTTGGAGCTTGAAACTTTAAACTATGTGCTCTCCCCAGTGGCTCTAGTTTTGCAGACTAGATAATATAACAGATATGGAGGAAGATGGTAAGGCTATAGTGATAATGGGTAAGACATGGAATGGAGTCACCAGACTATGTAATGGATAAGGGTAAGGACTAATTCAATTTGAAACTTGAGGTTTTAGATTGCACATTCGTCCCCAACAGAGTCACCAAAAAGCTATTGGGTGAATATTTTGTCGTCAACTAACTGATGACAAAATGGGTATATCAACCACAACACAAGGAGATTTATGCCACAAAAAGTGTGGGTTTACCACATCTAGATGAGGTAAATCTCTCCTCTCATCAAGGGGAGGTTCCCTATGAATATTTATATGCTAATTGTATATATATAAGTAAGCAGAAAATAACACTCGGGGTAGTATAAAAACATCCACCTCTCTTTTTTTAGAGATGATGTCCAAGGAACAAGAGAGAAAAATCCTAGTTCTTGGCTAAGAACATTCCTCTTCTTTCAGGAATGGTATTCAACCTAGAGCAAAAAATCCCCTAAAGTAGGTAAGCAAGTTCACAAGGAAACCCACGTAAGCACAAAGTCTTCCGTTGCCTCCTTCACTGATTCAAAATATGCGTAAACGTAGAATGAAACAAAGCACAAAGTCTTCACCTAAAAATACAAAGGATAAAAGGATCACCAAGATAAAATTAGCTCAAAGTCTTTCTTTTATCTTTTAGAAATGTCATCAGATAATATCAACACACACACTTTGCTTATTAAATCAAATAGATAAGAGATTATCAGGAAAGAGGACATAAGAACTATTTCCTAAATAACACAAGTAATTAATTCAACACAAAGTCTGAAATAAACATGTTTCTCATTCATTTGATGAAATATGATTTACAAGTTGAGCACAAAGTCTCAAGAAGTGTCTCAATTTCAGCAGAGTTTTTGCTCTCAATTATTAGAGATCCTTTTACAAAAGAGGTCCCCTCTATATATAGGGAGAAACCTTCAAAATTAAAAAGATTAAAATATAAAAATATCTTAGTCAAAGATGAGTCATCTTTGACTTTGAGATATTTTTATAGATTTTTCACATGTAATTACATATTAAAAAAGTACATATGAAAATGTCCCAAGTCAATTACAAAGTGCATTTTGAATAAAGCATGGAAGAACAGCTTCAATCTTTATTTCCAGTCTTCTTCATTGTCTTTGACTTCAAAGAAACTTCAGTGATCTAGAAGAACTTTTATTGAAAAGACGTCGATGAAGAGGGATCCTTTAGAGAAACTACAGTAAGAATCATGATTGTGCAATTAGGGGAAAAATTAGCAATCTGGGAAAACTACACATTTGATGATCATGATTAGGGAAATGTGCTTGAAAGGGATGAGGTGAGAGCAGGTCAGAAAGTAGAAGAAAAGGGGAGCGGGCATGAAAAATAGGAAAAATGAAAATTTCCCAGAGTTAGGAAAAATGGGGAGAAGGTATGTAGGGGTGGCAAAAATTGCTGCCCTTGCATATTGGAGAAGTTCTTGTGCATAGGCGGCAAAAATTGCCACCTGTGCACGTCAAGGAGAAAGTATGTCAGTGATAAAAATTACCACCGATGCATGTTGAAGAAGAAGAATGTGTAAGGGTGGAAAAAATCGTTGCCCTTGTACTTAGAGGAGAGGAGGAAATGGGGATGCATGGGTGGCAAAATTTGCCGCTCCTGCATGGAAGAGACCAAAAGATGCAAGGGCAGCAAAAATTGTCTCTCTTACATGATGGATGCAAGGGCGGTGAAAGATGTTGCCTTTGCATTGAGGATGAAAAGCAAATGCAGTGGAAGAAAAAACTGCTGCCCTTGCATGGAAATGCTAGAAAATAGACTTTGGAAAATGAAAACTTTGTCCTCTAGTTGTATCGAGATTGTAACAATTTTCACATTTTTGGGAAAATGCAATTAAGGGAATGTCACGAACTTTGAATGAGGCCAGTAGAGAAAACATGAGAACAATAAAAACTTGCCTCAAAAAATGAACTTAGAGAGAAAACATGAAATTGACAAGTTTCGTAGGGGTTGTTCCAAAAATGAGCGTAGCTAATTTTGGGAACAACAATACTGATAGGTTGTACTAGCATTATTTAGACCAAAAGGCATGACTCTATAATAAAGGGTTCCCTTGGTGTGATGAATGAAGTTTTATGCTGATATTTGGTAGCAATCAAGATTTGATTATATCCTGAGAAGTCATCTATGAGAGATAACATCTTAGGCCAGTTGTAAGATCAATAAGTTGATCGATGTTTGGTAAAGAAAAGTCATCCTTTGGACAAGTGAGGTTGAGATCATGAAAGTCAATATAGAGGCATAGTCTCCCTATGGATTTAGTGATGGACATGATGTTATAAACCCATTGTGGATAGTCAATAGGTTGGATGGAATCAACAGATAAGATCCATTGAAGATCTTCTTTAACAAGAAGGGCTATGTGAGGATGCATCCTATAAAGTTTTTATTGGACTGGCTTAACCTCTGAATGGGTAATAATGTTGTGAAGGGAAATAAAAGGGTTAATTCTAGGTATTTCATGATAAGATCAAGTAAATGCTATGCTACAGTCATAAAGGAAAGATAGATAATCTTGTTATTCTACAAAATTGAGGGATTGGCTAATTTTGAAAATACATGGGTTATCCTAAGTACCCAAGTTGACATTGATAGTAGATTCTTTGAGCATAGTCTAGTTCTCAAGAGGAAGGGATTTATGAATAGAGGAATCCCCTGTACATAGGTAGGTCAGAATAGAATCATCATCCTAATTTTGGATGGTGTTGATGTAGGAGAATCTCTTTATCATTTCAAGATGGATGAGAGGAAGGGTTTTAGTTTGTCCACCCTTTTGGTAGGTTAGAGGGTCTAAAATAATAGTATTGATTAAAAAAAAGTTAGGAGGAATGGTGTCAAAATCCTCAAACTTCAAAGGATGTTGGGTTGGTGAGGAGGGGATGTCTTCCTTAATGATGGTGATAGGCTTGGGAGAGTTAGTAGGTTCCTTAGGTGGTATAAACCCAATGCCAAATAGCTCATGATGTTTCTAATTTTAATGGTGGGTAACTCATGAGGTCCATGTTCATGAAGGCCAAGGCCAAATCCTTTTCAAGCACATCTATGGAGGTATAATTTGGCAAAGGTGGGTTTACCCAAGTAGGAGAAGTCAATAGTAAATGGGCAGATGGACAAAGTAGTAGTGGGAGTGAGAAGTGGCTGATCAAGTCCCCCATAGTTGAAGTTTGTTTGATGGTTGGGGAGTCCAAAGGGGATGAATTTTCTGATGTTAGGATCATAGTAAGGGTCATGCTTGAGGTTCCCATACTCTTAAGGGGTAGGGAAAGCATCCAGAGCTAAAAGATGGTATTCCCAAAGTGAGAGATGTTGGAATGTGGGTGGGTCCTCTACAGGAATCTGAGAAAAAGGAATAGATGAGCTAGTTAAATCTTGTTCAAGGTAGGGGTGGAATTGTTATTTGTTTTAGTTGATGGTGAGGTAGTTGATAATGATGTGGATGAAGTAGGAAGAAGAACATCATTGGGCTGATATGTCATATTATAAGAGGTAAAATAATTAGGTTCAGATTTGATGGTAATAACTTGACCTTTATGCTTAAATTTGACACACTGGTGTAAGGTATAAGGGACACAACACATGGCATGAATCCAAGGGAATCTGAGTAAAACATTATATTGGAACTCTCCCTCCACGGTGTAAATCAGTTTGGGAATGTTTTGGGGTCCCAAATGGATATGAAGGATAATTGCCTCCAAAGTGGTGTCCATGGTATCATTGAAGGAGTGAAGGACCTTTGTACTTTTTGACATGATGTTCTTAGGTAGCTAAAATTGATCATAATCATGGGAAGAGATATTGTTGATACTATCCCCTCCATCAATCATCACTCTTTTGATGTGGATTTGATTAATATACGTGGTGATGAAGAGGGGAGGATAAGAATCCTCAGGATGAAGAGAAGGTATTTTGAAATCTTGAAAGGTGATGAGTGTAGACAATTGGAGAGCTCCAATAAGGGGGTGATAATTTTAGGGTCATTTGGTTAGACCTTTATAGATTATAGAGCCTATATTAGTACATGTTGATGGTGGGGTGAGGTGTTGATTAATTCATAAAGGCTCATCTTCACCAGTGTCTGGTGAAGTTGTTTCAACATGATATATTGGATGGATTCAGAAGGGTTAGAGGGAGAGGCTCCCAAAATAAATACTTTAGGTTTTAGTGGTGGCATAGGTGAAGGTGTAGGTGTTTGGGTTTGGTCAGTGGGATAAGAGGTTAAAGAGTATGTCCAGGGGATAGACACTTTGGATTTTCCCTTGTCCTTTTATTGGGTTTACGATTGGGCAATCATATAAATAGTGTGGATGGGGGGATTTGTTGGGTTTGATGATTTCTTCAGTTCTTCCTCCTCATTCTCAGGTGAGAGTGGGGGAGTAGGTAAATGCTGGGTAGGTTGGTTAGGTGATTGAGTGGGTGATGGAGGTAAGAGAGGTTCATCTAGTAACATATCATCCTCATCATATAGGATGTGAAAAAGCACTTGGAGAGCTTTGTGGTTCTTCATGTCATGTTTGGGTGCCCTATGGTATACATAGATTAAGTTATCATTGAACCAAGAGGGTTTAGTATTGGAAGGCTAGAATGGTTTGATAGGTGGTAAGTTAAAGGAATAGGTTTGCAACAACATTTATAAGATAGCTAAATAATATTCAATCAAAGGTGTTGGAGGTGATAATTTTATGGTTTAAGGAGGGGGAACTTTCTTAGAAATGGGTTTCACCCTAGAAATTATAGGCAAAATGGTTTTAGTTGGCAGTTGGGGTTGCTTAGTTATTGTTGGTTTTAGGATAAATAATTTAGAGGTGGGAGATTTGGATGATGAGGAATTAGATATAGGTGGGAAAGTAGAAGTAGATAGTCTAGTTAAAAATTATGTATAATTAGATGGGTTGATGGGTGTAGGTGTAGATAGCGAAAAGGGGGATGTATTTCTAGATGAAGAATAAGTAATTAATATGGTAGAAGGACGAGGTCCTAAAATTGAAGGTAAGTAGGAAGGAGGTGGTATGGGTCTAGTTTGACTTAGAGTTTTAGGTGGATATACCTTCTTGAGTGATTTGGTTGGGGGTTTCTCTGGTTGACTAGATGGAGTTAAGTCCAATTCAAAGAGGGGTGAATACAGATAGGTGTGGGAAGGATTCCTAGATTCTTGATAGGTTTGGTAAGAGGGGCATAAGGTGATTTAAAAAGTTTATGTGGAGGTGGATTAGATGATTCTCCCATGCCTGAATAAGTGTTTGATGTAAGAAGAGTTATGAGTTTAAGGGTGGATGTAAGTGAGGTTGAGGATTCATATTTCTTTTGGTAAGGGAGCCAAAGATGATGCCAAAAGGTGGCTCTATCAAAGTTGGGTTAAGAAGTGAAATCTAGACTTTGGACAAGACTAGAGAAGGGCTTGTAGATGGGTTTGGTTCCTTAGTAATTAGTTTCAAAGATTAAACCCATAGGAGGAGAAGAGCGAATGGTTCCTTCATCTTTATTTTTGATTAAGAGTTTCCAAAATTGGTGGCTGATTGGATAAAGTAATCTCTTCTTTTGGGGTGGTTTCTGAACAGATAATGGATGGTCCTATGATAGGGGAGGTTGGTGTGGTTTCCTCTAGTGAAAGTATGGACATGGTTGATTCCCTATTTTGGTTGTCCAAAGGAATGGAAGGAAGTTCTACCATTATAATGGATGAAGTGTAAAAAGAAGTAATTAATTAAATGATTGTCTCCTTTGGCATTTCCATTAATGGAGGGATAGATTCAGTTAAGGTCTCATCAAGTGAATAAAGGGGGGTGGTCGATTCCTCCATTTGGGTATCCAAAGGAATGGGAGGTGAGGCCACAACTTCCATGGGTATAATGGAGAAAGAGGTGGTTGATGTAATGGTCTCCTCAATAATGGGCTCATCATTAGTAACATTGATCGTATGTGCCTCATGAGAGTGAGATGATTATGGTTTATTATCTTGGTGATGAGTAGAAGGAGCATGGTTGGGAAAAGGTTTGCATAAAATTTCTAGGGGATGATTAAGAGGGGCATTGGGATTATCAAATACCATTTATCCACTATTAATTAAGTTTTGGACAAGACTTTTGAAAGTATTTCATATATTAACATCATGTCAAATAACTTGATGAAAGGCACAATGGTCATTCTCATTGTACCAACCCAGCACAGGGTGAGAAGCATCAAATTATTGGGCTAGTTTGATAGATGGAAGTTGAATGATGTTATATTTGAGCAATTTATCTAAAACTAAAGCATAATATTCCCCTATGGGAGTGTATTATTTTGGAGGAGCTTGATTTTGGTTTTGGATTTGTTGGTAGGAAGGGTTGGAAGAATTAGTTTGATGGGGTTGGTTAACAGTTGGTGGTGGAGAAATTTTTAGGACTACCGAGTTTGTTGATGATTTTGTTTTGGTATTAGGATGGTTTGGTTGATTAGTGGTTTTGGTAGAGGGAGACTCATTGGATTTAAAGCTATAATTATTGTTCCACAACTTCAATTTCCCCTTGTCAATGGCTCTATTTTCAATTTTATGTGCCATGATGAATACCTCATCAAAATTCCTAAAATTTTGAACCTAAAGAGTGGGAGTAATGTGTTTGGCACAAACTCAAAAGAAGAGCTTAATTAATTTAGGTTGGGGTAATGAGAAATTAAGTTGATTGATGAGACCTCTCTATCTAGCTATGAAATTGGTAATTGATTCATCATCAAATTTCCTAATAGAGTAGAGGTTCATAATAAAAACTTTCTTAGTTATATTTATTGAGAAGTGTTTTAGAAATATTTTGGCTAGTTGGGAGAAGGAGAAGATGGAGTGCTTAGTAAGAGCACTATACCAATGAAAATCTAGTCTTGATAATGACATGGGGAAGGTACAAAGAAAGAGAGCATCATCATATATAATCAAATAACATGAATGGAAAAATGCTCTTAGATGTTGTTGGGGATCCTCCTTGCCTTGGAACTTAGAAAACTTGGGTAATTCCCATTGAGGAGGATAATAATGGATAGGAATGGATAGATGGATGGGTTCATTATAGATTTGATTATAGGATAAAAGTTTATGAGACCCAAAAATAGATGATTCTAGGTTGGTCATCTTATCCATTAACATCTTGACCGAGTTTGGTTGGGGTTGGGAAGTTGCATAATTAAGTGGTAAGTTTTGTTGAGGTTGGGTGGTAGCAATATATGAATGAGTAACAGGATATGCTGAAGAAGCCACATATTGGTATGTGGTCATAGGAGGTTGGGATGGTGTCCCATGAGGATTGATAGGTATAAAAAGTTGGGTTGATGGTGGTATGTATCCTTATGGGTTAGGAACATATTTGTAGGATGTCATGGGCATTTGCTAGGGTGATGACATAGGTTGGGTTAGAGGTAGGCTTGGGTTGGTAGGTTTTGGTATGAATGTAGACTAGGTTAGAGGGATGAAAGTGTTGATTGGTTGTTGGTGGGTAGTAATCCTAGTGTTAATGGGTGCAAGGGTTTGAGGTATAGAAAGTATCAAAATTGAGAATGGGGTAGAAATTGGTGGGTTGGTTGAAATAAGGGAAATAGTGTTGGTAGGGGTAAAAGATATTCCCCTAGTGAAAGGAGTATAAGTAACTAGAGGTAAAGTTGATCCAATGTTGGAAGTGTTGGTTGGGGTAGTAGGTGTTGGATTATTGGTTGGGAAGTTGGTTGGAGTTTGGGTGGTAGTATTAGATGGGATATTAGAAGAGTAAGATGCTTAGGTGAGCATGGGTTGGGTTGAGGTGGTACCTACCAAAAGATGGGGAGGCATACCATAGGGTGGATCCACAGAAGGAACCGAAGCAATAGAGGTATGGTTATGAAGGTAATGCTAAAGAGTTGTGGGGTTGTTGTCGAGGAAGGTAGCAAAATATACATTACCTTTAACAACAATATGAGGCTCGATAGGTAGGGAAGAAAAGTGAGGGGAACCCTCAACATCTGAAGTATACTCAATGGAGGAGGGGGAAGAAGGTGGTTATTGGTTGGTTTGATTCCTCAATTATTGTCTGGTAATGACCATGAGAAGAAAATAAAAGAAATGATGAATCTCACACCTCAAACACAAAGCAAGCAAAATGAAAAGAGATCAAAGAAAATCAAGCATACACTAAAGTTCATTTAAGTTAGGATTCATTTTAAATCACTTTTAGCTTATGCCTTAGAATGTGTGAAGAAGAAATTTGGCTTATAGAATGAGTACTAAAGAGGAAATCTAAGGTTAGTATCAAGTGATGTTTAGGTGCTCAAGAGAGAAGTGTATATTGATCTTTATTATGTGGATTGGTATTGTGGCCTACCCCCTCACTTCACACACTGTAGTGATAAGGGTGTCAGGTGATTAGCAAAAATTTATTGAATCTCAAAGTTTATACTCAACCAAAGAGCTGAGTTGGTTTCCCCCTTTGTAATGACCTCCAAGTGGGATTGCCAGGAAAGGGTAAGGTTTACTGCTAGGTGATTTAATCTTAGTCAGGCCTTATCTTAGGTTTGTTTTGATGTGTTAATTGGTTATGTGGTTTGGGAAAAAGTGTGTGATAATAAGAGTGACAACTATGATTAATTACTTTGCCTTTAAGTTACTAGATGAACTAAAATAAGCAAGCAATCAATGTATGCAAAGGGTTCCTTTTAAGCCCAAAAGAAATTTTAGATTTTGTTGGATGAGCATAGAATAGAAGAAGAAAAGGGGTGCTAGGTCCCACTGGGTGTGCCAAAAAAATTTAGTTAATTCTACTCATTTCTTAATTTGGAAAGAAGTAATAAAATTAGTAATAAGGTGTGTAGAAAAATACTTGGTAAAGTGCACACATGATCCAGATCATGGTGAAAACTCCTCTTTGGATTGGAAGGAATAACCTGTAGATAAGAAAGACACTAGAAAAGGGGTTGTTAAATAGATGGGTTAGTGGACTGCCTAGGATGAGCTAGATCCAAGAAGCATGAGCTTATTTGGAGGCTATCAATCAAATATTTATAATAGTTAAGTTGATATAACTGAAAATAATGAATACTTACATTCAATAGTTAGAAAGTAAATTGCTTGTTTAATAAAATTGAATAAATGTAGTAAAATTAATTCAATACTCATGCCAAGATAGTTGGGGTCAGGTTCAAAAAATTGAGATAGGTTCTATGAACAAGTAAGAACACAAAAAATAGGGTTTAGTTGAGGTCAAGGGGGTGAAAATAACTTGTTATTTTCTACCACAATGACCATCGATAGTTAGGCAAATCGTTAGTGGTTGATTTGATCATTGACAATTGGGTGACTATCGATGGTCAAAGTGATCATCACTGATTGGGCTAATGATCAGTGGTTTCCTATGAAATCCTAAGAATGCTTAGAATAGGGATTACAAATTGGGTAATTGGTGTAAATAAAGGTTTGTTATGGATTTGGGGAATGGAAAATAAGATAATGATGGGTCTGATAGGGCACAGAGGTAAAAAATGAGATAAATCAAAGAAAACAAGTGAAAGATACCTATAATTTGATATAAGAAGGCTGAAGCAATTTGGCTAGAGTGACAGTACTTTGGCCTTCAAAAGTGATTTTGATAGAGTTTTAGGTCTTTGTTGATGCTACTTACTTGTTGAAAGGACATGAAATACCTATATGCAAGATAGGTTGGATGTGGATTGCTAGATTTCTTGATATCTCCCCTTTTTCTTCTTCTTTCTTCTCTCCTTTTATAGGGTGAAGTTACTAATTGTGTAGAAGGAATTTGCTGAATAAATCAAGGAGAAATTTGCTAATTATGATGCTTTAAAGTTGGTTTGCATCACAAAATATAAGTTGTTAATTATATCCATGCTTATCTCATATAATTGGTAATGCTTTGAAAGTACGCTTAGAGGTCCTGACCCTCGACGGTCAGGCCAATCATCGATGGTTAGGCTAACCATCAGCGGTCAACTTTCTTGAGGAGAATAAGTTAAAAAAAGTGGGTAGATTAAAATTTTAAGTTAGAGGAGTTAGGTTAGGGGGTTCAAGTTATCAAATGGGCTAAGTCAACTACGTGGTCAACTAGCTATTAGGGAGGAGTTCAAGGTGTTTTGACATCTAAAACTATGTAGTTTTCAAGTGTCTACAATAATAGTTCGGTCCTTATACCCATCATGATCTCCATGTAGCTCCAACCACTTATCACTAATGTTTGACACATGGTCAAGATAAGTAGGCCTATTGGGGTGTTTTGAAACACTTAAGCATTGAAATGGAGTCAAATTTACAAATTAGCCATATGTTTGAATGAGTTTAATTTATATAAAATGAGTTTGCAACAAATGTAAATCTTGTCATTGATGTGAGTGTAGTTTTACTTACCCTCTGAAAGGGAGATCTTGATAATGTAGGTATGCAAATAATTTTTAAATAATTATATAGAGGTTAAAAATATACCATGATGAATCCCCACTATATATAATGTAACCATATATTTCATAATATAGATAAAGTTTAAGTATAGTGATTTATAGTTATAGTAGTGATTTGGTTAGGTGACTATTCCTTTACATGACATAGTATGAGTATCTTGATAATGTGATATGGATCAGTCACTCCTGAGCATTACATAATGGTAATTGTTACTAAAAAGTTTCTACACATTATTGTTAAGTTACTGCATATACATAATATTTTGTTAGACAAAAAAAGTCATTGTATATTATAGGATAGTTCGATCTATCATCTCAAATTACTATATTTTTAACAATATATTCAGATCGTATTCATATACAATAATTACAATGATTTATATATATATATATATATATATATATATATATATATATATATATATATATATATATATATATATATATATATATATATATATATATATATATATATATATATATATATATACATACTCATTATATATGCATCCCATGATATAATTATGGCCTTATATTTATTTATTTAGAAGTGACTCATTTGTGAATAAATAAAAATATATACTTGTATGCACACACACACACACACACATGTATGTATTAAATTAGGAGTATATATACAATGATTTAATATTTATATAAACTCAACATTTTAAATATATATAAACTCATCCATTTAATAAAATTTAGTAATTAAATATAATAAAATTAACAATTTAGTATAATAAACTCAAAAATTTAATATAGTGAACTCAATGATTTGTTATAAATAAACAATTAGTTGAAGTCATTGATTAAGTAAATCAAGTCATTTTATATCAATCACTACATCAACGATATAAGGGTGCTTCACAGTGTAATTAATGAGTCACTTTTTAAAATCATTACACAGGATTAAATACTTATTTAGCTTAATGCAAGTATTTTAATGCCAAGTTCACTGTATGCCAATACATATACTATCATATGGGATGTAGTGCTAAATACATACACTAGTATTATTTGAAATTGTTGTATATATTATATTAGGTTGTTGCATCTATCATATAATGTCATTTCATATTAAAATTCTATTGTTTTATGTATGTATTATATTGATGAATCACTACATATCAAATAATACTTATTCTCCTTTTTATTCATATGGTTATCAGAATGTCGTTCTTCCTATTATATATCTATGACCCCATTCCTTTTCATATTATAAATCTATTCTATTAAACCCCCCTCATATATATTAGTTTGACACAGATACATATACAGTTGCATTAAAACACACATAAATTTGATAAAACTCCACAACAAAATCCAAAATACAATACCTACCTCCTTAGTGGC
Source organism: Torreya grandis (assembly GCA_037957365.1). Lineage (NCBI taxonomy): Eukaryota > Viridiplantae > Streptophyta > Pinopsida > Cupressales > Taxaceae > Torreya > Torreya grandis. The sequence goes on along the minus strand of JARHVA010002054.1, from coordinate 153,793 downwards.
AATCAAATGGAACCTGTTGTCTATGCCCGTCTCTTCTTATTTTTCTCAGCTCCTCTTTCTCTAATTTCTTATTTTTCCTATCCTCCCTTTTACTATGCCAAACTTCCATTTTAAAAGATATGGTGCTTTTATTTTTAGCTTTTCCTTTTCCTTTTTGTTTTTATTTATTATTTTTATGAATTCTTTCTTTTTAGTTTTTTCCTAAATTTAGACATTTTTTTCTTTTATTTATTTTTTTATTATTATTTTTCATTTTATTTTTTATTTTTTCCATTTTTTCCCCTCAATAGGAAATTTCTAAGTTTTTATTCTTTTTTAGATTAATTATAAAAATCCATAATTTCACTAATTAGCATCTTCCTAATGTCATAGCAATTTAATGATAAATTAAAAAAATAATAAAATTGATTTTTAATCTAATTATGCAAATCATGCAAAATGAGTTTCATAAAACCATTAATCTATGCTATAAAACCATGTATAAATAACTATCTAATGTAAGTAGCATTAAACGTACTATGCTAACCATTTTATTATGCATCTAACATGTGCTAGCTATCGTGGTGTGTGTAGGGTTTTAGCTACTTTTTTTTGTCATCCTCTAACATCTCCATCTACGTCACCCTCTTCGATGATGCTCTCCCTCCATCATGATCTTAGGTATGAGTTCTCTTACATCAACCTCATAACAAACAGGTAGTTAGACCATATCAACATGATATACATACATCATAAAATATAGCTAAAATAACAAATCAATATGATCATAATGTAAACATATACACTATAGCTAACTCATAACAATGTGATCATGTAACCTAAGTAATATTCTACTATCCGATAATAGCATATATCTTAAATCTTAGTTAAAAATAACCCAAATCAAAGTTAACAACAATAAATATCTATGAATAATAAAAAAGTTTGGTTAGTGAGAAATCGGGATGTAACATCCTTCCCCCATAAAGCTAGTCATCATCCCAGATGACTCTTATTTAAACATAAGTTCTAAATTAAAAAAATTATTTAGTAGATAAATAACATAGTAGAAAATATCAAATCAAGCAAATAAATGTGAAATTTGACTATAAAAGTTATCATAGTCCTCCCAAGTAGTATTATTCTTAAAGTATTGGTCCCAAAAGACCCTACACTGTGACATATCTCTATTATGCAAATAAAGTTTGTGAGTGTCACTTACTCTAACTAATTCTATCATGACCACCTTGGGATCGAAAAATGGTAATTCATGCCTATATGCTACAAGATTGACTAATCATAATACCTTAAAGGGCCCCACATATCTCAATGAAAGTTTCACTAACTTTCCAAAAGCACATGAGATCATCATAAAATCCAAAACAAATGGCTAGGAAGAGTTCCATAAAACCTTCCAACCCACTCTACACATCTCTCTATCCTAGAGAGTGTTTTTCTCATTCTAGAGAAAAATATTTAGGGAGCTTGGTAAGAATGATGTATATAAGTTAATACTATTGCTACTTTACGTAGCGTTAGATAAGTATAACATGTCAATACTACCACTAATCCACGTAGCTTTCAGATAAGTATGATGATGAATATGAACTAGAAATACTACATTTCTAATGTACACTATATTTCTAATTAAGGGATACCCGTTCCACAGTATACATGCGTATGGCTATATGGCTGAATTTGACAAGTTCATCTACCAAATCCTAGATTCAACAAGCTCCTCCTTGTTGGATCCTAACTCAGTAAATTTGACAAGTCCATCTATCAAATCTTGGTTTCAATAAGCTCCCCTTATTAGATCCTAATTCAGTAACTACCGAGTCAATATGAGACTAAATAGGATCCACTCCCATCTCACGTTCCTAATCCATCACTCTTTCCTTATGTCTTCACAACCTAAATATCTCTAAAATGGGAATAAGGTTTAATTAACAACAAATATATACTAATATATTACATAAAGTAATAATATATGCTAAATATTTCTAGATGTACCAATATACATATAGGAAAAATCATACAATCATTCCATAATTTTATTAAGTTGCCACTAGCCAAACATAACTAATATCATATTTCACAACTTAACCTATTCTATTATATTCATAGTAAATAGGAAATAATGTTAAAATTAACATAACATATAAAGGTCAAAGATCACACTGTCCTTAAAACCTTATAAAGATAACAAGCGAGACAATACATCCCTGCTTGCTTGACTAGTACACAACAAGTTAAAAGTTTATCTCAACCCTTTTAGCTTAACAAGATGTTTTGTACATCCTATACCTTACTCACTCCTGATGAAAGGTACGTAAATATCTTATTCTAAACAACATGTTTTAAGAAAGATAAAAATAATATCAATCTGATCATAGGTATATATTATCATAACAACTATAATCACCTTATAAACCTTAATCTAGAACCAATATCTTTAAGGTTTGCCACTCTTCTTGATCAAAGTTCAAAAGAATAGATAAAGTATCAATAGAAAGTATGACTCTAAAAAATCATAAGTGGAAAGTAGATAACTAACATCCCAACAACAAAACTCTTAAATAACCTCACATGGTAAAAATAAAACACATAACTCGTGTTGCCAAATCACTACTCACTTACCAATTTTGTATGAGTAGCATCACAACCTATTTCCACAATTGGAAATAAAAATATTAACCACTCAAAATCATCAATCCATCCAATACTACAACTTTTCTCTCAATAATAAATAGAGGACACTATTCCATGAACTCCAAGGAATATGGTTCAAAATAACATTTTAGAAACAAGTTTCCATTTAAGGAAAACACTAAATCAACATCATGAAAATATTAACCCTCTCAGTGGCTTATAATGATGTCAAAAGAGAGTGAGGGAGTGATAACTCGCCTCTATGACAACTATGAGAAATGGCACTTATTCCTAATCCACATAAACATAAGAGTGTCAATCTATAAACAAACTCCTAACATATAAGAATTCTCACCCAAGACATCTACTCTTTACTACAAGGAAAATTCACACCGTACTAGGTGGTGCAGATCTAAAAACATTCTTATAAGATTTAAAAATCTTAGGATTAATGTATATAGACACAAAATTAATGCACATATATGTAAGTGAGAAACATCCCATGCTTTTTTTAAAGCACTCAAAACACAAAACACACATGATAGAGGTGATTGGATTATCAAGAAAGGTGTAATCATACCCAAGATGTTCAATCTAAGTAACAAACTATGGTATGAATATCTTGTTCATAACTTTGTTAGGTATAGGAGGAGCCCATAGCAATATTTAACACATGCACTATGTAATAGAGCCTAACACATAGAGATCAATTTTAAACACAAAATAATTATATTATTATTTCAAACTATCTAACTAACAAAAATTCAAATGTAATACAAATATATAGGGCACTAATCCCTATTATTGAGGATTATAATATCCCACCAATATCTCACCTATAAAACCTCCAAATTTCCTATAATATCTCATAGATATTATATTATTATTACCAACAACATATATAACAAATCAATTATCATAATATTATTATATAACAATATTATGAATAACAAACTAACTAATTAAATTTACCTCTCAGTAAATATCAACCTGTAAATACTCAAACTTACACAATGTGAAAACTAAACCCTAACATTCCCCGCCCCCGATAATTTTTATATGGTAAAATATATCTCTTTTTTTATCGTAGCATGTCACCTCTGTGTGCTCATGATCTTCTCTGCATACATGTGCCATCTCACATCTCTTCCTTCACACTCATCTACAATTGGTTTTTTAGGTTCACCAATAACCTTCCAAAATGGTTTTCACAGGTTCACCAATAACCTTACAAAATGGTTTTATCAGGTTCACCACTAACCTTACAACATGGTTTTCTCAGGTTCACCACTAACCTTACAAAATGATTGCTATTATGCTTTTTAGATCAACATTATCCTATGTAAATATACAAAATGGATTGCATGGGAATATTATTCATAAGTGAACAGGTAAAACTATTCTTATTTTTCACACATGCTAAAAAACAAATGTAACTACCATACCACACTAAAAAAATTGAAATCCACACAACTAAAAATAACACACCACACAAAATGTCACCACATCATTGGTGTGACCTCATTATTGGTGATTGAAGAGAGGTCACTGAAAGACCTCCAACCTCTTGTGCCTCCTTCCTCCATTGAATAAATCTCTTTACTTAGCTGGTATGTTAATGTAGCTCAAGTACATGAATTTTCCAAGAGAAATCCCCCCCACAATACAAATGTCGCATGCAAGCAAAAATGTATCCATGAATCTAAGCCTAAAAAACTTTGAATTTTTTGACATAACTCTTTTTAATGAATTTTGACTCTTAACAAACTGACAAATCTTTGACAATGGACCCAAAAAATTGACTCTAGACTCTATATTGATTTTATTAAATAAAAGACACAAATACATATTATTGACACTACAATGTCAATGACTATAAACCAAATTAAATTTATATAATAATTTAATTACAAATCTATTTATATAAAAAGATACTCGAATAATTATAGACTCTAAAATAACATTAACCTATAAACTAATAATGAGACTTGACACCATAACATATACTTAAAACAAACCAAAAGATATAAAACTATATCTTTGACAAAATTATAATGTAACTTGTCTATTTATAAAAATAAAAAAATAAGACTACCGACTCATTAAATTCTAATGACATTTAAGAATAAATTAGCAATAAATAAATTTGAACTACAATTTCATACATATGTCAAGACTCAACCAGTGAATGAATAGATCTACCAAGCATTAAATCTATGGAATGCAAAGTATACTAGTCATTGAAGTGGTGTTTGATATGAGGAAGATTTTGTTCGATCTGTCACTTGCATGAGCACAGTCAACAAAGTTTGTGTATTTAAAAACAAAACATTCATGAGCAGAAATCATGCTATGCTATAAGGATATAATATCCTTAGTGGGTGTTTATGATCTAAGCTAAATATTACTAAACTAGATTTGCATGGCTTGAATCTACTTGATCTAAATGATGCATGAAATGATAAAAGGTAAAGCATGGTGAAGAAAAAACAAAAGCATTACAGCTGCTCCATTTACTACCAAATCAATTAGTTCCTGATAATAATTATGTAAATGATGATATGAAGAATAAGTGCGTAATATGTATGATAATGAGATTCTCTCAATCTCTCCCAAGGTTCAGGTACATCCACACAGGTATTATGAGTGTCTCTTAATCTTTTTATTGATAAAAAGACATCCTGATCCCAACATTAATATGAATAAAAAAACACTATATGTGGCTCTTGAAAAGAAACAAAAGAATGATTGACTACCTTGATAGAGACGTTCTGAACAAGCAATCTTTGAGAAAGCACTACCAATTTAAAATAGCTAACCCATAGCTATTCCTACACATTTATTAAACCATTAGAACCTCCTACTCTAATACCATTGTTAGGTATAGGAGGAGCCTATACTAGGATTTAACACATGCACTGTGTAATAGAGCTGAGCACACAAAGATCAATTTTCAACATAACATAATTATATTATTATTTCACATTATCTAAATAATAAACATTCAAATGAAATACAAATATATAGGGCACTAATACCTATTATTGGGGATTCTAATATCCTACCAATATCTCATCTATAAAACCTTAAAATCTCCTATAATAGTTCTTAGGTATTATATTGTTGTTACTAATAGTATATATAACAAACCAATTATTGTAATATTGTTATATAATAATATTTTGATTAACAAACTAACTAATTCTATTTATCTCTTGGTAAATATCAACCTGTAAATACTTAAACTTACACAATGTGAAAACTAATCCCTAACATAACCAAACTTATGATTTCAAGAATCAAATGAACCATAATTGTAATTAATAATCCAACAAATATGGGTTTACACCATCTAGTTATACCTTATGTTTAAATTGCATATTACTATAACTTATAGGCACACATCATGATACACTATTATATGTTTTATATGTATAAACACTTGTACATATTAACACTCTCAACAATATGTACCACACATAAGCATTCACTATTGTATATAAACTAATAGTCAGTCATAGCCTTCATAGAGAGTCAAATAGCTCACAACCAAGTTATATCTCATATGAACATAATTCAATAATTTATTAATCTTCTGGGTGACTATTTTCACATGGTTATAGTTTTGGTCCCCTGAACACCTTATGACACATTTAACCAACCATTTAGCTAAAAGTATAGGCATATGACCCAATACATCTACATATGTAATAATTTTATATGGCTAATTATATATATGTGTGTGTTTTTTCAACATAACATGTGTTGTATATTATTCCAATGGTCACTTTTATTCCTTAATCAAGAAGTCCATATGACTCAACAGTCATTACGATATATAGATGATCTTTTAAGATAAGGGATTCAATAAAGTAATACTCCTTCACAGTTTTTATCCATAACTAAATAGGTTTCCATCTTGATTATCCAAAACATATAGAACTTCATACTCTAGTTATCAAGACAACTTACTCTTTCATACTATAGTTCACATATAAGTATGTGATAATACACAAATTGTTCTTTTTATGAAACACATAAGTTTTTCTTATATAAATCACCAAAACCATTATAATAAAATATTCAGAATCTATCCTTGAAGGCATGCATCCCCACATATGTATGTTTATAAGTATCTATGCTCTCATGTTATGCACCTTGCAATCTATGTTTTCCAGCTTCAAAAACCAAAACTAATTTCTAGATATAATGTTTAAGGTGTTCCTCTGGCAATCATGGATACCAACAAGGCTAAAAATTCCTTAGTAGACAAACAAACATGTCTACAGTAAAAAAGTCCCCTATCAACAAAACCCATATTATTTTTAGTCAATAAATATCTATTGTAAATTGGGCCAAATTTTAAAAATAAGCCTTGTGTGAAGCTGATCAACTGTATACTAAATATTGTAACATAAACATACCCATGTAGAGTTGGCATGGAAAAGTTTTGGTAAATATTTTATTTTGTATTCTAACCCTTCTGATGTCCAAAAAACATGTAGCTCATCCCATCTATGCTTACAATACCAATGACAATATCTAGATCATTATACCTAGAACGATCTCTATGCAACTCTAGCCACTTATCACTAATGTTTGACACATGGTCAAGACAAGTAAGCCTATTGAGGTGTCTTTCAATACTTAAGCACTGAAATGGATTCAAACTTCCAAATTAGCCATAAATTTAGATGATTTTATTTTATAGAAAATGAATTCACACCAAAAGTGAATCCCATCATTGATTTGAGTGTAGTTTTGCTTACCCTCTAAAAGGATGTTCTTGACAATATAGGTCTGTAAATAATGTTTAAATAATTGTATAATGGTTATAGATATACCATAGTGAATCCCCATCATATATAATATAACCATATATTTCCTAATATGAATAAAGTTTGAGTATAGCAATTTATAGTTATAACAATGGTTTGGTTAGGTGACTATTCCTTTACATGACATAGTATGAGTGATTATGTGATATAGATTGGTCTTTGCTAAGCATTGCATTATGGTAATTTTTGATAATAAGTCACTACATGTTATAGTTAAGTCACTACATATTATAAGATAGTTTGATCTATCATCTCAGATTACTATATTGTTAACATTATATTCAGATTGTATTCCTATACAATAATTATAGTGATTTATAAATATCAATATATATACTCATATATATGCAACCCATGATATAACTACATCCTATATTTAGTTATTTAGAAGTGACTTGGTTGTGAACAAATATTAATATATACTCACATATATGTATACAAACACACACACTCATAGATTTGTATGTACTAAATTAGGAGTATATATATAGAAATTTCATATTTATATAAACTCAACAATTTAATATAGTAAACTCAATGATTTAGTATAAATAAAAAATCAATTGAAGTCACTGATTAAGTAAATTAAGTCACTATATCAATCACTACATCAATAGTATAAAGGCACTTCACATTGTAATTAATGAGTAATTGTTGCAAATCACTACATAGGATTAAATACTTATTTAGCTTTTGTAAGTATTTTAATGCCAAGTTCATTGTATGCCAATACATATACTATCATATGGGATGTAGTGTTAAATACATACACTAGTATTGTGTTAAATCATTATATATATTATATTAGGTCATTGCATCTATCATATAAAGTCACCACATATTAAAATTCTATTATTCTATGTATGTATTTTATTGATGAATCACTACATATTAAATAATACTTATTCTCCTTTTTTATTCATATGGATATTAGAATGCCATTTTTCCTCTTATATATCTATGACCCCAGTCATTTTCATATTATAGATTTATTCTATTTAACCCCCCCATATATATTAATTTTCCACACACACACACACACACATAAACAGTTGTATTAAAACACATAGAAATATGATAAAACTCCACACAAAATCCAAAATACAACACCTACCTCTGTGGCAACTAAATGAAAGTAGTTATCTATGCCCATCTCTTCTTTTTCTCGACTTCTCCTTCTCTAATCTCTTATTTTTTCTGTCCTCCCTTTTACTTTTCTACACTTATCTTATAAAAGATATTGTGCTTTAATTTTTAGCTTTTCCTTTTCCTTTTATTTTTCTTTATTATTTTTATAAATTCTTTCTTTTAAGTTTTTTCCTAAATTTAGAACTTTCTCTCTTTTATTTATTTATTTATTTCTGTTATTATTATTATTATTATTATTATTGTTATTATTTATTTTTTCTTTTTCTTTTTTCCATTTTTCCCCCTCAATAAGAAATTTTTAAGTTTTTATTCATTTTTAGATTAATTATAAAAATCCATAAATTCACTAATTATCATCCTCCTGATACCATAACAGTTTAATGATAAATTCACAAATCAATAAAATCATTTTATAATCTAATTATGCAATTCATGCAAAATATTTTCATAAAACCATTAAACTATGCTAGAAATCCATGTATAAACGACTAGTTAATGCAAGTAACATTAATCACACTATATTAACCATTTTATTATGCATCCACCATGTGCTAGCTATTGTGGTGCATGTAGGGTAGCTAGTTTCTCTATCATCCTCCAACATCTCCATCTAGGTCACCCTCTCTGATGATGCTCTCCCTCCATCATGATTTGAGGGATGAGTTCTCCTACGTCAATCTCACAACAAGCAAGTAGTTAAACCATATTAGTATGATATACATACATCATAAAATATAGATGAAATAATAAATCAACATGATCATAATGTAAACATATACATTATAGCTAATTCATAGCAATGTAATCATGTAACCTAAGCAATATTATACTATCCCATAACAACATATATCTCAAAGCTTAGTTAAAAATAACCCAAATCAAATTTATCAACTATAAATATCCATGGATAATCAAATAGTTTACTTAGCAAGGAATTGGGATGTAATAGAATCAATAACCTTGGATTAATAACATCAGTTAGGTGGTCGAATGATGGCCTATTTGAGAGGCCTAAGTTTATATGTTGATTTGGTTGAGTGCACCTAGGATGACCTTACTAGAATACTAGGGAGAGTGCACAAGCATCATTTGACTTGAGACATAAAAAAAAGTAGAATTATGGGAAGGTAGCACATGTGCATCTAGCACAATTTAATTTTATAAAAAAAATGTATTTTCTAAGGATGTGTGGTACAAGGGTTAATATGGAGAAATGGATTATAGTAGGAAATTGAGGCACAATGATATTAGTAGAGTGCTAAATGATTGAATCATTGTCCCTATCAATCCACTAACCCTAAATCAGTTAACAAGGATGAAATGGGGTGGGATATGCATGCCTTTCCATGATCCTATGGATATCATTAAATATTGAACTAGTTGATAATAGTAGAACTAGAGGGGGTTTGTTGGGGTAAACATTAATGATTAGCTATAAAAATCATTCAGTAACTAATTTTAGCAATGCCTATATTCAGTTAAGATCAATTGGAAATATTTTTTTCTATATTTATTAATATCTTTTAAATTATATGGTTACAAATTATTATGGTTCCATAGATAGAAGTGATACATTTTTTGGTAATGAATTCAAAGGAAGATGCCATGGTGGCAAAATGACGTGGTGCTTCTATCCAATTTATTACCAACTTGGTTAGGGAACTATTATCATCAAGTCTCACACCATAGAGGAGGTTGTTCAAGCCTAATCTAAGATTTATGAAACATTGGAATACCTCTAGGCCTGTGGGTTGCTTGTGATAGAGGCAAACCTCTATGTTTAAGGGCTAACTCCCTAGATTGATCCTTAAGTGATTATCACCTACACTAATTGTTTGATTAGATGAAAAAGGATAGAATTAGACATGAAATTAAGATAATATAAGGGGGTGATACAATATAAATATCTCCACTATGATACCATACTCTTGCACTAAGAGACATGACTCACAACACTAGTCTTAGAATCCTGAATTGCTCTAACTTTAGTATTTCAAACATGGAGGTGATATGCATGAAACTACTCAAGGTAAGTGAAATAGAGATAAGTTTTAGATAATAAGGCTTCTTTTATACTTTAAAATAGACCCATACACTTAAAAACTTCATGTGACCTATTAGAATGGGACAAATTGCATCAAACATGGAAGGATTGAGAGAAAGCAAGGATAAATGTCAATCACATGACCTTTCACTACACATCACTTCACATACTTAGATAAGATAGTTTTGAACTCAAAAATAGATTCAATATATTATTTAAAAGGTAAAATATAGTATCAAACCATTAGGGCTTCACCATACTAGGTGTGGAATTACAATACAAGAGCAAAATTGGCTTGCATTTATAGAATGTGAGAAGAGAGAGAAGAAAGTAGATCTCAATGGTCATAATTACACATGTCAAGGCATGAAAAATAGTTAAATTTTATAAGGATGAAATTGATAACAAATTTTTGGAAGGGCTTCTTGGACAAGTGTCTCTCTAAAGCATGAAACTCTCTAAAACTAGCATAGAGGTGTTCAAATGGTCTTCTTGAAAATTGCATTCATGATTAGGCATATTTTGACAGATCAAAACTAGATTAGGAAGAGTTGACACATGAAATATTAAGGATGGGTTATAAACACACCATAATATTCATAATATGTGTCTCTAACTCATAACCTTATTTTTGACACTTGTTCTCACCATCTACAGTCATTCATTAGCCCTCTTTCACTCATTCTTCACATTTGTCACCCAAGTGACCTTTATTTTCTCAATTAAATCCATATAAGGGGTGTTAGGAAACCTATATATAGTCCCCTTACCTTCCAATCCATTATATATACCTTAAAAAGGTATAAAATCCAACTTCTCATTCTCTCACTTGGCAGTCACTCTCCATTTTCAGTATCTACCAAAGACTACCTGAGATGAATAACTTAGAAAATATGTTTGTGTACTTGTATGAAGTGATAAGTTATAATATGTCCCAATTGACCTTCCCTAATGATCCTCATTCTTCAACTTTCCTCTCCACCTACAAAACACACAAAAACTTGTAAGAAAACTTATTTTCACCTTGTCTGTACAATTAGGGTACACACCAATTATAAGTCATGGAGTTTTAGAGACTTATAAAAAATTAAAAAACCATTTATAGTCCAAAATAACCCTCTTGAATTAATTTTCACTCATTTCTTTTGAATCAGACCTTTGACAAGGTTTAAGGAGGGTTTTAACATGTTTAGACTGTTAGCATTTGTTCATAAAAACCATACATTGAAACCATGAAAAAATTCCACTAAAATAAATTTTAGGACCTCCTTCAACTCTCCCAAAATCCTTGGGTCTCCAAGAAACGTTCTCATATAGGTTTGAGCAAGATAAGTTGGTTTATCAAGCTTGCGAGTAGATTTTATGTAGGTCGAAGGTGAAATAGGAAACTTTGACTATCTCAGAGAAGTTATATATATATATATATATATATATATATATATATATATATATATATATATATATATATATATATATATATATATATGGTTTAAAATATTCTCATACCTTATATTAAAGGTTTTAAAATTTATTTTAATGTTCATATTTCCTTGGAATTGAATTAAGACCCCTAAAGGGCTTTAGGCCTGGCCTAGGCCTAATAGGCTTGACCTATGTTTTAGGACTTAAAAACTCCTTTGAATTCTTTATTAGGATTGTGAGGTATTATATAAAAATTTTCATTCTCAAATAAACATTCCAAATCCTCTTTTATAGTTCCAAAACTTCTCATGTTGTCCTCCTACCATATGTTTACCAAGCCTTCAATTTAGACTGCCTAGGAGTGCCCTCTATCTGAGATACAACAGAGGGAATATCCCCTATTTGATTAGGAAAAATGAAAACATGGTAGGTTAAAAAAGGTCATAAAGACCTTCTATACCAAATTAAAATTCTGGATAACACTAATAGAGTCATCAACACTAAAAAAACCTCAAGATAGACTTCTCAACCTAGTGATTGTGCAGGGTCTAGAACTACCTATAGGTGAGGTCTAATATTTGTCCTTATTTTTCCCTAATTACTTGTTAAGAGAATAATGTGAAATAAATATCACCATTATCATAATATTTAACAACATTTCAATCCATATATACTTATTCCAATCTTCTCAACATGTACTCTTCACTTGACTAGGCATAGTTGACAGACTCTGCTAACTGTAGGTGTACTTACCTTGTGAAAATAAGGTTATTATAGATGAAAGTGTGTGTTTTATCCATGCGTTATGTAATTATGTAATTATTTTATTTCATTTCACAATTAATATTATTCAAATTATGTTTAGATACCTACCTCCTTACACTAGGATCAGTTAGTCTGCCTAATGTAGTATAATATAGGTAACCATTTAGAGGGTTAAAGGGACCCTTATATGTGTTCATGTAATTCAAGGAAATATGATTAAATTATATTGATTTATATTTGAATTAATTGAATCATTTCCACCCAGAGTGAACATGTAGACCATGCATACCATGCTCTCATCTTCTCACATCAACATTATGGTCTATAATTAGCCTGTTTGTGACAATGTAAGAGAAACAAAAACTTGTAGGTGACGATAGATCCTTGAACAACATATTTTATGCCATTTATCTCTATTGAGGTAATTTAGTTTATTAAAAACAAAATTAAACTCATTTTAATTCATATAAACCATGTAACCATTCACCACTGCAAGTTAGGTTGCTTACAATAATTTCAATGCAATGTTCACTAATTTTTAAAGGTTAAAACCTGTCTAAGTTAGGATTCAGTCAATCACCAATCTCTCTTGGTAAAAAAAAAATTTAATTTTATAAGGAATTGCACCTATACCTAAGATATATGATGGAAATAACTAAGACTACCTAGTTTTCAAGACACTCTACTATGGGAGCACTCTTTATGAGATAAGATCCATGTTTCAAAGACATTAAGGTACCATGTCTCTTTATGCAACTTTCTTAGTTTATGAACATGGTTTCAAGTTTGCCTTCATAAAATTACCCCATAATTTTTACCATGATTATTTACATGATCTTACAACTTGATGAATTTTCCAAGTGAATTTCAATCATCTTCAATTCATCATGCCCTGTCCTCTATTGATTATACTCAAACCACGTTGAAAACCTGTAGGGGAAGATCGAATCACTGACTATGTATGTTGGATAATTGGTTACCACAACCAATATTAAATAAATTTTGAATGTTAAAATATACCTTTTAATCCTTGGTATCCTTCTCACCATCTTGAAAACTTATTGTCTCCCTCAACATGACTAATCAGGACTTAGTTTCACTTGACTATGTGTGATAGTCACATAGAAAATTGACTGTGTTAATGTATCCAATTATACTATTCAAACCATGACCCTTTTATATTCAATTTTAAAAGTATATAATTTACACCATGAAATATGAGAGTGGAAACATGTATCCCTTTGTTTGATATCACTATAGGATAGATAAATCTCAACAAATGGTGAAACTTGGTCTGTAACTTTAATGATTCTCTTCAACTAGCAAACTAAGATAGCCTTGCTCATCATTTCACCTCCACACATGAAATAAAGGATATAAAACATGAGATAAAGGTGATCATGCCTCCTAAAATCATTTACACAACTTTAATTGAACAAAATTATGAAAATAGAGAGAAAACATTGAAGTATTTGGGATGTGTAGGTAGAAAATAGTAGCAGACCTTCTTAGCAATGGTTTACAGAGGAAAATCAACCAAACCTAAAACTCATGCCATGAATTTTAAGTATAAAAATATCAACACCTCCCACCAAGATCATTTTACCAAACTCACCTCCTTCTGATCATACTAGACTGAAACTAATTGACCATTTTTACATGCAAAGGAGAGTGATGGAGAAACAATATGGGTTTATGTAATTTTTGAGCTTTTCAAAGCTGATTAAGAATGTAAATAAGTTTAGGGGACATGATGGGTCACTATGAATCCTTACACACATGCCAAATCTACTACATACATCTTACAATAACTAAAAATTACCTTTTCTCAACTATTTTCTTGATTTTGATGTAACACCTATAGATTTTTAGTTATGACTACCATATCTGACAATAATATGAAATGTATGATGTTTAAAGACACTTTGGAACACTTGTCTTCTATGGTAAACCATACAACTATATTAAATTGCCCAAATATGACACCTAAATGACATGAGACCAACTAAGGAATAAAAATGACAATGATCAAGGTTAAAGACACATTAAATGACTTCACTAGGACAATGGTACACTTTTTTTACCCTAATATACCCCTATATCAAGTTTTCAACTATAGGGAGTTGACCTATTTTGACTTGTTAAAATAGTCAACATTCTTGACAATTTCTTAGGGGTGGCAATCTAGTTATGCCAAAGACTAGTAACCTACTCCTATCCATTAGGATATGGAGTCACCTATGCACTGATTAGACACTAAATTTCCAGTGAAACCACACCAAAAAATAGAAAACAACACACAAAAAAAGACATTAAAGCAAACACACACATGTTCTCAAGGAAACTTAGGGAAACACACACAACAAAAACAAAGACACACCTATCCTAGTATGTACAATACCTCCAACTTGAGGTGAATAAAAACTCACCATGCTTCAACCAGGGTCAAATATGGTACCTCTTACATCCTTGTTTCTCCATTAAAAAAATCTATGATGTAGAACATGTGTGTTAACAAAAACTTGCTGATGTTGATGGTCAAAAGACTTACCATCCTTGGATCTTCTTCTATTTTAAAGTATGCTAATTTGAGATTTTAAGGATGTTTCATTTTGCCTTCCAAGGATATTTTTTGAACCTACAACCTTCTTGACCATTTCCATGTTTGACTGGTGCTCTTTAAACTATAAATTAGGACTAATCAAAATTGCTTCAACCTTACTTTCTTCATCATCATGATGTTTTTGATGTATGAGATCATCAAGCTTGTATTCATTCTTCTCAAACACAATTAAAAGTGGTTCAACCTTAGGTTGAGGTGCTAAATTATATTTAAACACACACATCTCTACCTTGTGTTCATTGGACTCCTCCATGGCTACAAATTCTTGGATAGTATCTTGATTCTCATCTTCATTCTCAATAAGACTTTCTCCTTCATGCTTGACAAGAAACTCAACAAACTACTTGTTAGGCTCATCAACAAGTTTACCATCAGTTATACACTTATTAAGAGGAGTAATAGGTCTAATCAACTATTCAAACTCTTGACTTATGGCATGAAACCTTTGAACATGTCATCTTACTATTCATGACTACCATCTTCAAAGACTCTTCCATCAAGTGTAGTCAAAATGGCATTGTCCTTCTCACCATATTGATCTATAATGATTTATAAAATATCATCATCATACATGTGAATGAGGTAATTACCCTCAAAATCTTGTGAAAAGGAATGTTCAATGCTTACCTCAGATTTCTCTTATGCCCCCTCATGGATGATGTATGTGCCAAGATCAGTTTGCTCAAAGTAAGTATATGGATCATGTTCATATGTGTCTGCACCATACTCATCTAGAAATAGATCAGATATGCCCTCAATATTAGAATATTTTTCATCATCCATAATAGACTCCTCATGATCATTGATGACATAATTCAGAATGGAGCTTGCTTATACATAGGGTTCAATATGGAATTTAGCTAGTGGTTGAGTTTTAATGGTTACCTTTAATCCATACCTTGTCTTGAAGGTCAATAAGGACCAATAAAGTGAGAATTAGCCTCCTATCTTGGTTTTCAAATCCATTGAGAAGTAGATAGTAAAGTGAGAAGGCAATTCAACAACCACACTATCTTGAAGGATGGGGAAGCTAAGACAATCATGCAAGAAGACTCTCGATATTTTGACCAATCTTACTAACTTAATAGGTATCCCATCAAGTTGAAGCACCCCTTTACTATATGGTTTATATTTTAGAACCAATTTATTAGCTACAATCTTGGGCATCATTGAAGTACTAGCCCCACTATCCAATATGCAATTATGAACAAGTTTAACCCCCATAATGAGAGAAAGGTATAAGGGTGGAAGCTTTTTAGATTTAGGAGAGGGCTCAATAATGTGATTAGGAGCATTGGTGAGAGAAACATCACCATGACTTGATGGTTAAGGGATAACATGAATTTATGATAGGAAATATAGATGCCTTAGCACTTTTCAAAGAGTCCATAATGTTTAGAGCAAGAGTATGTACCTTTTATTGAGTCCTTTATGGAAATGAGGTGTCTTGAGATTGAGTTTTTGGAACACTCTGAGTAACCCTTCCAATATTCTAATTTTAAGGTGTAGGACTTATAGGGACTACCATGCTTGAAGTCACACCTTGCTACCTTAGATAAGGATTACTTGAACTTTTATGCACACCATGGGCATCTCTAAAATCTTTCCTCTTAGCTCTAGTACTATTTACAATATAAGTATTTTGATTGAGGACATAAGTATCTTCAACTAGAAAGTTAGTGAAACTCACTCCTTGAGGCTATCATCCTTCATTTTTTTACATGAGAAATTCATATTCTATTGATAGTTGAGGAGTGAATCCTCCTTGAGAAACCAAATATTTCTCACCACCTTCATTTACATCCATGAATTGACCTTTTTGCCATTATTCTCTCTGCACCAAATTGCTATGCATCGATATCATGGCTCTTGTATTAGAGGTAGAAGCTAGATTGTATGAAGTGGTAGGCCTATTGAATTTAGGTTGTACTTTACCACTAAACTAACCATATTACTAATGTGGAAACCTATTTCCTTGCTAAAGATAGGTATATGAATTTTTATTCATACCATATCATAGATTAGGTTGCCTAGTTTGATCTTCTAAGGCTTGATTTCTTGTCTTCCAATCAATTGTCTCTTCTACCTTATTAGGATCAGTCCTTGAATTGGTGTTTGTATTGAGAACTTGAGAAAATTTTGGGGTATCTTCAAAAATATTAGGAAGAAAAGGCATATAAAATTTTGGATTCAAAATTCTAACTTGAATTAGGCCATTCTCAACTCTAATGGCAAGGTCATATGCTTCAGGTAAGGTGTAACCACCCATGGACTAAAAACATTATGGCTATGTCAATACCAATAGCCTTTAGATATGTGGTAAACACAAATCTAATAGGTGGTCTCATGGGAGGAGGTAGCCTATGCCAATTCCTAGAGAATATCTCATTAAAATCATGTATTTTCTCCTTAGGGGCTCTTTGAATCACATTGAGTTGACAAATGAGTGATGTGTGATCACTCTTGTCTTTAAATGTTGATGTTAACAGCTCTCCAAAATCATCCCAAGTTATGATATAACCATTAGGTAATGTCCTATACCAATCAAGTGCTTTACATCTAAGGAACTGTTGACACTGGAGATTGCACTCAGTGGCAGGAAAATAGGTTCCTGCCTTCTCCCCACAACATGGAAACTCCTCTCTCACCTATGGGATGGTGAAGTAGGAGAGGAGAGTCTCTAGGTATGGGCTAGTTCCCTCTGATGTATCTTGTTTTTTTCAGTGAGTGCTAAATATAGGTATATATATATATATATCTAGCTATAAACTGGGGGGGATGAAAAGGGAAGAAAGCGCAAGAAAGCAAACTACTCTAAGGAGGTGATACACCAAATCAAAGGTGATCTTCTCACACTTACTCTCAGAATCAAACAAAGACCTCAAACATACACTCAGACTCGGCAGGGAGAACCAGGCTACAAGAAAATAGCAGGGAGGTTCTTATGAAAACACAGTAATAGAGACTCACCAAGATGCTGCGAAACACATACTATAAATGACTTTCTCTACTCTATATCTCCAAAATGGAACTCTGCTCCTGTCACCTGCAAATAATGGTGACTTATGGATAACTGGTGTGTTGGTGCTGGAACTGTGAGAGCATTAAAGACAATGACTGGACACAACTCAAACACTCAGACATACACAGAAAATTTGACCAAGAAGAGGTAAAAATAGTCTTTATAGATTTAGGTAGAAATTTCAGCAGGGCTGTGCCTTATAGAAAGTACAAAAAGATCTTTAAAAAAATGACAAGTATCAAATATATAAGGAAAGTCCAAGAGGCTCATTTGGCGCTCTTTTTACAAATGGTTGTTCATGAAAAGAAATGAGCCGCTTAAAATATTAATGAGCCATGTGTTCTGTTCTGCTCGAAGTCCATATTTTTAAATGGCAAAACACGATTTGTCCACCCATTAAATGAAAAATGGAGAAACCAGTTACATCTCTTAGCTGCTGCGTCTTCTCATGATCAATTCGCTGGCACTATTTCACCTACCAAAGTTGCTTCTCAAATTGGTGCCACTTGGACTAATTGCTTACTCATTCTTTGCTTGTCACTTTGCTTGTTTATCTTCCATGGCATAAGGTAATAAATTACCCTGTTTATGCCACTTGGACTGCTTGACTGCTCCATGCCTCATCATTCCTCTTTTCACTTGGAATTTGTCTTTTTTGGCCACTTGGCTCGTTTGGGCAAACATACTGGTGGGTCGCTACATTCTGAGCTCTTCCTTGTCCATGTTTGGCGCTTGCCATATTTTAGAACCCAATGGCTAAACCATTTCATTAAGTTTGACGTGCCCTGGGATGTCCCCATGTCCTTCACTTTGTCTTTAGGTCCACATTGGTAGTCGGATCCATACTGGCAGTCATCTGTGGCTTCTCTTCCTTTGTCTTTTCCTTGGCACACCCTCCTGGGTCACGTTTGGCTTAGACTATTTCCCCAGGCTTTGTATTGTATTTGAAGCATGCCTAAATTCCTCCTTGAAGTGCCTGTTATGCTTAAAGTGTTTGAACTTGGACTAAGGCCAAACCAAAGAACTAGGTTTGTGACCAAAGTGTTGAACTGAGCTGGAACAAGGCCATTAAACTGTGTAACCTGAAAATGATTGTTTTCAAATAGTAAGGGGAAAAGGTGACCGAAATTTTGCTGTGGGCAAAAATTAGTCAACAGATGGCAACTCACAGGGAAAGCATGCTTGCCATGCTTAGAACCCAGTTGCCTTGAAAATCCATTAGGCACGGAGTCAGATTGTAACTTTAAAATAGAAAGAGCCCTATCAAAACTTAAGACCAGCCACCTAGATCTACCTCCACAA
Source organism: Torreya grandis (assembly GCA_037957365.1). Lineage (NCBI taxonomy): Eukaryota > Viridiplantae > Streptophyta > Pinopsida > Cupressales > Taxaceae > Torreya > Torreya grandis. Next base: position 133,997 of record JARHVA010002054.1, on the reverse strand, counting down.
AAAGACAACACACACAAGACTAAGAAAATTACTTGTGCAAATAGCACTTAGGGGAACAAGGAAAGAAAACTGAAAGCAACCTACTATATATAGTTAACCAGGCATTTTTGATTCCCTCCTAGATCAAAGGGAAAGCTTCTAACATCTCTTTCATCTGACACACCCTAGTATCAATAATGGATCCCATAAGGAAATATTTATGTGCAACTCCTTCACTTGGTCTGCCATGTTGATCTGAGGATCGCTCCCTTACATATTTTCTTTAGGGTCGCTTGCAGCCTTCTGAAGCGTAGGCTGGGGAGCTGAGTGTATGACTGGTGGCCTAAAATTTGGGAAATCTTGGTTTGACTATGGTGGAAGAGATGGTGTGGACATTTGAACTGCTACTTGAGCTTCTTCCATAGCTCTCCCTTTGGATCTTGTGTTGGCTGCGACACAGTTAGCCTGATTGTCTGTAGCACCCACATAAGTGATTACACAAAACTCACCTTCCAGGTGGTTCATAAGAGTAGAGTCAGGCTGACTCTAACTGATGCTTGCACTGGGTTGCATTGGAGCCTTGAAGACCTAGGAATGAGTGGCTGCCTGATTATCTAGCACATTTGGGTAACAACCCATCATCTCATCTATATAAATAGCTTGCTCCTGACCATATCCTGTGGTTGAACAACTTGGTTGTTCTTGCACTAGATTATTCTGAATAGGCACCATAGCTTTAGATGGTGGAGGGGTGCCTAGGTTGTAGCCTTGGAAAGGTTTGGTCTGAGTAAGCTGACCCTATCCTTGACTGTATTTTTGAAAAGGGGGTCTAGGGGCTTGACCATAATGCTGGTATCCCTGATTCGGTCTATTGCCTTGAGCTTGTAGCCTTCTGATGGTAGTGAGTTCATTGGTCATGATCTGCAATAACCTCTTAACTACCTAAATCTCATTAGATGGAGCAGCATCTAGTTTCTTTATGCTGGGTAATGCCATAGTAATAAGGGGTTTCAAATGGGGTACTTCTCTTGTGAAGGAAGCACTTGTAGCCAGATTGGGAAGATGACTCACTAAATAAGGATGAGTCCCTTTGAACCTCAGTCACTTTGCTGAGTTGAGAGGTAATTCAATGAATTTAAAAGGGACACCCTTATTAGTAGATCATGTGTTGAATTTAGGCATCAGAAGATTAAGAAACTGGTCTTGAAATTATAGAACTGAAGCTCTTACCAGTGGAGTCACCAGATGCTGGAAAACTTGAAATTTGTTGTAGCAGGACCAGCATCAATCCTGAAAACTTATTGTGTTATAAAATGGTGTCCCACCAGGCATGCTAAAACTATTGATGTGCACGGTGTTGTATTGGTGGTTCCTTTGCTATAACAGGATCAACGACTAACCCTGCAACTTTACCGATTAAAAACTTGTAGTCCCACCGGGCGTGCCAAAACTGTTGACCCTAGAGATTGCACCCAGTGGCAGGAAAATAGGTTCCTTCCTTCTCCCCGCAACATGGAAACTCCTCTCTCACCTATGGGATGGTGAAGCAAGAGTGGAGAGTCTCTAGGTATGGGCTAGTTCCCTTTGATGTATCTTGTTTGTTTCAGTGAGTGCTAAATACAGGTATATATATATCTAGCTATAAACTGGGGGGGATGAAAAGGGAAGAAAGCAAAAGAAAGCAAACTACTCTAAGGAGGTGATACACCAAAACAAAGGTGATATTCTCATACCTACTCTTAGAATCGAACAAAGACCTCAAACATACACTCATAATCAGCAGGGAGAACCAGGCTACAAGAAAATGGCAGGGAGGTATTTATGAAAACACAGGAACAGAGACTCACCAAGATGCTATGAAACACATACTATAAATGACTTTCTCTACTCTGTATCTCCAAAATGGAACTCTCCTCCTGTCACCTACAGACAATGGCGCCTTGTGGATAACTGGTGTGTTGGTGCTAGAACTGTGAGAGCATTAAAGATAATGATTGGACATAACTCAAACACTCAGACATACACAAAAAATCTGACCAAGAAGAGGTAAAAATAGTCTTTATAGATTTAGGTAGAAATTTTAGCAGGGCTGCACCTTATAGAAATTGCAAAAATATCTTTACAAAAATGACAAGTATCAAATATATAAGGAAAGTCCAAGAGGCTCATTTGGTGCTCTTTTTACAAATGGCTATTCATGAAAAGAAATGAGCCGCTCAAAATATTAATGAGCCATGTGTTTTGTTCTGCTCGAAGTCTGCATTTTTAAATGGCAAAACATGGTTTGTCCACCCATTAAATGAAAAATGGAGAAACTGATTACATCTCTTAGCTGCTGCGTCTTCTCATGATCAATTCCCTGGCACTATTTCACCTGCCAAAGTCGCTTCTCAAATTGGGGCCACTTGGACTAATTGCTTACTCATTCTTTGCTTATTGCTTTGCTTGTTTATCTTCCACAGCATCAGGTAATAAATTACCCTATTTATGCCACTTGGACTGCTTGACTGCTCCATGCCTCGTCATTCCTCTTGTCACTTGGAATTTGTCTTTTCTAGCCGCTTGGCTCCTTTGGGCGAACATACTGGCGAGTCGCTACATTTTGAGCTCTTTCTTATCCATGTTTGGCACTTGCCATATTTTAAAACCCAATAGCTAAACCATTTCATTAAGTTTGACGTGCCTTGGGACGTCCCTGTGTCCTTCACTTTGTCTTTGGGTCCACATTGGCAGTCAAGTCCATGCTGGCAGTCATCTGTGGCTTCCCTTCCTTTGTCTTTTCCTTGGCACACCCTCCCGGGTTGCATTTGGCTTAGACTATTTCCTCGGGATTTGAATTGTATTTGAAGTGTGCCCAAATTCCTCCTTGAAGTGCTTGTTATGATTAAAGTGTTTGAACTTGGACTAAGGCCAAAACAATGAACTAGATGTCGAACCAAAGAACCAAGTCTGTGACCAAAGTGTTGAACTGAGTTGGAACAAGGTCATTGGACTGTGTAACCCGAAAATGATTGTTTTCAAATAGCAAGGGGAGAAGGTGACCAAAATTTTGTTGTGGGAAAAAATTGGTCAATAGGAACATGGCAAGGATTCTAATGGAAATGTTGACTTTAGTGACATTGTGAAAACTACAAAAGTTTGAGATATCCCTAATATGCTCACTAGGAGTGACATGACCTTCACCATTGAATGTGGAAACATGTTTTGTAGCATTAGGGGGTATATCATCATATGCATTGAGGTGAATGGAATTTTTAGTGTTAAATGTTATGAAGGCATGATATATATCCATGTTCTCCTCAAATTCCTCTCCACTCTCATGATATTCTTGGCTTACAAAGTCCTCTTGCTCTTCAAAGGTCAAGATAGGTTGAGGATATTGAACTTTAAAAGGAAGTTCAGGTTGAAGAGGTGGGTTTATAGGATTGGAAACTCTACTATAAGATGAAATAGTAAGGAGCATGAATATTGAACACAAATATATGATAAAAAAAATGTCTACATCTATATATTACCTTGAATGGAGTCTCAAAATGTTGAGTAGAACACCATATACAACTTTGATATTATCAAGAGTAACATTCACATTGACAAGATGTCTTTAGGATAATAGTCCCAACAGGTGTGAAAAATATTTTTATAAAATATCTCAACTTAGAGGAGGTTTTTAAATCCTAAAATAATGTTTTGGCAACATTTGAATACATCTAGGCCTGTGGGTTGCCTATAATAGAGGTAGACTTATAGGTTTAAGGGCTAACTCCCTAGATTGATCCTTAAGTGCTTATCACCTACACTAACTATTTAATTAGATGAAAATAGATACAAGTAGACATGAAATTAATATAATCTAAGGGGGTGATACACTAGAAATATCTATACTATTCTACCATACTCTTTCACTAAGAGACATGACTCACAACACTAGTCTTAGAATCTTGAATTGCTCTAACATCAGTATTTCAAACATGGAGGTGATATGCATGAAAATACTAAAGGTAAGTGAACTAGAGATTAGTTATAGACACTAAAGATACTTTTACACTTTAAAATATACCCATACACTTGATAACACTTCACGTGACTTGTTAGAGTGGGATAACTTGCATCAAACATGGAAGGATTGAGAGAAAGCAAGGATAGATGTCAATCACTTGAATTTTCACTATACATCACTTCACATACTTATAAAAGATAGTTTTGAACTCAAAAATAGATTTTATATCTTATTTTAAAGGAAAATTATAATATCAAACTAGCAAAGCTTTGCCATCCCAAGTGCAAAATTACCATAAAAGATCTAAAATGGCTTACTTTTATAGAATGTGAGAAGAGAGAGAAGAAAGTGGATCTCAAGGATCACAATGACACATGTTAAGGCATGAAAAATAGTTTAATTTTATAAGGATTAAGTGGAGAATATATGTCTATAAGGCCTTCTTGGATAAGTGTCTATTTGAAGCATGAAACTCTCTAAAACTCGCATAAAGGTCTTCAAATGGTCTTCTTGAAAACTGCCTTCATGATTATGCATCTTTTGATTTCTCAAAAATAGACTAGAGATATTTGAAACATATGAAATATCAAGGAGGTATTATAAAAATTACATAACAATCATCAGATGTGTCCCTAACTCATAACATTCTTCTAGACACTTGTTATCACCAATTACAGGCATTCATTAACCCTCTTTCACTCATTCTTCACATTTGTCACCCAAGTAACCTTTAGTTTCTCAATAATACCCATGGAATGGGTGTTAGGAAACATTTATATAGTCCTGTTTCCTTTCACTCCATCAGGTAGACCTGAAAAAGGTCCAAAATCCAACTTCTCATTATGTCACTTAACAGTCACTCTCCATTTTCACTATCTGCCAAATACTGCATGAGATGAATGACTTATTAGAGATGTTTATGTGATTTTATAAAGCGATAAATGAGAATGTAGAGTTATAATAGGTCCCAATTTACCTTCACCAATGATCCTCATTCTTCAACTCTCTTATGCACTTATAAAACACATAAAAACTTACAAGAAAGCTTATTTTCACCTTATCCGTACAAGTAGGGTATAGATCAATTATGTGACATGGAGACTGAGAGAGTTATAGAAAATTATAAAACCATTTCCATGACAAAAAACACTTCATAAATTCATCTTCACTCATTCATTTCCAATTGGGTCTTTGACAAGTGTTTAGGAGGGTTTTAGCATGTTTAGACAGTTAGCATTTGTTCATAAAAACTAGACATTGAAACTATGAAAAAATTACACTACAAAAAAGTGTAGGACCTCCTTAAACTCTCCCTAACTCCTTGGGTCTCCATTAAATTTTTCTATAAGGTGTGAACAAGATAAGTTGGCCTATCAAGCTTGAGAATGCATTTTGCATAGGTTTGAGGTGAAATAGGCCAACTTTGACCATCTTGGATAAGTTATCTATTTATAAATGGTTTAAAATAGTCTCATACCTTCCCCTAAAGGTTTTAAAATGTATTTAAAAGTTAATATTTTCTTGGAAGTGAATTAAGAGGGCTTTAGGCCTAGCCTAGGCCTAATAGGCTTGACTTGTGTTTCATGAATTAAAACCTCCTTTTAATGCTTTTTCAAGACCATGAGGTTTTATCTAAATTGGTTCTTGATAAAATAAACATTACACATCATATTTTATTGTTCCAACACTTCTCATGTTTTCCTCCTACCATATACTTACCAAGCATGTAGTATAGATTGCTTGGGAGTGCCATCTATTTGAGATAAAATAGAGGGCATCTCCCCTATTTTATTAGGCAAAATGAGACTATGGGAGGATAAAATAGGTAATAAATATTTTTTTTTCCAAATTACAATGTTGGATAACTATTAATGTAGGTTTTTATTTTTCCCTATTTTTTTAATAGGGAAATTGTATTTCTTGTGCATACATGGAGTTTTCCTACATTTGTGGGATAGGCTAGCTTATGTGGAGGTGTGTGTGTCATAAATGTGTCATAGGTGTCATAAGAATGTCATAAGTAACTCCCTTGATGGGAGTTACTTCTCTATTCTTAGCACCTTGTCACCACCTTTCATGGAGGAGTTATAGTCTATTCTTGGGGTGCCTTGTCCACCTTTTGTGGAGTTACTTACGTACTCTCCTATATATATTCCTCACTTTGGCCATCTCATGTTAATCATATTTTAGTTTTCTCCATTTTGTCTTGTGCAATTTATCTTCTTGTGTTATTTTCAAATTGATTTAGCATCTATGTGGTGTGCACTTGCTTCATCTCGTGTGATCACGTCTCCATTGCATTCGCATTATCTAGATTCTAGCAACAACTCCGATATGGTATCAGAGCAAACCCGGTAATCGTGTGTCTGATTATGCTTTTAGTTTATTTTGAAATCAAGAGGAGTGGAGTTCTCATTATTTTTTTATTTCTAGATCTGATCTAAACAAAAAACTTTCAATATCATTTCTGGTATCATTTCTTGCATCTTGGGATCCTTGGCCTTTGGGTGTCTTGGTTGTCTTCACTTCAAGTGCTAGTTTTGTTTCTGTTCTTGGGCGCCATTGTTGTGTGGAGCAGTAGAGGGAGGAGTAGCACTCAGTAGCAGTCATTATCATCCAAGTGCCATAGTCCTTCCAACAAGGCACCATCAGCCTTACGGTTTCCAACAGGTCTGCATTTTTTGTCTTTTCTACAAGTTAAATTTTGGACTGTGCTTTTTTGGCACCCCTTCCATGCTTGGCATCCCATGTGGCGCCCCTTGGACACTTGACAATCCTTCATTTTGTCTATGCTTTATTTGTTTTCAGTTTAAAATTGACTTGTAAAACAAAAATTAGTCAATTTGACTGAATATTTAGTTTTTTAGACAGTTTGGTAATTTGGGGGTTTTCATTTAAAACTTGTATCTTCAACCTATGAAGATGAAGGGTGAGGCCCGAGTTGGCGGGAGGCCAATTCCCCCTCACACAAACCTCCTTTGGATTCCTCATTTCGTGTCGAATCCAACAAGTGGTTAAAAGGCCACTTTCTCTCTCAAAATAGGCATTTTTTTAACGTTTTAGTGTTTTTTTTGCAAAAACACTAGTTTACGAGAAAATTGAACCTTTAATATCTTGCAAAAGGTAGCTCAAATTTGTGTACCATTTTTTGTAAAAGTTTTTGTAATTAAATACTCTACAACGTAAGCTTGTTATTTGTCAAAAATGCCCTAGTTTATAAAGTGCCAAAAATTTGGGTCTCTCGGGACGCATTTTCGGCTGAGTTCAACGTCCTACTTGCTTTAGTCTTGCACTGATTGCTCTAAGATGCATTATTGGCTAAGCCCAATGTCTTTTGAGCATGCACTTGCATATTTGGGAGGGGCTCAATATTTTAGGGGGGTATGATTACTTTTCACAACTTGCATATCTTTGATTTCATTCTCCTTTCTACATAATTTCACAACTTGCAATCAACATAAATTCACCTAAATTCAGCTAAAAATGGATTATTTTCAACTTAAACCCCTAATACCCTTCAACTATTATGAATGGAAGGTTAAAATTTCAATCATTCTTAGAAGTAAAGGGTTATATAGGATCACCATGGGTACTGAAGTAGAACCCAACACTGATGCTAAAAAGGTCAAGTGGTACAACCGTAGTGATGAAGCCTATAAATTACTGAGCTTATCTATATCTCTAGAACTTCTCTTCCATTTAGAATCCTCTAAAACTCCCAATGACATATGGGACACCTTAGAAAACTTATTTGGGAAGCTTGATGAGATGAGAGGCCATGAGCTCGAAAATGAACTCATAAGTCTAAGTCCTAGCAACTTTGACACCCTACAGGACTTCTTCACTAAGTTTAAGACCCGTAGATTGCAATTGAAAGAATTTGGGATAGAGAATAAAGATGATCAACTCATCCTTTTTATTCTCACAAAGTTAGGTCCAAGCTATTCAGTCTTTGTCTCCACTTTCCATGCCACAAAAAGTGCCCTTGGCACTACATGGAAAATGCCTTCTTTGGATTCATTCATTGTCGACTTGACTAGGGAGCAAGATAAGCTAATTCAAATGGGCACAATGAAGTCTACTCAACTCCAAGCTTTGATAACTAGAAATGGTAAGGATAAGACTTCAACAAAGGAGAAGAAGAAAAAGAACAAGGACTAGGAGAAGAAGAAAGAAAACAACAATCCTGCCAAAAACAACATTGAGTCTTCCTCTTCTAATGCTAAACCTAAGAAGGAGAAGTTTAAGTGTGCCTATTGTAAAAAGATAGGGCATGATGAAATCAAATGCACAAAGAAACAAATAGATCACCTAACTCATCTTCTAGAGAAGAACAACATAGGTGTTCCTGAGTCCATCAAGCAGAATTCATCTACCCAAGATTCTACCAAGGAAAAAGGCAAGGGTAAGGAGAAAGAAAAAGGCAAGGCCCTTATAGCTACTACAGCTTCTACATCATCATGGGTCATTGATTTGGGTGCTTCTCACCACATGAGCTCTTCACGAGTTGAGTTTTCATCTTTAGAGCCTTGTAGCATGACTTCAATTAGTTTAGGTGATGACACATCAGTTTCTATTGCAGGGAGAGGATCAGTTGAAATGGAAGGAGGAACATTCAATAATGTTCTAAGTGTTCCTTCTCTTTCAACCAATCTCCTATTAGTGTACCAAATTACTCACATTGGTCAAGGCATGATAGTTGAGTTTTCACCAGATTCAGTGGCTATCAGGGAGTTGCATAGTGATACTACAGTGGTAGTGGGTAGGGTAGATCACCAAGCAAGGTTATACACCTTCTCACATTTTGCATCAGATTCTTCTCCAACAACATTACTGACTCATTCAGATGGAGTTAGCAAATTATGGCATGAGTGGTTTGGCCACCTTAACTACCGCTACCTTGAGCAACTTTGCAAAAATGACATGGTCATTGGCTTGCCTCGTGTCCAATTCTTAAAAGGACTTTGTGAGGGGTGCTCCCTTGAGAAGCATCCCAAAGCAAAATTTGATAAAGGCAAAGCTTGGAGGGCTTCACAACCTTTGGAGTTAGTCCACAGTGATATATCGGGACCCTTTCCCAAACCATCTTTCACAAGGGCCAAGTACATCCTCACTTTCATTGATGATTTTTCTAGGTACACTTGGATATATTTTCTCAAACAAAAGTCTGAAGTGTTTGAAAATTTTCTAGACTTCAAGGCTCTTGTTGAAAAATAGAGTGAGAAATCCATCAAGGTTCTTCAAACTAATAATGGAGGGGAGTATGTCAGCATCAAGTTTGAGCAGTTTTACACCATAGAGGGGATTGATTGTAGTGCACAGTCACTTACAATTCTTCACAGAATGGGGTTACAAAATGCAAAAATAGGTTCTTGAAAGAGATGGGTAGCTATATGATTCACTCCAAATCCTTAGCACCACATTACTGGGCCAAAGCATCAATTGTGATTGCTACATTAAAAACAGGGTTCCTCATAAAGCTTTGAAAGGGATAACACCCTTTGAAGCTTGGCATAAAAGGAAACCTAATGTTGAGCACCTTAGGGTTTTCAGATCCCCAGCCATGCCCTCATTCTGAATAAGAAATACAAAGTTATGGAATGTCAGTCCAAGCCTTGCATCTTTATAGGATATCTAGATGGTATTAAGGGGTATCACCTTCTAGATCCAGTCACTCATGAGTTATTCATCGAGAGAAGTGTCCATTTTCAGGAGAGTCCTAGAGACTTAACACTTGACACTTCTTCTCCCTCATCAAATCTACTTCTTCATGATGATTCCTCATTAGATTCATATCAGCCATAACAAGTTCTTGAGCCAGAGACATCTTCTTCTTCTTCGAGTTCAAACAGTGAGGACAATGATGCAGAGTCATCCACCTCTAGTCAGTTAGAGGATGAGGAGGTAGCACTTGACTTGCCCACTTCTGGGCCACTTTGGGCTAGACAGACACTTGAGAGTGCTGGCACTTGGGTAAGAGATCATGTAGATGACAGACGTACTAGGGGGGATTTTTAGAGAGATCCACATGCCTTCTTTGATTTAGTTTCAGATCCACAAACTTTTTGAGAGGCATTGGGGGCACCTGAGTGGGATAGTGCTATGGAAGAAGAATATTCTTCCTTAATCAAAAATCACACTTGGGATTTGACTTCACTTCCTAAGGGAAGAAATATGATTTGATGTAGGTGGATATATCAGACCAAGTTTGCAGTAGATGGGTCAGTTGATAAGTATAAGGTGCGATTGGTCACCAAGGGTTTCTCACATGTGGCAGGCATTGACTACTTAGAGACCTTTGCACCCATTGAAAAGATGACTTCTATCTGACTCACTTTGGATATTACCACAACACATGGTTGGGATGTGCATTAGATGGATGTGAAGAGTGTCTTTCTTCACAGGGACCTAGAGGAGGAGATCTACATGGAGTAGCAGCTAGGATTTTTTCAAGATTCTTCCTTAGTATGCAGACTTAGGAAATCTATCTATGGCCTCAAATAGGCTCCTCAGGCTTGGTATGCCAAGATAGCCTCCTTCTTTCTCACAACAGGTTTCACTAGGTGACATTCTGATCCCAATGTCTACTTCTTGTGGCAAGATGATTCGCTCTTAATTTTGGTTTTATATGTTGATGACCTTTTGATCACTGAGAGCTCTTCATCGGCTATTACAGTGGTGAAGACATCTCTCCAGGATAGATTTGACATGACAGACTTGGGTTTGTTGCATTACTTCTTTGGCATTGAGATCTCACTGTCAGATTTAGGGATTTCTCTTGCACAACCTAAGTATGCTCTTGACTTATTGGCTCAATTTCACATGGCTGATTGCAAGCCATCTCTGACTCCCTTTCTATCAGGAGTCAAGCTTGAGGCTGATTTTTCTTCACCATTGGTTGATGCCACTAGGTATCGATAACTTGTTGGTAGTCTCATCTACTTGACTCACACCAGGCCCACCATATCATATACAGTGGGACTTGCCTCCAGATTCATGCAAGAACCTCATGAGTTGCATTGGAAAGCAGCTAAGAGGATCTTGCATTACATATAGGGTTCAAATAGATACAGGATTCATTATAGATTTGGCATAGAGGTTGACTTAGTTGGATATACAGATTTAGACTAGACTGGCAATTCATAGACTCACAAATCCACTTTTGGTTACAGTTTCTCTCTAGGTTTTGGTCCTATCAGTTGGTCTAGCAAGAAGTAAAATGCTATTGCTATATCATCCACAGAGGTAGAGTACAAGGGAGCTATTAATGCAACCACTGAGGCTATTTGGATTTAGGGGATACTTTTTGAGTTTGGCATTCCTATCAGGTAGCCCACCATCATTTATTGTGACAACTAGAGTACCATTTAGATTTGCAGGAATCCAGTTCAGCACTAGCGGACCAAGCACATAGAGATTCACATGAACTTCATTTAGGAGCTTATTCATAGTCAGGTCATTGACTTGATATTTTGCCAATCTTTGGATCAAGTTGCAGACATCTTCACCAAACCTTTCAATGAGAGCAAGTTCATTCATCTATGAGCTCTTTTTGGGGTGCGGTCCACATCTACAATAACATCATCTTTAGGAGGGGCCCACTAACCTCTTCTTTCTTTTATGTCTCTCTTTTTGGGGGGGGAGTTTTCTTCCTATGGGTTTTCTCTTTTTCTCTATCTTATGGGAGATTGCATTTGTACATGGGTACCTCATCAGGCCTAGTTGCTAGGACCCATTTTATATTTCCACACTGCCCACCTAAGCTGCGCTTATGAGGGGGTATTAATGTAGGTTTTTATTTTTCCCTATTTTTAATTAGGAAAATTGTATTTCTTGTGCATACATGGAGTTTTCCTACATTTGTGGGATAGGCTAGCTTATGTGGAGGTGTGTGTCATAGATGTGTCATAGGTGTCATAAGAAGGTCATAAGTAACTCCCTTGATGGGAGTTACTTCTCTATTCTTAGCACCTTATCACCACCTTTCATGGAGAAATTACAGTCTATTCTTGGAGTGCCTTGTCCACCTTTTGTGGAGGAGTTACGTACTCTCCTATATGTATTCCTCACTTTGGCCATCTCATGTTAATCAAATTTTGGTTTTTTTCCATTTTGTCTTGTGCAATTTATCTTCTTGTGTTATTTTCAAATTGATTTAGCATCTATGTGGTGTGCACTTGCTTTATCTCATGTGATCACATCTCCATTACACTCGCATTATCTAAATTTTGGAAACAACTCTGATAATAACACTTAAAGAGTCATCCAACACTAAAAAAACTCAAGACAGACTTCTCAACCTAGTGATTGTGCAGGGTCTAGAACTGCATGTAGGTGAGGTCTGAGATTTGTCCTTATTCTACCCTATTTAATTATTATGAGAATAATGTGAATATAATATCACAATTATGAGAATGGTTATAAATATTTCCATCCATTTATACTTATGCCAATCTTCTCAACATGTACTCTTCACTTAACTAGGCCTAGTTTGGTAGACTTTGTTGAATATAAGTGTACTTACCTTATAAAAATAAGGTTGTTGTAGATGAAAGTGTGTGTTTTATCCATGAATTACATCATTATTTCATTATATGATCTTATTTCACATTTTATCCTATCCACATTATGCATAGATACCTACCTCCTTCCACTTGCATAGGTTAGTTTGCCTACTATAGTAGACTATAGGTGACCATTTAGAGGGCAAAAGGAACCCCTGCAAGTGTTCATCTACTTCAAGGCATTGTGATTAAATTATATCAACTGATATTTGATGTAATTTAATAATTTCCAACCTGATTAAACACATAGACCATGCATACCATGCTCTCATCTTCTCACATCAACATTGTGGTCTATAGTCAAGTTGTTTGTGACAATGTAAGAGAAACAAAGACCTATAAGTGATTATAGATGCTTAAACACCATATTTTATGCCATTAATATCTATTGAGGTCATTTATGTCATTCCAAACCAAATTTAACTCATTCACATGCATATAAACCATGTAACCATTCACCACTACAAGTTAGGTTGCTTATAATCATTTAAATGCAGTGTTCACTAAGTTTTTTAGGTTAGAACCTATCTAAGTTAGGAATCAGTCAAATAAAACTCTCTCTTGGTTAATTAATGATTTAATTTTGCAATGAATTTCCCCTATACTTGGGATATATTATGGAAATAACTAGGACTACCCATTTTTCAAGACACTCTACTATGAGAGGATTCTTTGTGAGACAAGATCCCTATTTTAGAGACATTAAGGTAACATGTCTCTTTATCCAAATTTCGTAGCCTATGAACATGGTTTAAAGTCTACCTTCATGAAATGACCCCATAATTATTCCCATTATGCTTTCCATGATATTATAACTTGATGAATTTTCTAAGTGAATTTCAAGCCTCTTCATTTCACCATGCCTTGTCCTCTATTGGTTGTACTCAGACCATGTTGGAAACCTATAGGTGAAAATTAGATCACTGACTGTGTAGTTTGGAGAATTAGTTTTCAAAACCAATCTTAAATAAATATAAAAGGTTTAAATCTAATGTTTCATCATTTTTATCCTTCTCACCATCTTGAAAACTTATTATCTCCCTCAACATGACTGCTCAGATTTTAGTTTCACTTGACTATGTATGATACTCACATAGAAAACTGACTGTGTTTATGTCTCCAACTATAATATTCCAACCATGACCCTTTTATATTTAATTTTAAAAGGATAGAGTGGCCAAAATTCAATATTAGAGTGGTAACATGTATCCATTTGTTTGAGAGCACTATAGGATAAAGAAATCTCAATAAATGGTGAAACTAAGTTTGTAACTTCAATGGTCCTCTTCAACTAGTAAACTAAGATAATATTTATCATAAATTCACCTCCACATGTGAAATAAAGGATGTAAACCATGAGATAAGAGTGATAATTCTTCCCAAGATCATTTATAAAACTTTAATTGCACATAACTATGTAAACAAAGAGAAAACCTTGAAGTGTTGGGGATGTGCTGGTAGAAAATAATGGAAGACCTTCTTAGCAATGGTTCATAGAGGATAAAAAAGAAAACCTAAAACTCCTACCCTGGATTTTAAGTAGACAAATATTAATACCTCTCACCAAGTGCATTTTACCAAACTCACCTCCTGCTGTTCATACTAAACTGAAACTAGTTCACCATTTTTGCATGCAAAGGAAAGCAATGGAGAAACATAATAATTTTATACCATTTTTGAGATTGTGAAAGATGATCAAGCATATAAATTAGTTAAAGGGACCTAAAGGGTCACTCTGAATCCTTACACACATGCCACATCTACTGTATAGGCTATATAATAATAATAATAATAATAATAATAATAATAAACTAACTTTTCTTAACTATTTTCTTGATTTTAACATAGCACCTACAAGTTTTCAGTTATGACTACCATATTTGATAAGAATATGACATGTATGATGTTGAAAGACATTTTGGAAAACTTGTATTCTATGGTAAAATGTACAAGTCTATTAAATGGCCCAAATATGACCCCTAAATGACATGAGACCAACTAAGGAATAAAAATGAAAATGACCAAGGATAAAGACACATTAAATGACTTCACTAGGATCATGATACACCTTTTACACCCTAGTAGAGCCCTATATAAAGTTTTCAACTATAGGGGGTTGACCTATTTTGACTTTTGGTCAAAATAGTCAATAGGAAGCTTAACCCTTTACCAAGTTTTATATTGGATGAAGAAGATAAAGTCTTCATCAAAGATGGTGAATCTCAACAAGCCAAAGATAAGGACACACTATCAGCTAGAGTGGACCATGTGTTGTCCCTAAAAAGTGATTCCTCATTTTTCAGACAACATAGGGCTATTTTAGTCCTACATGGCCAAAATTGTTTTTCCCCTTTCCATAAATTTGTTTTGAAACATTCAATTTCATCATTTTCTAAAACTTTTTGGTAAAGGGATTAGTAGGTTCAATGGGTTCAAAGGCTTCTACGGGCGAGTTCAATCAGAAGGGACTAGTTTCTCACACTTGGACACTTTCAAGATAGGTTCAATAGGTTCAAAGGTTCAAGCAATTCAAAGGTGGCCTCAGTCAAAGAAATAAGTAGCAATCAGTTGGTTTAATCTTCAGGTTCAATCAATGGGTTCAAGAAAAACTCCACAGAAGCTGCCATGTGTCCCATTGAAGTTCTGCAGAGCATGACAAGTGTCAGTGTCCATGTCTCCAGCCTTTTCATAAGCTGTAAAGCTTCTTTCAATAAGTTTCTTAGAATCTCATGGATGGTGACAAGTGGAAACTATGGAAGGCCCCAATGTATTCATCTAAGAGTAGCGAAAGTGGCCACATGTCCTCTCCAAAGCTCGGCAGAAGCTGACAAGTGTTATTATCTGCAACTTCTTTCTTCTACTTTTTGTTTTTGTTAAAGACCATGGTGGGCCCTGGGCAAGTCTCAAAAGTAAGCAGAACGTGCCAAGTGTTTGCATTTATGTGACTAACAAGTGTATTCAGACCATGCCACATGTCCCTTGTAGAGATCGGTGGAGGCCAACAAGTGTCATCATCCATGAGAGCCTGACTAAGCCCTAAACATTTTTATGATGTCGCAAAGGACTGAGGAGATAGATGCTGCCAAGTGTCAATAGTGGAAGATGCCATGTGTCCTCACCCATCCCTATGGAAGATGCCACATAGAACTTGTCAAAAAATTAGAAGGCACCACGTGTCAAAGGAAATGAAGGGGATGATAGCCTGCACAAGAATCAAAGCTGAAGGCCACTAATAAGACCCTGAAGGGCAAGTTCCCTTTGAGAAAGGTTTGAGCTTCAGAGGGCTATGGGAGCTGCCACGTGTCTACATTCACGCCCTCCTCAACCACTAATTAGTTTCAAAGCTTATTTTGATAAGCCAATCTCGAAGTTGCAGATCCCTCTACGTGTCCTCACTCACGTCATAAGTAGAAAGTGACCATGGCAAGTGAGAAAGACACGAGGAAGTTGCTGGGAAAAATGACGGGCCTGTAAATGTCAAATTTGTCTCAATGAAGTGTCTATTGATTTTAGCAGACTTAAAGCGTGGACCCAAATGCATTTGAAAAAGCCTAAGGCCAAGATCAAGAGGAGGAAGAGACAAAGAGGGAAACTCAATGGGAGTTATTTCCAGTAGATGGAGCAGTTCATCGAGAAGATATTTAGGGCTTGTAAACATTGAAGGCACTATCTATTTGTCCCCTATGAGATAAAGGTAGAATAGACAGTTACACAGCTAAACAGGTGATGGAATGAGAGATTCAAGCTTGGGAAGAGGCACTAGAGATGAATCGACACACCACAGTCAGGGTAGCTACCCTGCTCTAGCATGGCCCTTCTTGACAAGACTAGAATGCATCTAAGGCATTGAATGCGCCGAATGGGTCACTCCATGGGACAAAGTGCCAAGCCTCCCTCAGGCCTCTATATAATGTAATCTCTTGTATCATTTGGAGGGGACCTTTTTGATTATCAAAAGCAAAACTCTACCCAAATTGAAAGGCATTACTGAGACTTTGAGCTTAGATTGTAATTCATATTATTTTATTTGAATGAGAAAATAAGTTACAGACTTTGTACTGTTATAGCTTGTGCTATCTTAGGAGATTGTTCATATGTCTATTTCCTAGAAGCTTTCTTGTGCATTTGATTTAACAAGTAGAACTAGTGGAGGTGATTAGGAAGGTGTCCTAAAGGCCAATTATGGGATGACATTGTGCCCCCATAAGTACCTTCAGTGTGTTTGCATTTTCCTTTCTTATGTAAAGAGCCTTGGGATGACGTGGTGCCCCCATTATTCTTCATTTTTCTCTCTCAAGTTTCTGGTCACTCAGCACCCCTATTACCAGTTACTTGCTACCTAAAAGATTCCTATTACTTGCTGAAGAACACTTCTGAAAGAAGAGAAGTGCCTTCTATCGTTGCACTAGGATTTCTACTATTTAGGAAGGAATCTGGCTCTTGGCTGAAAGTTGCTTCTAAAAGAAGAGAAGTACCTTCCCCATCACCCAAGATTTTTTCCTTGTTTATCAACATCATCTCTGAAAGAAGAGAGATGGATGGTTCATCCCACCCCTGTGTCTTACTTTATGCATATATATATATATAGTATATAGCCTCCATATATTTAATAGGGAACCTCCCCTTGATGAGAGGAGAGATTTGTCCCCTTTGGATGTGGTAAACCTGCAACATTGGATGACCAATCTCCCTATGTTGTGGTGATAGGAACTATTTTGGTCACCAGTTAGTTGGCTGACAAAATATTCACCCAACAATTTTTGGTGACTCCGCTGGGGAAGGACAAGTAGTTTGAAGCCTCAAGCTTCAAACTGAAGTGTGACCAGTCCTTTTCCATTTTTGATCCACAATATGGCAACCCCACGCTATACCAAAAGTCAAAGAGCTCAAGGTATTATTGATCCTATCTTTGAGTTGGCATAACAAAGAGATTTCAACTTGCTTTCTCCCCAACCCCAAGTTCAACGATCTAGGAGTGTCCCTCCTACCCGTACCAAGACATCAACACAAGGCAGAGCTACTTTTCTTGTGGTTAGTAGAGCCTTACCCATCCCAATTCTACCCATATTTGTTATCCCTACTTTCAATAATCCTATCATGGCAACTCGAGGCCCCTAGGGTAACTCTTTTGGCCTACTTAATCTAACTCCACCCCTACATGAGCTACCACTCAGTTCAAGGAAGAATTTCCCCAAATTCTTTGGTGATGGAAGAGTCCACCCTGATGAACACATTTCAGCCTTCATCATAGTCTATGGTGTGATAGGGGTGGAATTTGAAGACGTGGAAGTCAGGATTTTTATGGAGACACTACAATGTGCTGTTGTAGACTGGTTTTACCATTTGCAGATTGGATCAGTGATCGACTAGGACATTATCAGAGCCAAGTTTGAAACAAGGTTCAAACCTATAAAAGATGCTCATGCTTTGCTATCCCAACTTACGAAGATGAATAAGGAACCTCATGAGCCCATGAGGGATTTTATTACAAAATTTGATAAGCTGAGAAATAGGATTCCCATAGTTGCTTAGCCCACACCCGAGAACCTCAAATGCTTCTTCATAAACTCACAATTGCCTAAAGTGAGTTTTTTGCTAAGACGTGCTAGCCGCGTAGATCTTGAAGCTACTCAAGACTTAGCCACAGAGTTAGAAGATGACCTTATCTTGGCTGGAAAGATAAGAAGGGATTCAAATAGAGGTGCATCTTCCTCATCTTCTGATAACTCACCTGCGGCCACCACTGATCCAATGGTGTAGAAGCTAGAAAATGAAGTGTTGGCCCTTAGAAGACAAATGGCACAAGGGATGTCATCTACTCCTTCATACAGAGATGTACCAAGGAGGACATTCCCTAATCAGGCACATCAAGGGTAACCCAATCATCTTCCTCCCCTATAAAGGAACCTTGCCATTGAAGCACCTCTAGCCAACTCAACAGTTAGGTATTTGGAAAAAGAGCATCATTTCTCTTTCCAACCTAAGTTTAATCAAGAAAATGATGCTGGTCTCTTCACAGAGGATCAAGAAGAGTCAGTTGGTGACTCCCACATCAGTTTCCTAGATTACCAAGATGAACCCAGAAGTAAAGGTGAAGCATTCGAGGGATCATATGTTGTGGTCACCCAGTCCCAGAATTAGTCAGCTCAACAAGCTGATAAAGGAGAAGTAGATGAACAACCTCAACTTGTAATTTTGATTGCTAAGAATGAGGCCACTCTACCTATCTAGCTAAAGGACCTAGTGATTGCTGAGAAAGTAAGTATCCCAAACATCTTTACACCTTCTACTTTAAATTTATAGATCAGTCCTCCCACCCCTCCCATAAACCAAAAGAAAGAACTCCCATCCCCTATGCCTATTCCAATCCAACCATTTGACATAATTGATCATGTCAAATGTGTCGAGACCTAAATAGTGGCCCCTATAGCCCAAATCTTGTTTGAGTCTTCAGATAGGGATGAAATAGCAGAAGAATTGGTGGAGTGTAGCATAAGTGTAAAATAACCCTCCCCTCCAAATGAAGAAGAATCTAAGATATATGAGGGGGATAATCAAGACATGTGCTGGGCTAAGCTATTAGAACAACAAATTATGGTACTAGGCCATGCTGTTGCCCACCAAAATTAGGAAAAGGAACTCTTTGCCAAGAGAGCAAAGATTCGTGGTTTTTGGACCAAAAGTCAAGTCTTGCTTTGGTGCAAGAAGAAGAGAAAACCAAGGGGAAGACACAAAAAAGTGGTTTCTTGGTGGAGAGTTCCATTCGTTCGTCACTGATTTTGGGGACAAAATGGTTTCTTACTGGTTTATCAGGACGAGACGCCATTATCATTGTCTCATAATGGGTGGCATTTGAAGTGCTTCAAATCTTTAGGCATCAAATAAGTTCATTTGTACATATGTATATTTGTATAGTCTGTTGTTTTATTTTGTTCATTTTGTTTTCATTTTTTAGAGCCTTTCTTTTTGTGTAGCATGACTCTGTAGCCCAATGGCACACTTCAAGGCATTAGAGATTCTAGTTTCTACTCACCTCAGCTATTCTGAGTTGTCATCTGAAGGAAGTTCCCCAACAAGAGCCAGTTGTTGTCCTTGAAAAGTGATTCCTCATTTTTTAGACAACATAGGGCTATTTTGGTCTTACATGGCCAAAATTATTTTTCCCCTTTCCAAAAATTTGTTTTGAAACATTCAATTTTGTCATTTTCTCAAACTTTTTGGTAAAGGGATTAGCAGGTTCAACGGGTTCAAAGGTTTCTTTAGGCAAGTTCAATTAGAAGGGATTAGTTTCTCACACTTGGACACTTTCAGGACAGGTTCAACAGGTTCAAAGGTTCAAGCAATTCAAAGGCAGCCTCAGTCAAAGAAAGAAGGAGTGAGTAGTTGGTTCAATCTGTAGGTTCAATCAATGGGTTTACAAAAAAGTTTGAAAAATCCTCCATGTGTCCCATTGAAGTTCTGTAGAGCGTGATAAGTGTTAGTGTCCATGTCTCCAGCCTTTTCATAAGTTGTAAAGCTTATTTTGATAAGTTTCTTAGAATCTCACAGATGGTGACAAGTGGCAACTATGAAAGGCCCCAATGTATTCATCTAAGAGTAGCAGAAGTGGCCACGTGTCCCCTCCAAAGCTCGATAGAAGCTGACAAGTGTTATTATCTGTAGCTTCTTTCTTCTACTTTTTATTTTCATTAAAGACCATGGTGGGCCTCAGGTAATTCTCAGAAGTAAGCAGAATGCACCAAGTGTTTACATCTGCACAACTAACAAGTGTATTCAGCCCATGCCATGTGTCCCTTACATAGATCGGTAGAGGCCAACAAGTGTCATCATCTGTGAGAGCTTGACTGAGCCCTAAACATTTTTACGATGTTGCAAAGGACTAAGGAGATGGATGCTGCCAAGTGTCAACAGCAAAAGATGCCATGTGTCCTCACCCATCCCTATGGAAGATGCCACGTGGCACTTGTTCAAAAATTGGAAGGCACCACGTGTTAAAGGAAATGAAGGGGATGATAGCTCACTAAAGAATCAAAGCCAAAGGCTACTAAGAAGACCTCGAAGGGCAAGTTCCCTTTGAGAAAGGTTTGAGCCTCAGAGGGCTATGAAAGTTGCCACGTGTCTGCATCTATGCCCCCCTCAGATGCTAATCAGTTTCAAAGCTTATTTTGATAAGCCAATCTTGAAGCTACAAATCCCTCCATGTGTCCTCACCCACGTCACAAGTAGAAAGTGACCATGGCAAGCAAGAAAGACATGAGGAAGTTGCTAGGAAAAATGACGGGCCCACAAATGTCAAATTTGTCTCAATGAAGTGTCTATTGATTTTAGTAGACTTAAAGCATGGACCTGAATGCATTTGAAAAAGCCTAAGGCCAAGATCAAGAGGAGGAAGAGACAAAGAGGGAAATTCAGTGGGAGTTATTTCTAGTAGATGGAGTAGTTCATCGGGTAGATATTTGGGGCTTGTAAACTTTGAAAGTGCCTTTTGTTTGTCCCCTATGAGATAAAGGTAGAATAGACATTTGTGCGGCTAAGAAGGTGATGGAATGAGAGATTCAGGCTTAGGAGGAGGCACTAGAGATGAATCAACATGCCACAGTCAGGGTAGCCACCCTATTCTAGCATGGCCCTTCCTGACAAGACCATAATGCATCTAAGGTATTGAATGCACTAAATGGGTCACTCTATGGGACAAAGTGCCAAGCCTCCCTCAGGCCTCTATATAATTAATCTCTTATATCATTTGGAGGGGACCTTTTTGATTATCAAAAGCAAAACTCTGCCCAAATTGAAAGGCATTACTGAGACTTTGAGCTTAGATTGTAATTCATATTATTTTATCTAAATGAAAAAACAAGTTACTTGCAAACTTTGTGCTGTTATATCTTGTGCTATCTTAGGAGATTGTTCGTATGTCTATTTCCTAGAAGCTTTCTCATCCATTTGATTTAACAAGCAGAACTAGTGGAGGTGATCAGGAAGGTGTCTTGAAGGCCAACTGTGGGATGACGTTGTGCCCCCATAAGTACCTTCAGTGTGTTTGCATTTTCCTTTCTTGTGTAAAGAGCCTTGGAACGATGTGGTGCCCCCATTGTTCTTCATTTTTCTCTCTCAAGTTATTGGTCATGTAACACCCCCATTACCGATTACTTGCTACCTAAAATATTCTTACTGTCTGTTGAAGAACACTTTTGAAATAAGAGAGGTGCCTTCTATCATTGCACCAAGATTTCTACTATTTAGGAAGGAATCTAGCTCTTGGATGAAAGTTGCTTCTGAAAGAAGAGAAGTACCTTCCCCATCACCCAGGATTTCTTCCTTGTTTATCAGCATCATCTCTGAAAGAAGAGAGATGGATGGTTCATCCCACCCCTGTGTCTTACTTTTTACATATATATATAGTATATAGCCTCCATATATTTAATAGGGAACCTCCCCTTGATGAGAGGAGAGATTTGTGATGTCCCTTACTTAGGGGCTCCTTTTTCCTACAAAAGCTCTGATACCACTGTGATGTCCCTTACTTAGGGCCTCTTTTTTCTAAGCAAAAGCTCTGATACCACTGTAATATCCCCTTCAACAGGGAATATAGAAACACAAAAGCTCTGAACAAAGATACGAATTTGTAGAATAAAAATCAAATAACAAGAAACCACAATAAATCTCTTAACTAGAAAATCACTAATATTATTATTGTCCAGATGGTTACAATAGATGTCCTCAGTCATGCATAAAAGAAACATTTAGATACGGCCTTAAAACCTTGATTAACTTTTGCAAATCTAGAAATTAACCCTTGAATCTGTGTGCCTCGGCTTGCTGTGTCGAACACACAGTCACTGACGTCAGTCGATATACTGCTGACGTCGGTCTCTGTCGATCCTTCACTGTCGACGTCGGTCTCTAGTCAGCCGATGTCGGTCACTGGGGATCTCTTTCTGTCATGGTCAGTATCTTCCTGGACGTGTACGGACTTTGTACGACCACCAATAAAGCACAACCTGTCTGTTTTCACCCCTGATATGAAGATATACAATTCTAATACAGAATATCTCTATCTGTATAATTTATTGAATAACAACTAATAAAATAAATACCTAAATTACTGTGATAACTTCAGTGTGAAGTTATCTCTCAAATTCCTTGAAATACTGTGATAACTTCTGTGTGAAGTTATCTCTCAAATCTGTAAACCTCTATGATAACTTCTGTATAAAGCTATCTCTCAATTTGGTAATAGATCAGCTGATATCTCACAGCCTCTGAATCGCACACAATGAAGATTTGACGTTCTCCACTGTAATGGAATCCTAGAACCCTTGGCTCAATCTGCACAGAAGAATTTCTTCAAAATCAATATCAATAATCAATGCATAATCAATAATGGCCTCCATGAGAAACCCTTATACCCTCAAAAAGATATGCTTGCCCTAATTAGGGTTTCTTAAATTAGAATTAGGGTTTCTAATTAAAATTAGGCTAAATAATTAATATTTGATTAAATCAATCAAATATTAATATCTTCCTCAATACATGTCAGATCCTCGAACCGTTCAAAGCTGGTGAACCAGGGAGTGATTCTGCACATGACCATACCAAAATAAAGGCGCTCTACTGCAAGTCAAATATCCCTAAATAATAGGAGCTCAGTCCAAATGTGTCTAAAATAACCTGAATGAAAGCCAACTATAGAAATTCTACAAATTGAAGCCAAGCCAATCTCCATCATGACCCTCTATCCATCTTATTAGCCTACGAAGGTCGCATAATAGGCTAATCATCAAGTCTGTCAATATCCACAAAAAAGGGGACATGACAATCCACCCCTCCAAAAATTGCTTGTCCCCAAGCAATCTCAGAACAATGAACCACTCGATCCACCTGGATCCCAAATGTAGTTATGCTCTGCACTGCTGTGAGTCAATGCAAGTACCTGCAACATCAGCAAAAATAGAACAAAGAGGAACCCATAATCAAATTGGTGAATGCAACTCAACCAACCTCTAAGATCACAAATATCATATACACCTTCCACCATGCTATGCGGAAGGCACACTCCAACTCTGCAACAACTCCCAAATGGAACTATGCCAAGTATGGAGAATCCACACACTGTACCTCTACTGTGGTCAGCATATCTGATCAACTCCTGCTCTAAGTCATGCACCGATAAACTGTCAATCCCATCTACAAAAGAAGGTGCCAATCCATCCCATAACTGATCCCTCTGTAAAGGCGGCACAACCAACTGTACCACACTATCATTTGTGTGAGAAGAATCAATTTGGAGACTCGACTCCACTGGTATCTCAAACTCATCAGAACCAGGTACTCCCAAATCCTAAATATGTGTGTCAGCCTCAACAACATGTTCCTCATCAGCAGCTATAAAAACATACTCATCACCAATACTCAATGTACTAACCTCTGAGTATACCTCCACACTCTGAATGCAAGCATTAGGCTCATCCTCACTATCTAACACCTGAGCTGAACTCACATTAAGACAAAACTCATCCACAACATCCCCAAATGCTCCTACCTGTGAAGATAATGTAGATAAATCATTACCTGAAGATGTGTTAATGTCTCCCTATACTGGATCAGCATGTCTATCAAACTCATCATCCAAACTTTTGCATGTCATAGGGAAAGTACTACGATCCTTAAACCTATCAATTAAACTC
Source organism: Torreya grandis (assembly GCA_037957365.1). NCBI lineage: Eukaryota > Viridiplantae > Streptophyta > Pinopsida > Cupressales > Taxaceae > Torreya > Torreya grandis. The sequence continues at coordinate 109,770 of JARHVA010002054.1, read as the reverse complement.
TTTAACCACATACCGGCTCTAGGTGAGACATTTTTCTCTTTTGTCTAGACATACCATAAATCTTCTGCCAAAAGTTTAGAAATTTTATCCTCCTCCTCAAACAAGATTGTGAACATGATAGAATGCATTGATGCTAATGCATCACTGGAATGAAACTCATCTAAAATATTCCAAAATATGTTAAACATCTTGCAAATTCCACCAATACAACCTACTAACATCATGCTATTTTCAAATCCATACCTTGCAAATGTTTCAAGTAATCTCACCCTCTTTGAGAAATGAGGGTCTCTAATGTCATCCAACTTTTCGAAGCTTTTTACCATGGCATGAAGTACCTCTCTCATAATCCGATCATCATAAAAATTAAAGCCAACTATTATCCTCATGATTTCACTAATGCAAGAGAGAGTTGCAAGTCTTACCACCTCATCATGATGTCTCAATAATCGGGGCTTCACCAAAGAATCAAACGCTGGAGATAACGCTGTTTGCATCTCATAAGAATTTGACTGCTCAACCTTGCTTAAATAAATTTCTAACTCCTCCAAAGTTTTTAGAATGTCATCTGCTTGCTGGAATGGATTATCTAACTTCTTCTTTGCATTGTGCATTCTTTCTTCCAAATCTTTGACACCTGTTAAAGCCATACTGATAATCGAATTCAATCTAAAATAACCCAATTAGGCTGGCAAGACATTGGCTCTGATCTACCCAACAGGATGGTAGGAATTTGGCTCTGATACCACTGTGATGTCCCTTACTTAGGGGCTCCTTTTTCCTACAAAAGCTTTGATACCACTGTGATGTCCCTTACTTAGGGGCTCCTTTTTTTCTCCAACAGCTTTGATACCACTGTGATGTCCCTTACTTAGGGCCTCTTTTTTCTAAGCAAAAGCTCTGATACCACTGTAATATCCCCTTCAATAGGGAATATAGAAACATAAAAGCTCTAAATAAAGATATGAATTTGAAGAATAAAAATCAAATAACAAGAAACCACAGTAAATCTCTTAACTGGCAAATCACTAATCTTATTATTGTCCAGATGGTTATAATAGATGTCCTCAGTCATGCATAAAAGAAATATTTAGATACGGCCTTAAAACCCTGATTAACTTTTATAGATCTAGAAATTAACCCTTGAATTTGTGTGCCTCAGCTTGCTATGTCGAACACACAGTTGCCAACGTCGGTCGATATACTACCGACGTCAGTCTCTGTCGGTCCTTCACTACCGACGTCAATCTCCAGTCGGCTGATGTCGATCACTGGGGATCTCTTTTTGCCATGGTCGGTATCTTCCTGGACTTGTACGAACTTTGTATAGCCACCAATAAAGCACAACCCATCTATTTTCACCCTTGATCTGAAGATATACAATTCTAATACAAAATATCTCTATCTGTATAATTTATTGAATAACAACTAATAAAATAAATACTTGAATTACTGTGATAACTTTTGTGTGAAGTTATCTCTCAAATTCCCTGAAATACTGTGATAACTTCTATGTGAAGTTATCTCTCAAATCTGTAAACCTCTGTGATAACTTCTGTATGAAGCTATCTCTCAATTTGGCAATAGATTAGCTGATATCTCACAGCCTCTGAATCGCACACAATGAAGAGTTGACATTCTCCACTGCAATGGAATCCTGGAACCCTTGGCTCAGTCTTCACAGAAGAATTTCTTCAAAATCAATATCAATAATCAATGCATAATCAATAATGGCCTCCATGAGAAACCCTTATACCCTCAAAAAGATATGCTTGCCCTAATTAGGGTTTCTTAAATTAGAATTAGGGTTTCTAATTAAAATTAGGCTAAATAATTAATATTTGATTAAATCAATCAAATATTAATATCTCCCTCAATACATGTCAGATCCTCAAACCATTCAAAGCTGGTGAACCAGGGAGTGATTCCACACATGACCATACCAAAATAAAGGCGCTCGTTGCATTTCAAATATCCCTAAATAATAGGAGCTCAGGCCAAATGTGTCTAAAATAACCTGAATGAAAGCCAACTATAGAAATTCTACAAATCAAAGCCAAGCCAATCTCCATCATGACCCTCTATCCATCCTATTAGCCTATGAAGGTCGCATAATAGGCTAATCATCAAGTCTGTCAATGTCCACGAAAAAGGGGACATGACAATCCGCCCCTCCAGAAATTGCTTGTCCCCAAGCAATCTCAGAATAATGAACCACTCGATCCACCTGGATCCCAAATGTAGTTATGCTCTACACTGCTGTGAATCAATGCAAGTACCTGCAACATCAGCAGAAGTAGAACAAAGAGGAACCCATAATCAAATTGGCGAATGCAACTCAACCAACCTCTAAGATCACAAATATCATATACACCTTCCACCATGCTATGCAGAAGGCATGCTCCAACTCTGCAACAACTCCCAAATGGAACTATGCCAAGTATGGAGAATCCACACACTGTACCTCTACTGTTGTCAGCATATCTGATCAACTCTTGCTCTAAGTCATGCACTGACAAACTGTCAATCCCATCTACAAAAGATGGTGCCAATCCATCCCATAACTGATCCCTCTGTAAAGGCGGCACAACCAACTGTACCACACTATCATTTGTGTGAGAAGAATCAATCTGGAGACTCGACTCCACTGGTATCTCAAACTCATCAGAACCAGGTACTCTCAAATCTTGAATATGTGTGTCAGCCTCAACAACATGCTCCTCATCAACATCTACAAAAACATACTCATCACCAATACTCAATGTACTAACCTTTGAGTATACCTCCACACTCTGAATGCAAGCATATTATTATTTTGTGATAAAATTGAATCTATAATCTAATCTAATGGAATTTGGGATAAAATTGATAAATATATGACATTAAATTATGTTGTGCTCAATTAGTTACTTTGTCTCACAATCCAACAACAAGTTTTTCTTGGAGACCACGAGAAATTTCTTGATGTAGTATTTGTGAGACATGATTGTGTTTCAATTAGAAGACACTACCCATTGTATTACTATAAGTTTGACTTATATTTTATACATGGAGTCATTACAGAGTCTAATTTATAAGGTTTTTAGGAGTTTTACAAGTTTTATAGGATTTGATGAATGACACACTAAAAGTTAGTATATTAGCCTGCCTTTCATAGAGTGAGCTTTGGGATAAAGCTCCTTATAGTCATTGAAATATGTTGGCATTGTAATCCACCCACGTGTGTTTTATTTTTTTGTATAGGCACTAGATAATTTAATAGTTGAAAAAGGACATTGCACCCATTTGGATAAAATGGGCAATGTATAAAATAACATGCCTCAAACTTTATGGCTTAACGATGTAGTGTGTGAAAGTGGGTAGGCAGGTTTACCTAATTGGCCTTTAATGTACTATGCTTTGCTTATATTTTATGAAATATTTTCTTATCTAAAAATATGGGTGTTCTTTATATATTGATGTAGCATGAACTATACTTGTCTATGCCAGTTCAATATTATAAACCTTTTGATAAAACTATTTAAGTTGTGAGGGTCCTAATACAACCATTTGTGTGCCTTGGGCGAGTAAATATTTTGGAGATAATGTGATGATGATAGATGGTGGATAATTTTTGGATATAATTCTTAATGGCGTAATGACAAAATGATCCAACAAATTCCTAATGCCTTGTCATAACCAATAAAAGTGTGTGGAGTCCAAACTTCCCATTCATTAATTTGAAAATATAAAAGTGGATGCAAGATTTGATGTGGCACTCAATGTATGTGTGCTTGTGAGGATAGTATAGTTGGTTATAAAATTCTAGCAATGTTTTGGTAACATCAAAATATCTTGCATTCTTAGCATAATACACCTCATAGATGAGTCATTTATGAGGTGTGCTATTAGGGACACAAATATGTCCAAGATTTTAAATAATCTTGTCAGACATTTAGAAATCATGAACATTTTCACCATGTGTAAGGGTGGTATATGTCCATGTAATGTTGTAATCTACTAAGTAGAGAGCTATCTAGTTATATAATTTATGGTTGTGCATATTAATCACCATGATAAATGCTTGAACTGGCTTGTAGTTGAGGTAATTTACTTCTTTATTTTATTTTGCAATCTCTTACTTGATTACCATATGGATTTGTTACAAGTATTTCATCCAATTCATATGTCATGAGGTCCCTAGATTTATGTATGCATACAAGAACTAGAGCAACTTGTAATTTTATTAATGATTATCTCACTACCCAAGATGTCAAGATACCATTACTTGAGTACTTGTAAGATGGCATGTAAACCTATATTCAATAGGTGGAGTAACATTGAATTGTGTCACTAAATGTATCTAATTGAGAATCGAACAAATTTTCATGTTTTGTGAATAGTGCACTAAATACATAGTTAGATGCATTGGTCTCTATATGTAAGGATTAGCAAAATAAAGGATGCACAAAGGTATTGTTTGAGCTCCTAAAATGCATGTTGAGGTGCATATGTCCATTGGAAGGTTGCTTTAGCATAGATAATATGGTTTAAGGTCATTATATGTGGAAAATATGAGGATAAACTTGCAGTATTTAAGTTTTCAAGACCAAGAAAACTCCTTAACTCAATGTGGTTACGTAGAATTGGCCAATCTTGTATTAATTTTATCTTCTTTGGATCTACATGGATTCCTACATGAATGATGATGTAAAGTAGATAATAAAATCTATGTGGTATCAAATGTACAATTGGATAAGTTGAATTAAAGCTTATGTTTGCATAGTGTGTTTGTATCAGACACTCAAGATGTGTTCCATATGATCCTCTAAGGTTTTTATAAATATGAGGATGTCATCCAAGTGGAAAATAGAGGAGGATTTGGTGAAGGGCATGAGTATGTTATCCATAATGCACATGAATTTCATTGTCACATTGGTGAAGTCTAAAGGAATAACTAACCATTCATATAATCACTCAATTTTTTTGAATGATGTATTCTAAACATATTCAAGATGGACTAGTGCCCAATGATAACATGTCTTCATGTCAATCTTGGTGAAGTATTGTGCACCTCAAAGCAAATCCATGAGGTCATCAATGTGCTAGTGGATAGTGAATCTTCATCATTATCTTGTTAAGTGAACTATAGTCAACACACAAACTTAATGAGCCATCTTTATTTGGTATGATGACTATTTGTTAACTATAAAGAGAAGATATCCACTGAATTTGACTATTTGTTTATTACTAGTAGTTTCGACCCTGTTGATGATGGAAAATGTACCATCAATGAATCAACCCTTTCACCTATTGCAAAGGTCAAGGTAGAATCATACAAATCTAATCATGGGGTTCTAAAGGTTCAACTATGATCCTAAAGATTCAAGGGGGGTTTATAAATTCTAGAAAATAATCAATAAGTTATCAAATGTAGCAGATTCTATTATATCAATTAGAAATCTATTTTATCAAATCATGAATTAATTAAGATAAGAATCTATAATCTATTCTATCTAACAGAGAAACCTATGAGTTAGATGATCTCTTGAAGAATAGAAATTTGATTCAATAAATATTTGTATATTTTAATAATATCTTGCTTCTTGCTGAATATCCTCCAAGTTAACTCCAAAGTTAACCCAAAACATAAAGAAATAGATATAAGAAAAGATAAAAGATAATATATTCAAGCACATAACAAATAAAAAAGAGACACAACAATAAATAACTAAAGACAAGAAAACAACTAAACTAAGAAAAGGACTAAACAATTTTAAAGCAACCAAATCTAAACTAGAGTAACTTAGTATAATCAAAAGACAAACCAAAAATAAGATAAAACTAAAAAATAAAAAGATAAAATAAATAATATAAGACTAAACAAAAATAGAATTTAATCTAATAAACTATGAAACAACTATCAAATAACAAGCCTAAATTAAACAGAAAAGACTATTTAATTGGAAACTCAAATAGATCTAGAAACTAATTAAGATTAAGACAACACACAAAAGAACTTAAACTCTAAAACAAAAATAAAATAAAGAAAAGATTAAAAAGGAATATCTACTACTATCTAACTTAAAGAAATAATAAGAATTAAACTAAGGAATTAATGATCTCTAAAATAAAACTAAAACTGAAAACAATCTAAGAGAGAAACTAAGAAAAAGAAATAAAACTAGATTAAAGAAAACTTAAAAGATAAAATTATATTAAAGTTAGAGTCAAAATAGATTACAATAAAGCATGTGAGTCTCAAAAGAGAGTCGTCTTAGCAGAAAAGAGATAAATTTATTGAGAAAACCAACATTCTTCCTTTACAATAATTTGAGTGACAACTTTACAATCAAAATAGATTAATGAATTGCACAAAATAATGAAGTATTCATTATTTTTCAGGTTGAATACTTGGAATCTACGAATAGGACTACAAATAGTAATCATCAAAAGATGTTAAGCTTAGAAAAAATTAGATAATCAGTATTAAATGATAATAAAAGTTGGATATACCTATGTTGCATAAGTAATTACTCAACTATCAGATAAAGTACTATTGAGTCTAGTTGTAAAAGTTGTACTATCTTAGAGAAGTTGCATAGAAAGAAGAAAGATGAATGATTGAATTCAAAAAATGTCTAATTATTCAATACTTATTATTATTTTATCTTAAAATGAGTCTTTGATCTCCTTAATACCTTCAAACTTAGTTGTAAATAAGTTATAACTAGCTTTAGTTAGTTATTAGTTTATGCTAACTAATTAATTTTTTTCAAAAAGTCAATTAATTATAAACAAGTATTGGTTAAGGACATGTTTAATTAAGACTTAAGAGTCTTAATTGATCAAGTTATTTTAAAATAGTTTGGGGTACTAATCCTAACACGTGGGGACCCTCATCACTTAATATAATAAAAGACATATTTTAACCATAAAATAGATAAGTCAAAGTTCAATAAATTATATTTATATTAAACCATAATGCATGTCAAAATAGTTTAAGCATATATATTTATATCAAATTAAATCTACTGCATCCCCAAAATATTAAAAATTTGAAGTTAAGTATCAAATTGAAAATAAAGTTCTACCATGAAATAGTTCAACTACAAAGTTTATCTAGTGGACATCCAATAATCCTCTGAGTCTGAAATTAATTTAATCATAGGCTTATCTTGTGCATTAAGGTACACATTATATTCCATCTTAGTAGTGGGAAACTCGACTGACTTCATCCTGAAATCACTGATGCTATCATCAACTTCTAATTTGATTCTTTTTAACATTATGACTTCCATGGGTGTATCGGGATTAGAATGAATTTCATCTCTCTTTTATATATCTCTTTTTTATATAGTTGGAAGTGGAAAATCCATTTTCTTTCTCCTACCATCATGTCCATGTATTCCCAAATTCAAGCTTTTAGATTCTAAGATAGGCTCACTATGGGTAGCTACTAAACTTAACCTTTTATATTTCATAATAGTATATCTACAGGAAGGATTAGGTTCAATTATGTATATAAATGAATGGATAGATTTACAAAGTTTTTAGCATGGATAATCTCAATTTAAAATTATATGGCCTAATTAGTAGGATTAGGTTCAATTACTGGCTGCACTCTTTTAGGAGACTGAATGGGAAGGTGTTGTGGATTATTCTCTAAGTGATGAGAACTTAGAGAAGAACTACTCTATGAGTGGGATCTTGCTCTAAATATATGGCCATAAAAATCTCTATTTACTCTATGGCCTTTATTAACTGGGTTAAAATGCAAGTTATTAAATATATTCTAGAAGTTAGGATCCGAGGCATCAAAAAGTATAAACATCCTAGTTCTCCTGTTGAACTTGAAACAAAAACATCTTGCATAGAAACCACCTCTATGAAAGTTCCTATTAAGATTAGGTTGATTCACATCACTACTAGAATTCTTTTCCCAACCCCTATCATCACCACTTATAGATGACTTAGGATGATTTCACCTAGACATTATGAACAATCTATAATATAACAATTTCAAAACTAAAAATTAACAAACTTCTCAAAAGAAGCAAAAATGAAAATCCATATACTATCATTTCTCAACAAACTAAACTAAACTAAATTGAAAATCATCTAATTGAATAAAATTTCCATTTGAATCTTCAAATATTATCATAATTTTATTTTAAAATATCTAAATGAAATTCTAAATTTAAACCAAGTATCTGTTAAAAAATTCCACTGATCCATGAACACATGATTGTGCCTTTAAAACCAATATCATTTATTTTCATAAAATCCTAATGACTTTCTAAATTTTCTATCTTCTCTAAGTCAGCTAAAAAACTAAGCCATTTTAAAATGAAGATATAAAAAATCTAGTAAAATATTTTAAAGTGACAACACCAAATTAAAATTGAAACATATTTATTTACCTAATGTAGTCCTTATGTAGATTTTAACTAAGAAATAACTGGCTCATCAAAGAATTACAATTTCAATATCCAAATTTAAATCAAGACCCATGACCTCAATTCTTAGATGTAAACTTAATAGAAAACCCATATCCTTTTAAAGTCAACACAATGACTAAAATTGTTGGATGGGGTTTGAGAACATAGAAATCCATAATAAATATTTTACAACTTTGACATATTCCCACAAAATAGTTGATTGGGTTATTTAAAACCTCCTATACAAAACCAAACTAAATCTATTTGAACAAACTAAAATTGCCTCTAATAATGAGAACTTAAGTTTCAAAAATAACCAATATCTTATGAAGTCAAAATCCTTAGAATATTCAAAGATAAATACAACATATTGGCTCCATAATTCATACATAAACAACTAGGCTTAAAACCAATCCTTGCAACTTCAAAGTACTGATATTTTTGAATTTCAACAATATACATGCACCATGATTCTCAAATATACAGACAATTTTTTTAATACATGCAGACTATTGTAGTATATTTTATATCAAAACCTTGATGTCATTTTCCATGCAATAAACTCTTTCTCTGAAACTAAAATGAATTGCATGCATCATACGAACAACAAACCAATCACTGCAAAAAAGATTCTCACAAATGTTTTAGAAAGTCCTTATAAAAAATTATTTTGAGACTATCAAATACCCATGTCACTGAACAAATTTGTCAACATACACATCTACCACACCAATCTACTTCAACATTTTGAAAAACTACTACATATACATATCTTTATAGAAACCACAAACTTTTTTTGTTTCGATAGACTTTGTCAACGAAAATTAGGTCTCAAACCAAAAACTACCTTTATTCTTTCAACAAACTAGACTATAAAAAATAGAAAGTTTATTTTCCATATTCATGCATGCTGAGCACTATTCTTTTTCAAAAATATTGATACACAGAAAAATCTTTGGTCATCTATCAAGAAATCAAACATGTAGAGCCATTCCCAAAACTTCAATCTTTGACAAAAATATTAACAGAAAATGACCCAAAATATCATATATATGAACTGAGACCTTCAAAAAAACTCTTTTAAGATAATATTATTCTCAAAATACATCATTGAATAAATAGGAGCTTTTTGTATGCATGTTAATAATAACCAAAAAACCTCAGCTTTCATCTTTTTCATCATAAATACAAACTATAGACAATCAATAACAAATCCAATCATACAAATAACAAATTTATTTAATATACTTAAGAAAATATCAGTAACTCTTAAAATGTCTACATGGATCTAGTTTTGTAAGATTTTTTCATAATATAGCCCCTAATTATTAAAAAATAGCTTAGATTTTCCATGAATAGTCATGCAAATCCAATATCTCAAGTCAAGACTTATTCCCTTGATGTAACAATGCAAATTTCATCTTAAACCATCATTAATACTTCAAAAATTCATTCAACATTGTATAAGCATACCCAAAAACACACCCTAAAATATTTCTGACATGAATTCTCTGATTTCCACCATTGTACCCTCCAAATCTCAACAAACTAGAGCTCTGATTCTATAAAAAGCTTGTCAAAATTGAACCAAAAACCAATAAACTAAAAACTTATATCCACCACCTCCTCATCATAATCAACTGAGTGTTGTGCTTGAATCTCATTGGTTAGCATTTACTAAAAATGTACTTAGTGACCCTACCATTTTGTTATTGGCATTGACAAAATTAGTTAGCACTAAACCTTCATGTTTAAACCTTAACCGACCTCCTCAAATCGAGGTAGTCACAAATAACATTAAATTTCAATGCCGCCAAATATTCATAATAATCTCGAAGCATCAGAGACATGCTTTGCTTTAAGTTTTCCATCCAACTCACCTTGCTATGGTGGATCATGCCATCAATCAAAATGAATCAATAAACATGCATTGTATACAATCCACAGGCCTTTCAAAAACATAACTTATAGTTAGGAAAAAAAAAACATATTTCATGATGGACCTCTATAAACCCTTGCAAATGTTTATGCTTTATCATCGTGACCCGAAGGGTCTTAATAATGCTATGTGATAAACTTTTTAAACCATTTTGAATATCCTAAGCCTTTTGAAAATATAGATGAGGATTATCTTAACATCAAAGAGCACTTTAGTCATCATATTTCATGAAATATGTCTAAGGTCTAACCTCCTCATTATAAATCTCTAAGCCCAATGAAACAATTGAATGCCCTCCATGTCTCAAAAATTATGCTTTTAAAAATAGACTTAGAATAATAGTTAAGATCTTGAGATTAATAATGGCTTACATTTTAAATCGAATATCAGAACCTTAGAAATTATAAGGATAATAATATTATGATATGCAATATAAAACCTAAATTTTGACAACATCACCAAATCACTTGAAGCACATCAACATTTCAAATGTCCATTATACCAAAAGTAGTTAATAAAATGAGCCATGAATCTAGCCTTTACCTTATAGCACTTCAAATAATAGATGCATTGATTTTTAATATATAGTATATTCAAATGTGATAATTATTCATATAACACCATCATCTATTCTGAATCAGAAATGATATCATATCATTTATGAAAATCAAAGAATCATCATAATCTACTCAACTATCAAAAACTAAAAATTGACTACTACTTGAAAAGCTATCTCAAAACTACCTTGATTGAAAAATAAGATAATTGATCATATACAGAAATGTATATGCATATTTTATTCATTAATCCACCATGATTTTTGAAACCACTTGAAACATAAATATGAATTAAACAACCAATTATTATCATTTCATAATCGAAAACATGCCTCTAAAAATATTATTAATCAACTAGATCCTTGACATAGTTTTAGATTTCATGACAGGGTCATCTCTATGGCAAAAAGTATTAGTTTTTTGAAAAAATTAAGGGGTGTAAAAAATAGGCATAACATTAACGACCTTGCTAGTCAATTTTGTGTGATGAATTTGAGTAGAAATAAATTGCCTATTAATACAAACATAATTCTCTTGAAAATGTTATCCAAGAAAGTCTTTTCTCAATTAACTAAGCATGAACCCCTTTAAATAATGATTATTTAGTAAGGGATGGATTGTTCAGCTAGCATGGAATGAAGAAAGAAAGTGATAGAAAAAAGAAGTTTATGCTAGATGCACAATCAAACATAGATGCCTCAAGTACAAATATTAAAATGAAATAACACTTTAACAACCAAATACAACTTAACATGTATTTTTCATTTATTACAAAAACTAAATTTGTAAGAGTAACTTTTAAGAATTAATGATACTTACAATAAATTTGCATTTTCATTGTATTCTTCCATCACAATGTGACATTTCTCCATATAAAACCTTCACTAATCATTTCAAGGCAAAGTACAGTGAAAAAACAACAACAAATAGAAACAACAACCAATAAAAGGCACATAACTGAACAACAAAATAAAATAAAATAATCCAAAAACAAAATAGAAAAATAAAGCAAAAAATCAAACTGAAAGATAACTAATCATGGAATGGTTTCAAGTGATGGTCGTTAACTGAGTAAGATAACCAATTTCCTTCAAGATCTTTAAGATGAAATGTCATATTTCCTAAAACTGTGGCAATTCTATAAGATTCAAGCCATAACAAATTAAACTTATGATACTTTTCAGGATCCTCATGGGCTTTATCCCACTATAAAACTAAATCACCAACATTAAACTTTTTGTTAGAAACTTTTTTATCAAAAGTTTTTTTTTAATTTTTTTTTAGTTCTTTCTAATTTCTATAATGTTGTTACTTTAGATTCATCAAGAACTACTAAATCATGCAATCTTTGTTTAATTAAATTTGTATTTTCAACTACATATTATAAGGTAGTCCTAACTGAAGAAATTTGAAGTTCTATCGACAAAGTAGCTTCAAACCCATATGTTAACATAAAAGACAAATATCTAGTTTCTATTTTAACAATAGTTCTATCAGCCCATAAAGCTTCAAAAAAAATTGGATACTAATTTCCTTTATTATCACAAACTAGTTTTTTCATAATAGAAATCAAATTTTTATTTGTGGACTCAACTTGTCTATTTTCTTGCAGATAATACTTAGATGAATGACTAGAAATAATAGAGTATTTTTTTAAGAATTCTAAAAATTTATTTGAAATGAACTGAGGTCTATTATCTAAAATAATTTCATATGGGACTCCAAATCTAAAAAAAATTTGATTTTCTAAGAAAGAGATTACTTCACTTATGATTGAACTCTTAAGTGCCTTAGCTTCTGGCCACTTAGTGAAATAATTTATGGCTATCAAAATATATCTATGACCTATAAATGGAGGTGGGTGAATATCTAAAATAATTTCAATGCCCCATTTTGTAAAAGGTTTTTTAGGAATAACAAGATTTAAAGGCATTACAGGGAGTTTACTCTTTCAACAAACAATTGACAAGGCATGCAAGAACGAACCAACTTATAAACATCCTGAAACAAATTAGGCCAATAATAACCTGCTCTTAGAATCTTTTAAGCCATTATTTTTTTAGCATAGTGTCCACCACATTTACCTTAATGACAACCTCTAAGAACTTTTTGTGTCTAATTATGAGTAAGACATCTCAACAAAACTCCATCTCTATTATGATAAAACAAAAAAAATTCTAACAAGCAAAAATTTAATGCTTTTAGTCTTAAAGAACATCTTTGTTTTTGTATCTAAATTATTAAGATAGACTTGATTTTAAAAATAATAAACTAAGTCATGGTACCAATCATCTTCAACCAACAAATAATTTCATTCATTCATTTCATGACCAAACTTAAATTTTTTATAAAATTCAACAACTTTCATGGTCATTAAATGTGGTTTTGCATTTAAATTTTCATCAACTGATAAAATTAAAACATTAATATCTAAAGAAGCATTTTTAGTTAAGTGTTTTACCAATTCATTACCTTTAATTATTCTAAAAGTTTTGAATTCAAGATCAAACTCTTGAATATGTAAAATCTACTTGGTAAGCCTTCCCTAAATGGTTGGTTTTTTTAAAAGATAAGACAAAATAGGTACATTATAATGCACAAAAACTTTGTTTCTCATCAATAAATATTGAAATTTAATCAAGAAGGAAACTAAGGAGAAAATAAATTTCTCAATAAGGGGGTACCTAGTTTTTGCATCTTTTAACACTTGGCTCATATGTCCAATTGGTTTATCCTCATTATTTTCAAATTATTGAGTTATTATGGCTCTAATAGCTTTTTTTATAGAAATAACATAGAGAATGAATGCTTTTTTAAAATCAAGCTTACTAAGAACATGAGCACTTGCAATGGTATTTTTAACACAATTAAAAGTTGATTCAACACTCTCATCGCAACTATATATTTTATCTTTCTTAAGCAAAAATTGCAATGGATTAGACTTGTTAGCAAAATTTGAAATAAATTTTCTAAAAAAGTTTATTTTACCAAAGAAATATCTTAAACTAGATTGATCTTTGGAAGGAGTTAACTACTTAATAGCTTTAACCCATTCAGTGTCAATTGAAATTCCATCCTTTGAAATAATGTGTCCTAACAACTTACCCTTAGTCACACAAAAAAATAATATCTTTGGATTCAAATAAATTCAAATTTTTTTTACATCTTGTGAATACTTCACAAATATGGTCTAAATGCTTTTTCCTCTTTTTAGAATGCACAACGAGACCATCTAAATAGACTTGAGTAATAATACCAATCAAATCATCAAAAGTAACATGCATAGATCTATAAAAAGTAGATTCTATATATATATCAATCCAAAAGGCATTCTATTATAAGCAAAAGTACCTCTATGAGTGGTAAAAGTAGTTTTATGTCTATCTTTAGGATTCACAAAAATCTGATTATAACCTAAAAATCCATCTAATAAAGACATCATTTATAATCCTATAACTTGCTATAAAATCTGATTTATACTTGGTAGAAGAAAATTGTCTTTAACACTATCTTTATTTAGATCTCTAAATTCAACACAAAATGCCATCATTTTTATTTCTAACTGAAACTAGATTAGCTACCCATTTTGAATACGTTACAGAAAAATAACACCAACATCAATCATATTGTCTAACTCTTTGTTAATGATGTCTTCTAATAAAGGGTTGATTATTCATATTTTCTATCTAATAGGTTTGATTCCAGGATTAATAGATATATCATGTCTAATAATTATAATATCATACCCTTTAAGATCCTTATAAGACTGAGTAAAAATGTCAATAAATTCTTTAAATAATTTAATGATTTTAACCTTCTCATTAGCAGTCACTTAAATTTCTAAATAAACATACTTTGGATCTTTTTCAATGCCTAAATTGATAGAAATGGTCTCATCTATGATTCTCTTTGATGGTTCTTTTGTTCTAGAGATTTTAGGTTGATCATTAGGTGTGAACATAGATTCTAAACTCACTAAACTAGTAGGTAATTTGTTAATAATTAATTGCACATAATCTTCACATTTTAGTATGTAGTCATCATGATCAAAATAATTACCTTTAATAAATAAATTTATATGTTTATCATAACTAAAAACAGGCCAATTATCATTAACATCAAGAATTTTAAGATGAAAAATTTCAACAAAAAAAAGTCTATAGTAGGTTTAATCTCACTTGAAGTTGGATTGGAGGCATAAAAAGAAAGCTTATCAGCTCTAATGTTGAATTCTCTAAGAATATACGTAATTTTAAATGCCACAAAATGTTTAAGTATCGATTAAACCCTTTTTGTGTAATGGTGTAGATGAGTTTGATTAGTCTTATAAATCTTATGAACTTGTCTAACAACTAACTCTTAATCTCCAAAAACTTCTAAATGTTTAATATTCAATTCTATTATCTTTTTTAAACTCAAACATAATGCTTCAAATTCTACTATATTATTAATATTTTTAAAATACAATTTGAAGGCATAAGAAAAAATCTTATCTATAGGAGAAATCAAACAAATTCTAGCACCATTACCTTATTGAGAGCAAGCTCCATCAAAGTAAAGTGACCATAAAATATTATTTTCAAATATTTCTTCATGCTATTTTTTGGTTCATTTAAATTCAACTATCCATAAGTCCCAATTCTAGTTTCAATGTAAGAAATATTAGAAGAAAAAGGTAACTCAATAGATGTACCAAAAAAATCTTCCCTTTTAATGAATGTAATTTTATTATTAATAGGAACCCATGTTATATCTTTTCCAACAAAATCTCTAGTTGCCTTAGACCAATCTCTTCTTAACAACATTACATAATTACTAGAAATATCTAATCCTTGAACATTAATCATGCATCTAATCCATTCATCTTGTGCAATTTCGATGACTATATAATGAAATTTACCACAACTCTTTGCTTGTCTAGAATCAAAACTAGTAAGCTTCTAACTATCTACTTCATAAGATATACCTAATTGATATGCAATGGATTTAAGCATAACATTCTTTGAGGCACCTGTATCTAAAATACAATTATGAATTATTTTGTTAGCAATTTTGACTGTAACATATAAAATAGGAATGTAATTAGTAGGAGGGTCAAACTTTTGAGCATAAATATGTTCATAATTATTTTATTCTTGCAAGCTTACATCAACTCTAGAATTTTTAACAGCCTCATTGATGTTATCAAGATGACTTGGAAGACTGGCTACCTGTAGTAAATAAAATCCAACCTTAATTATTGATAAACCATCAATTATGTTATAATTTTTAACATCAATCTGTCTAAATTTCTTATATTTATAATGTTGATATTGACTATTATTATATCTAGTTGAGAAAAGAATATTTTGTGTAGTATTTTCATTTGAATTATTAGCATTATTCTAAACTAATTTTCCTTTATCTATTTTCCCTTTATCATTATAAGAAAGTTTATCATTTGTTATTTTATTATTTTGACGGAAACTATAATTTTTATTCTTAATATTTATAACATAAACATTTTCTTTTTTGATAGATAATCAAAAGTGTTTATATTATACACTAGATATTCAAATATCTCATCTTTTCCATGAATAAACTTCTTGAATTTAAGAACAACAAGACACGTGTTTAAACTATGATCAAGTTCAAGAACATTATAGTAATAAGCAATATCATCATTTTTATCTTCTTTACTATTTCTATTTGAGGAAGAAAGTTTATCATTAAGCTATCTTTTAACAGCAACAAACTCATTGCCTAGACTTTGTATGGCCTTTAATTTTTTTTAATTATATGAATTTAAGTCTATAAAAAACCTATCTTTAAAACTAATGGATTTAATCTTATTTTCATATTCAATACATAAACCTAAAGTTTCACTAAATTATGTAATGTCTTTATCTTCTAAAGTCATTTTATACTTTAAAGGTAAAGCATTTCAAAAATAAAGTCTAAATAACTTTTTAGAAGGTCTAAGATCATGAAGGATCTTTTGATGCAGCTTAGTGAACCTAAAAATGAAATGATAAATAGTCTCACCTGGATCAATAAAAAAATTTACAAGGTCATTGACTAGATCAAAATCTTCTTTAGCTTATCCAAAAGACAACTCTAGCCAATCTTCAACATCTTTCCAAGTGTCAATAACTTTAGCAGGTAGAATAACAAATGCGTGATAAGTTTTTTATTTCTAATGTTTAGGCAAAAACTCTTAAGCAAATATTTTCATTAATTATTTTAAGATTAACACAAATCAATCTAAAATCTTCTAAGTGATCTTTCCAAGATTCTCCAGTAGCACCAAATTTTTTTGTATATTCAATCCATTAAGAGAAGGTAACTTACCAAGATGATTTCTAAGATTAATTAGGTTAACATAAATCCATGGTATTATAACTATCTGATGCTCTTCTTGAGCTTCTACTTCATCTTCACCTTCAATGAGATCATCTTGTTCTCTATTATTTTTCAACCCATGAATTAGATCCTCTAGCCTCTGCTCTACTACTAGTTGTTCTCCCACTAATTGATATACCATTAGAAGCTTTATCAATTTCTATCTGAATAGATTGGTTATCTTGAACTTGATGCACTTGATCTAATAGCAAATTTATAATAGCATTTTTAGTAGGCAAAATAAAATCATCAAAAAGAAAAAAATTAGAAAGAAAATGAGTTCTAGACCCAAGATTAACATCCAAAACTCTTTCTCTATCTTCTTGAATTCTTATATTTGAATTCAAAATGTCTCTTTGAGTCTCATGTGTAATATTGTAATACCAATCAATTTCAAATTCTGTAATATCTTCTTCTTTATTTATGACTTCAATAACTTGATGAAGACTTTTAGGATGATTACCCCATGCATAACATATTAGATTGAAATCAACAACTTGATCATCTTATATATCTATTCTAGGTTGGATAATAGGAGGTTGTTGACATCCAAGTACCATTATCAAGAAGAAAATAAAACTAAAAACAAAACATATTTTTGAATGAGTATTCCCCACGAAGTCACCAAATTTATTGATGATGGAAAATGTACCATCAATGAATCAACCTTTTGCTTATCATGAAAGTTACGGTGAAATCATACCAATCTAATTATGAGGTTTTAAATGTTCAATTATGATCATAAATATATGGGGGGGGGGGGGTTTATAAGTTCTAGGAAATAATCAATAAGTTATCAAATGCAATATATTTCATTATATCAATCGAAAATCTATTTTATCAAATCATGAATCATTTAAGATAAGAATCTATAATCTATTCTATCTAATAGAGAAAACCTATGAGTTAGATGATCTCTTGAATAATAGAAATCTGATTCAATAAATATTTGTATATTCCAATAATATCTTGCTTCTTGCTAAATAGTATTCAAGTTAACTCCAAAGATAACCTAAAACATAAAGAAATAGATATAATAAAAGAGAAATGATAAGATATTTAAGCACATAAAAAATAAAAGGACACAATAACAAACAATCAACTAAATACGAGCAAATAACTAAATTAAGAAAAGGACAATAAACTATTTTAAAGCAACTAAATCTAAAGTAGAGTAACTTAGTCTAATCAAAAGATAAATAAAAAATAAGTTAAAACTAAGGACTAAAAAGATCAAATAAATAATCTAAGACTAAACAAAAACAAAATTTAATCTAATAAACTATGAAACAACTATCAAATAACAAGTCTAAATAAATAAAAAAGACTATTTAATTGAAAATTCAAACAGATATAAAAACTAATTAAGATTAAGACTAAACACTACAGAACTTAAACTCTAAAACATAATTAAAAAGGAATGTCTACTACTATCTAACTTAAAGAAATAACAAGAATTAAACTAAGGAATTAATGAACTCTAAAATAAAACTAAAATTAAAAATAATCTAAGAGAGAAACTAAGAAATAGAAATAAAACTAGATTAAAGAAAGCTTAAAAGATAAAATTATATTAAATTTAGAATCAAAATAGATTACAATAAAGCATGTGAGTCTCGAAGGAGAGTCAACTTAGTAAAAAAGAGAACTTTATTGAGAAAACCAACATTCTTTCTTTATAATAATTTGAGTGACAACTTTACAATTAAAATAGATGAATAAAGTGTCATAAAATAGTGAAGTGTTCATCATTTTTTAGGTTGAATACTTGAAATCTGTGCATAGGACTACGAATAACAATCATCAAAAGATGTTAAGCTTAGTAAGCTTCAGATAATTAGTAGTAAATGATAATAAAATTTGGATATAATTATGTTACATAAGCAATTATTCAACCATCAGATAAAGTACAATTGGATCTATTTGCAAGAGTTGTACTATCTAAGAGAAGTTGCATAGAAAGAAGAAAGATAAACGATTGAATTCAAAAAATGTTTAAGTCTTCAATACATGTTGTTCTTCTATATTCAAATGAGTCCTTGATCTTCTTTAATACCTTCAAATTTAGTTTCAAATAATTTATAACTAACTTTAGTTAGTTATTAGTTTATGCTAACTAATTGACTTTTTTTTTAAGTTAATTAATTATAAACAAGTATTGGTTAAGGACATGTTTAATTAAAAATTAAAAGTCTTAATTGATCAAGTTATTTTAAAATATAAATTGGGGGTACTAATCCTAATGGGTGGGGGCCCTCATCGATTAATAATATAATATAATACATATTTTAACCATAAAATAGATAAGTCAAAGATCAATAAATTTTATCTATATTAAACCAAAATGCATGTCAAAATAACTTAAGCATATATATATTTATATCAAATTAAATCTGCTACATCTCCAAAATATTATCATCAAAATATCAAAAATTTGAAGTTAAGTATCAAACTAAAAATAAAGGTCTTCCATGAAATAGTTCAATTGTAAACAAAGTTTATCTAATGGACATCCAATAATCCTTTGAGTCTAAAATTAATTCAATCACAAAATTATCCTATGCATTAAGGTACACATTATATTCCATTTCAGTAGTGGGAAATTGGACCAACTTCATCTCAAAATCACTAGTGCTATCATCAACTTCTAATTTCATTATTTTCAACATTCTAACTTCCATGGATGTATCAGGCTCTGACTGACTTTCAACTCTCTTTTTTGTAGCTCTCTTTTATGTAGTTAGAAATAGAAAATCCATTGTCTTTCTCCTACTAGCATGTCTATGTATTACAAAATTCAACCTTTTAGATTCCAAGATAGGATCACTATAGACAGCTATTAAAATTAACCTTTACATTTAATATTAGGCTCTCTACGAGAAGGAGAAGGTTCATCCAAAGGAATGGCTAGATTTATAAAGTTTTTAGCATGGACAATCTTAATTTCAAAATGTGTGGCCTAATTATTAGGATTAAGTTCAATTACTAGCTACACTTTTTTAGGAGACTGAATGGGAAGATGATGTGGATTATTCTCTAAGTGATGAAAATAACTGCTCTATGAGTGGGATCTTGCTCCAAATCTACAACCATAAAAAACTTTATTTCCTCTATGGCCTCTATTAATTGGGTTAAAAGTCAAGTTATTAAGTACATTCTAAAATTTAGGATATAAGACATAAAAATGTATAGACATCCTAGTTCCCCTATTGAACATGAGACTAAAACATCTTGCACATAAACCACCTCTATGAAAATTCCTATTAGGATAAGGTTGATTCACATCACTACTAGAATTGTTTCCCCAACCCCTATCATCACCACTTCTAGCTGACTCAGGATGATCCCACCCAGACATTATGAATAATTTGTAATATAAAAATTTTAAAATTAAAAACTAACAAACATCTCAAAAGAAACAAAACTAAAAATCCATATACTATCATTTCTCAACAAACTAAACTGAATAGAAAATCATCTAATTGAATCAAATTTCCATTTAAATCTTCAAATTTATCATAATTTCATTTTAGAATATCTCAATGAAATTTCAAATGTAAACCAAGTATATGTTAAAAAGTCCCACTGATCCATTGACACATGACTATGCCTTTAAAACTAATATCATTTATTTTCATAAAATCCTGATGACTTTCTAAATTTTCTATTTTCATTGAGTCAGCTAAAAATTGAACCATTCCAAAATGAAGATATAAAAAATCCAGTAAAATATTTCAAAGTGACAACACCAAATGAAAACTGAAACATACTTATTTACCCAATGTAGTCCTTATGTAAATTTTAACTAAGAAATAAATAGCTCGTCAGAGAATTAAAATTTCAATATCCAAATTTAAATCGAGATCCATGACCTCAATTTTGAGAAATAAAATTAATAGAAATGCCATATATTTTTAAAGTCAACATAATGATTGACACTATCGAATGGGGTTTGACAACACAGACATCCATTAATATATATTTTGAAATTTTGACATATTCTCATAAAATAGCTGACTAGGTTATTTGAAACTTCCTTTACAAAACCAAACTATATCTATCTAAAAAAATTGAAATTTACTCTAAGAACTATAACTTTAGTTTTGAAAATAACTAACATTTTGTGAAGTCAAAATCCTCAAAATATTCAAAGATAAACATGACATACCAACTCCATCATTCATACATAAATAACCAGGCTTAAAACCAATTCTTGCAACTTCATAGTTTTGGTATTTCCTAATTTCCATAATATACAAGCACTGTGATTTTCAAATATACAGATAATTTTTTTAATGCATATGTAGACTATCATAATATATTTATTATCAAAACCCTGGTGTCATTTTCCATGCAATAAACTCTTTCACTAAAACTAAAATGAATTTCATGCATCATATGAATAATGTACCAATCACTGTAAACAAGATTCTCACAAATGTTTCAAAAAGACCTTATAAAAAATCATCTTGAGACTATTAAATACCCATGCCATTGAACAAGTTTGTCAACATACATATCTATCACACCAATCTACTTCAACATTTTGAATAACTACTACATAACAAATCTGTATAACAACTAAAAACTTGCTTTGTTTCAATAGACTTTGTCCATGAAAATCAGGTCTCAAACCAAAAACTACTTTTATTCTTTCAACAAACTAGACTATAAATAAAACATAAAGTTTATTGTCCATATTAATGCATGTTAAGTACTATTGTTTTCTAAAAATATTGATACACAGGAAAACCTTTGGTCATCTATCAAAAAATCAAACATGTAGAGCCATTCCCAAAACTTCAATCTCTGACAAAACTCTCAATAGAAAATGACCTAAAATATCATATATATAAATTAAGACCTTCAATAAAACCCTTTTAAGACAATATTATTTTCAAAATACACCATTGAACAAATGAGCATTTTATATGCATGTTAATAATAACTAAAAAACCTCAGCTTTCATATTTTTCATCATACAAACAAACTATGTACAACTAATAACATCTCCAATCATACAAACAATAAATTTCTTTAATATAATTAAGAAATTATTAGTAACTCTCAAATAATCTACATGCTACCAGTTTTGTAAGATTTTCTCATAATATAGCCCCTACTTATTCAAAAGTAGCTTAGATTTTTCATGAATAGTCATGCAGATCCAATATCTCAAGCTAAGACTTATTCCCTTGATGCAACAATGAAAATTTCATCTTAAACCATCAAGAATACGTCAAAAATTCATTCAACATTATATAAGCATACCTAGAAACGTGCCCTTAAACCTTTCTAACTAAAATTCTTTGATTTTCTACCACTGTAACCTCCAAATCTCAATGAATCAGAGATCTGATTCTAGGAGAAGCTTGTAAAAAATAAACTAAATATCAAGAAACTAAAAACGTATATCCACCACCTCCTCACTATAACCAACTGAGTGTCATGCTCAAATCTCATTGGTTAGCATTCACTAAAAATGTAATTATTAACCCTGCCATTTTTTCATCAACATCGACAAAATTAGTTATCACTAAACCTTCATGCTAAAACCTTAACCAACCTCCTCAAATCAAGGTAGTCATGAATCACATTAAATTTTAATGCTGCCAAATCTTCATAACAATATCGAAGCATTAGAGACATGCTTTGCTTTATATTTTCTAGCCAACTCACCTTGACATGGTGGATCATATCATCACTCAAAATGAATCAATAAACATGCATTGTATTCGATCCAAAGGCCTTTCAAAACCACAACTTATACTTAGGAAAAATAAGCATATTTCATGATGGACCTTTATAAACCCTTTCAAGTATTTATGCTTTATCATCATGACCCAAAGGGTCTTAATACTTGTATGTGATAAACTTTTTGAACCATTTCGAAGATCTTAAGCCTATTAAAAATATATGTGAGGATTATCTTAACTTCAAAGAACATTTTAGTCATCGTAATTTAAGAAATAAGTTTAAGGTCTAACCTCCTCATTATAAATCTCTAAGCCCAATGAAACATAGACTTCAAATAATTTTTGAGATCTTGAGATTAAAAATTGGTGCGTTGTCCTTAGACTTCAAATAGGCTTAACGATAATATTGACAAATATTTTCTCATGAAATATCTTTTGGATTCAATCCACACCAGAAGGCCAAATTGAAGGTCCAAACCGAGATCTTCTGTGCTTCACTTTAAGAATTTGTGAATTTTCAATTTTATAAGCCTAATCAGAGCTAAACTTTCTTGTATTATTTGTAAGAAAATTGTGCGCCCATATGTGAATCAGCTCATTCAAAAGTTGATCATAATTACTCTGTCCATCTATGAGCAAATGAATAAACAAAAATAGGGAACTACTACAGATGATATTAGTAGCAAACCTTGTTTACAACTGCAAATGAATTTTGAGAATGGCATGCCCCTTTCTGGAAACTTCCACATTTTCCAATCAGAGTTTCAAAACTTGCAAACTTAATGGAAGATATTTTTTTATCCTCTGTATCATCTGAATGAGATACTATTCCCTTGATTCTAGCATGACCTTCAATAGCAACTTCTTCATCACCTAGGCCTCTGTTTACATCAACAACCTTAGCTAAAGAAACTGCAACATCGAGCACCTGTGAGGATAGTTTTGTGTAATCTTTAATAGCCTTTTTATGAATATCCAGAGATAGAGAATAGTTTGATTTTGCTGCTGAAAGATCTCCATCATAATATTTAAGATCTCTGATGTTGTATCCCCAAGCATGCCAAGAATAGCCCTTAATAAATAAATGACCTCCTCTGGCTCAGGACTATGCAAATGGGACTGTCTTCGCCCTTTTTCATTCCCCCAATGTGACTGTGAGTGTGAGAAGTGACAATCGCCTTCCTTGTCCCTAAAAATCGATCACTAATATTACTTATGGGAGAAGAACTACTATCTAAATCCAAACATGCTACTGCTGATCCTTCCAAAACTCCTCTGGGCGAGCTTCTCCCCATTTCTGTTATTACACACCATGTTTTGCATTTGCCTCCATCTTCTTCTTCTTCATTCCTTCACATCAAAGTATACTTGTAAAACATTCGAGGAGGTCAACAAGAATATTCCTGAATCTCAGTGGTTTTGATGAGGATCTTCTCCTGATTCTTCTTCAACCACTCCTCTGGTTAAACTTTCTTTTGCTTTCTGAGAACAAGTTCTGTGCCTTTGTATTTCATGTGACTCTTGACAAGCTGGTTGGCAGCCAGAGCGAACATGAGAGACAACTCTCTTTCCAGAACTGCAACTACCACTATTCTGGCCAAATTCTAAGCATTGACACTAGGGTAAAATAAATAAACTGTTATTTTTATTCCATGCATCTCTTATGAAAATTACAACAAAATGTGTTTACATGCCACATTCTTAGCACCCAACTAATCATACATATATTTAGGCACAAAATATATTATGATTGATATGCAAACACCACTCTTACTCCTGCATTCATGTCATCTTTCTATCGCCATGGTCAAAACAAGATAATACAAGCTGAATGGCCTTCGTGACTCCTCCTCTCCCTCCTAGAGATCCTCCCTCTCTATATCTCTCCTCCTCTTACGCCATCTTGGGTTCTAAGATTACAATAGGAGAGATTTTCTCAACCAACATTCTAATGTTGAAAACTTATTTAATAATAAATAGCCTATGGTTGGAGGATTTTAATGACCTCCCTTGATTTCTTCCACAAGCTTCCTAACGTGGGATTCTTAGCTAACTTTTACTTTTTCCACTCTTTTTACTTTTAACAATTACAATTACTCCTCCTTAGATAACATTTTGGAGGGAAAATATAATAATTGGAATTTGAATTTAATCATCCCAACGTAACCACGTCTTGCTAAGATGTATGTAGATGCTCCTGCATCATACTCTCCCTCTAGAAAGGATTTGAACCTTAATTCAAATGAACTACTGCCTCCATGTATTAGTCTTCACTATATGTCTGGATCCCAAGGTCTTGTTGTGAATGCTAATGTTGTTGTTTGTCTTTGATAGTCTTTGTCTTTTATCTTCTTGCTTTTCTTCCTTTTTAGATATGTCCTTCTTCTCATTTCTTTCTGAACTGCCATCTCCCGCTTCCATGCTTCTTCATCTTCATACATGTCTTCTAGATCTTCTTGTTGTTCTTCTTGGTTCAAAAATTTGTCCATTGAACTATGGACGTCATTCATCTCCACAAATTTAACACCTGCATTCAAAACATCAAAGGCAATGTTAGAAGTAAAACTTGAGACCATAAAGTCTCTTGGCTGCCTCCACTTTTCTGTTCTTTGGACAAAACTACCTTTACCTCTTTAGTATGCTCTTTTCTTGTTTCACTCTTCCCAATGGTGTCTTCACCATGGCTTGTACCTTCATTCATCTCTCTTGAATGACCAAACAGCTCCTCCAACATTTTCAACTCTTTCTTTAGTAAGATCTCATCTATCTCACTATTCTCTTCATCAAACTTGGGTCCTTCATTCTTAAGGATTACTTGTCCTTTACCTCTTATCTCATCTTTTCTTAGCTTGTCATCACATAAACCAACTTCTTCATTATACTCATCAAATACAATTGAAGCACCCTTACCTTGTGTCTCCTTACTCTTTTCAATCTCTACTTGAAGCCATCTTGTTTGTTCTTTGCATTCAATGAGACATTGTTTTGCTGCATACTCTCCCCTTTCCTCATCATCCATCCATTTGAAACTCTCTCCTTGCTATATATTAGTTTTCATAGACATTTTACATTCCTCATTTTCCCTAAAAAGATCATTAAATGATTCAAAAACATCATTATCCCATTCATTGCAAGCAATTGACTTACCTTTCATCTTTGTATCCTCATGCCTTTGGTTACTTGTGTCAACTTTCACCTTCTTCCATTGAGTTCTTGGTGTTGTTACCTCAACACTCACATCTCCACTCTTTGCCTTCTTAGGTACCCATACTTGTTTCTCCTTATCATTTGTCTTCTCAAACCATGTTGGCATCTTGCACTCATGCTTTTGTACCAACACTTTTTGTTGCTTGGGAGTTTGCTTCTTCCACCATTTAGGCATCACATATCCATGGTTAATTGGAAACTTCACCTTTCTCTTTGCTTCTCTAACATGCATATCAATAGTTTCATTCTTATAAGAATAAGAAAAATCAATTTTGGAATTCACCTTTACCTCCTTAATGGGCTACTCCATTAGTTCTTTGACTTGCATAGCTTCTTGATTATTTGTACTTTCTTCTTCTTTTATGCTTGACTGTTCTCTTTCTTATTCTTGGCATTCAATGGCATCATGGAAGTCATCTTCATCTTCCATCTCCCCTCTTGCTTGTATGAGGTCCTCAACACCTTCCTCATGCATTAACCAATGCATCTCTTCTTCTTTATCAACAACAAACTTTTTCTTTTCTCTTACACATTCACTTGTGCACTTGGTGTCTTCTCTTGCACCAATCTCTTCATTCTTCAAGGCCTTTCTTTTGACCTTCATAAGGCTGCTCATACCTAAAATTACCCATGCAAAGACAACATTAGATATAAAAACAAGAGACCACAAGGTCCCTATGAGTGTTCTCTTCACCAACACTCTCATCTTCTCAAGTGCTCTTCCTAGCACTTCATCTTTTCTTACTTCTCTTCTCTTGTTCTCCTCAATGAGAACCTTCTTCACAACTTCTTCTTCCTATTGCTCACTTGGCAACCTACTCATCCTCTTGCCTCTATGGGCTTCTCTCTTCTTAGCAGTCTCATTTTGCCTTCTTCTCCTCTTCACTAGGAGATCAATTGGCCACTTCAACCTTTTCCTCATTGGCCATACCCAAACTTTCTCATTTGATTGCATCCCAGACTAAAACATGCTTTTAATCTTAGCTAAATCTTTCCACAAACTAGCAACCTCTTTATCAAAGTCAACATTAGTCATACCTTTCTGATTTGGGGTGCTTGCTTTCTTCTTAGTGTCCTCATGTACTTTGCTGCTCAGCTCTTTTCTCAACAATATTTCCATTTCTGAGATCTTCACCCAAGTCTTTTCCACCTTGGTCTCTTGATCCCTTCAGGTCCACTTGTCTCACCCAAGCCTTTCTCCTTGACTGGTCTTTTGACAATCTCTTTGATCTCACCTAGACCTTTTGCATCCTAGTCTTTTGATCCTTTTCTCAATCCTGCAGCAACTCTTTATACAACACTTCAACAAACACAAATCACAAATCCAAGTTTACTTTACCTTGGGTCACCATTTATTGAGCCTCCATGAGCTCTTCTCTCTCGTTTCCAAGATTTAATTAGCTTCAAGACTTCCTCTTCACCTATTTACTTCTCAAACACAATAAACTTCAATCAAATATCAAAGTTACTCATACCTTTCCTCAACAAATTCCAAGAGCTTCAAGCTTTGATACCAAAAAATTGGTGCACTATCCTTAGACTTCAAACAGGCTTAACAATAATATTGACAAAATATTTTCTCATGAAATATCTTCTGGATTCAATCCACACCAGAAGGCCAAATTGAAGGTCCAAACTGAGATCTTCTGTGCTTCACTTTAAGAATTTGTGAATTTTCAATTTTATAAGCCTAATCAGAGCTAAACTTTCTTGTATTATTTGTAAGAAAATTGTGCACCCATATGTGAATCAGCTCATTCAAAAGTTGATCATAATTACTCTATCCATCTATGAGCAAATGAATAAACAAAAATAGGGAACTACTACATATGATATTAGTAGCAAACCTTGTTTACAACTGTAAATGAATTTCGAGAATGGCAGGCCCCTTTCTGGAAACTTCCACATTTTCCAATCGGAGTTTCAAAACTTGCAAACTTAATGGAAGATATTTTTTTATCCTCTGTATCATCTGAATGAGATACTATTCCCTTGATTCTAGCGACTTTTTCATTCCCCCAATGTGACTGTGAGTATGAGAAGTGACAATTGCCTTCCTTATCCCTGAAAATGGATCACTAATATTACTTATGGGAGAAGAACTACTATCTAAATCCAAACATGCTACTGCTGATCCTTCCAAAACTCCTCTGGGCGAGCTTCTCCCCGTTTCTGTTATTACACACCATGTTTTGCAGCTACCTCCATCTTCTTCTTCTTTGTTCCGTCACATCAAAGTATACTTGTAAAACATTTGAGGAGGTCAACAAGCATATTCCTGAATCTCGATGGGTTTGATGAGGATCTTCTCCTGGTTCTTCTTTAACCACTCCTCTAGTTAAACTTTCTTTTGCTTTCTGAGAACAAGTTCTATGCCTTTGTATTTCATGCGACTCTTGACAAGCTAGCTGGCAGCTGGAGTGAACATGAGAGATAACTCTCTTGCCAGAACTGCAACTGCTACTATTTTGGCCAAATTCTGAGCATTGACACTGGGGAAAAATAAATAAACTGCTATTTTTATTCCATGCATCTCTTACAAAAATTACAACAAAATGTGTTTACATGCCACGTTCTTAGCACCCAACTAATCATACATATATTTAGGCACAAAATATATTATGATTGATATGCAAACACCACTCATACTCCTGCATTCATGTCATCTTTCTATCGCCATGGTCAAAACAAGATAATACAGGCCGAATGGCCTTCATGACTCCTCCTCTCCCTCCTGGAGATCCTCCCTCTCTATATCTCTCCTCCTCTTACGCCAGCTTGGGTTCTAAGATAACAATAGGAGAGATTTTCTCAACCAACATTCTAATGTTGAAAACTTATTTAATAATAAATAGCCTATGGTTGGAGGATTTCAATGACCTCACTTGATTTCTTCCACAAGCTTCCTAACGTGGGATTCTTAACTAACTTTTACCTTTTCCACTCTTTTTAATTTTAACAATTACAATTACTCCTCCTTAGATAACATTTTGGAGGGAAAATATAATAATTGGAATTTGAATTTAATCATCCCGACATAACCACGTCTTGCCAAGATGTATGTAGATGCTCCTGCATCAATAATGGCTTAAATTTTTAATAGAATATCAAATAGATCCTTAGAAATCATAAGGACAATAATCTTATGATATGTAATA
The DNA here is from genome assembly GCA_037957365.1 of Torreya grandis. Lineage (NCBI taxonomy): Eukaryota > Viridiplantae > Streptophyta > Pinopsida > Cupressales > Taxaceae > Torreya > Torreya grandis. The sequence goes on along the minus strand of JARHVA010002054.1, from coordinate 80,412 downwards.
TAGAACCTAAATTTTGACATCACCAAATCACTTAAAACACATCAACAATTAAGATGTCTATTATACCAGAAGTAGTAAAGAAAATGAGCCATGAATTTGGTCTTTACCTTATAACACTTTAAATAGTAGATGCATTGATTTTAAAATATAATGGATTCAAATGCGATAATTATCCATATAACACCATCATCTATTCTGAATCATAAATCATATCATATCATCTATGAAAATCAAAGAATCAGCATAATCTACTCAATTATCAAAAACTAAAAGTTCATTACTACTTGAAATGTTATCTCAAAACTACCTTGATTGAAAAACAAGATAATTGATCATATTAAAAAATATATACGTGTATTTTATTCATAATCCACCATGTTTTTCAAAACCAATTAGAAACATAAATATGAATTAATCAACTAAGTATTATCATTTCATAATTGAAAACATGCATCTAAAAATACTATTAATCAACTTGGTCCCTAACACAGTTTTAGATTTCATGATAGGGTCATCTTTATGGCAAAAAGTATTAATTTTTTTAAAATTTAGGGGGTGTAGAAAATTGGCATAACAAACCCCTAACTTTAGGGTCACATATATTCTATATTATGGCATCTCACACTCTAAAATTTTGGATTTACATAGTTTAAACCTTTTTTGTTTGAAAAGGTGGTTTGTGAGAAAAAATTATGTTATGAGAAGTCATATAATGAATTCTTCAGAAACATGCCAATTTTTCCTCATTTTAGAGGTTTGATCGAGTATTGGGACCAAAGGGACCACTAGTTAGGATCAAATTTACCAAAAAATATTTTGAAATGAACCTATTATTTTATTATTGGGTTATAATGTTGGCACGTGAGCCATGAATCAAAATATTGATGGGTCATTAACATGAAATGATGTACCATGTTGGAATATTCAATGGTCATTAAAAATAAATGATGTACCATGTTCATTAATGCATGTATCATTAATGCAAAAGCCAACACCATTTTCCAAATAGCTCAATAAGCTTTTATCTATTAATGTGGCAAGTTAATGCCACCCTGCATGCCACTTACCATATTATCTCCTTACCTTTTTGCATACCCCCTCCCCCAAAATGGATGGAAACTACCCAAAAGTTAGTAAGCATGCTAAATTATGCAGATGAATTTTAGTTGACATAATACATGAATGAAAGTGTTCACATAATTGTTTTGCTTGTAAATGAACCCAAAAAAATGTTTTATTTGTTTTTCAATTTATTTTTATTAATATTGTGCCTTCTCTATTCATGTTTTTTTCTGCATGCCTTCTCTGTTCATGTTTTTTGTTGGATGGCTTCCCTGTTTATGTTGTTTATTGCATGCCTTCTATGTTCCTCCAATTTTTTGGGTAAATATTTGCTAGTATGTTAATGAAGTGACATATCTATTTTTCATCCACTATACACTTTTATTTATATATGTGACACATTTTTATTGGGTTGAGTTTGGGATGAAAGATGGATGGGTTATTAATGTGGAAGGCACCGCCATTTTACACATGGATTTATGGGATTTTCTCCATTACTATGTCAAGTTAATGTTGTTGTGCATGCCATAAACAAATGTTTTTATTTTTTGGCATACTTTGTTTCTTCATGTTTTTTTGCATGCCTTCACATCTGAGTAAACATTTACTAGTATGTTAATAGAGAAATGGATCATTACACTAAAAAATGTCTTTTCTTTCCTTTTCATGTTTCACCCAAAATGGATGGAATCCTTGAAGGTTTTCATTCACTACCACCCTACATGCCATGAACACACATTCCTAGTTATTTATATTTTTACATGGATGTTATGGTTATTGTGCCTTGTGTGTTCCCATTTTCTTGCGTGCCTTATACATTCTTGGGGTTCTTGGAGTGATTTCTTTGTTTATAATTTTTGTGTGCCTTCACATATGAGTAAATGTTTATTGGTATGTTAATGTAACAATGAAACATTACACTAACAAATGTCTCTCCCTACCTTTTTTGCTGACTTCATCCCCTAAAATGGCCATGAAACCTACTCAAAAGTTCTCAACCATGTAGCATTTTGTAGAGTAATTTCAATTGGAAAAATGGAGGGATGAAAACTATTGTTATTGTGTCTTTTATGTTCATGGTTTTTTCAATCAACAAAAACATTTCACAGAGGTGTGTTTCCTATTAATGAACCTATAGTTGTGTTCTTTTTCTTTTTGCATGCCTGTTATTATTTTTGTGCCTTCAATTCCCTTATTGGAAAACACTTGTTGGAGGGATGACAATGTTACCCAATTTTGAACCCACATCATCTGTAGTTTTCATTCACACCTTGCTCCAAATTTATTGGTATTTTAATGGAATCCCTAGATGTTTTTTTATTGTGATTTATGTGTTCATGTTTTCTTTTTGCCTAAATTCACATATGAGTAAACATTTACCAGTATGTGTATGGACTATCATAGATGTTATCCATATGTTTTCCATTCAATATGTTATGTTATTCACTTTGAACTTGTGAAGGAAAATGCATGGCTCATTAATGTGGAATCTAGCACCATTTTCTGCATGAATAGATAGGCTTTTATCCATTATCATGGAAAGTCGATACGATTATACCTAGAATTTTAATCGATATAATGGAGGGATGAAAACATTCATGTAGATGTGTTGCCTAAATTTGAACCCACAATAATACTTTTTTTTTCATGGTTGTTATTGTTATTGTGCCATGAGTAAATGTCTCTCCATACCTTTTCACATACCTCCTACCCAAAATTGATATCCAATTTCAAGTTAGATGGGAATGAAAGGTGTGGATAGCTTTTCCAATAATATGTGGATCTTCCTCCAAATAGCCATGGAACCTATCAGAAAGCCATTTTTTTGTCTCTTCACTTCTAAGTAAATATTTAGTGGTATGTTAATGGAGTGATGAAACATTACCCACAAGTATGTTTCTTGTAACTAAACCCACTTTTATGTTTTTCCTTTTCACCTGCTTATTACTAAAATTGTGCATTTTATGTGCATGTCATTCTTATTCAATGTCAAGGTGTTCATTCACATGGCCATAAATATTATTGTTTATGTATCAACTAATTTAGTATTTTGAATTATATTTCCTTGTTGGAAGATGTTTCTATCATTATTATGAAAATAAGTTCCATTTTGGAGGGATGAAACATTACACATAGTTGAACCCACATCGTTGGCCTATTTTCATTCCCATCTGACTCCAAATTTATTATTATTATAATGGAAGGCCTGGACATTTTCTGAATTCATGCCATAGTGTGGCTCATATTAGTAACATAGAAGTAATATTGGATTGTGTAGGTTGACACATGGGTAAGTGCACCAACTTGGGGGAATAAAAAGGGCTTACCCATGCACATGATATTTTTGAAATTAAAAAAATGTGAAATCCTATAGATAATTAGATATGGCTACACTCAAATTTTGAAGATGGTATAAAAACATAAATTTTAGCATTTCAAGTCTAGTTTCCAAAAAACTTTTTTTTTTTGAAAAATGGTTAAGTATAAATAGGTTAAACATCTAAAATTTGAAGAGGACATTTAAAAAAAATTTTATTAAATTGTACCATTCCGTGCAGCCCACCATTTTTTGAGCATCGTTAAATACTGTTAGAAACCCTTTGGTGAATATTTAGATAAGATATTCTAATATGTTATGAATTTTTTAAATATTTTTTCAATGAATATTTTTTTATTAATTTTTCAATTAATTATATCTTAAAAATTGACAAAAAATAGATAGCTTACCATGCGGCCCAACCTAACTACCTTATATATATATATATATATATATATATATATATAATGTGTGTATAATTAGGCCTAGTTTGTTACCATATAATTTGTTTTGCATTTGGATCATTGAAAAAAATTAGATAAACATGAATAGGCATATATGGGTGAGGCATGTAGTGGCCTAAAAAAGGTGTTATTAGAAATAAATATAGTTTAAACCCTTAAAATAGCCCACAAATTATAAAAATCAAACATTTAGAAGGAGGACAATGTGCTCGTCTTAATGGTAATAATTTTTCAAATTTTGATGTTGAAATCCATAGTCTATTTGGTGATTGAAGTTAAAATTTGTTGGTTTTTTATAAGACTCTTGGTCTCGACTGTAGATGCATAGTCCCAAGCCTTTGGCTCAGAAATCCAATCCATTTTCGAGCCTAAAGGCTTATTTTTCAATTTAAATTCAAATAATATGCACATGTTATAGAATGCATATGCATTGTATAACGCATATGCATTATATAGTGTACTATAAAATGTGTAGGTGTTACTTTTTTATAAGTTCAAAACCAATGTCAGAACATTTGAGAGTTGCATGTGAAGCCAAATTTTTCCATAAGTATAAGTTTTCATTTATATTGTTACATTTAATTTCTTATAATTTAAATTTATTTTATTAAATATAATAAATTAGGGTCACTCAGAATATGATAGAGTTGGTCTCATAGTTGCATGCCTTACAATGTGGAAAATAGTTTTTCAAAATCTAATCAGGTCAGTACTTAGGCATTTTCAAGGTCTAAGCATTAAATCTAGGGATTTTAGGACATAACTTTTGTAATTGATATATATTTTTGGTTAACATATAGTAATTTTTTAGGATTTTATGTCTTCTAAATTGATTCTTGGCATTTTTAAGAGTCTTAGGTTTTTCAAAATTGAAGTTTGAAAACCACTTACTTTAAAATTGATGCAAAGTGGTGTGATTAGGGTAACATAGGTCACATTGATGACCTACACACATCAAAAAACTACTTTGTGTTAATTCCACTTGTTCATCATCTTTCCCTCATCCTTGATCACTTCCTACTCATGCCTCATCACCCCTAATAAATCTCTCATCATTATTCATTGTCCCTAATCACTTCCTCATTGATCTTCACTATCCCTAGTCATCTCTAATCACACTCTTATCATCCATAATCACTCCTCCATTGACCCTAATTATCCCTCATCATCCCTAATCACTCCTTCCCCATCCTTCATCATCCCTAATCACTCTTTCCTCATCCCTCATCATACCTAATCACTTATTCATCCCTACTCACTCCCTCCTCATCCCTCCTCATCCCTAATCACTCCTTCATTGACCTTAGTTGTCTCTCATCATCTCTAATCACTAAAGATTATCATCCCTAATCATTTCATTGATTATCACCATCCCTCATCATCCCTAATCACTCACTTCTCATCCCTCATAATACATAATCAATCTTTATTCATCCCTCATCATCATTAATCACTCCCTCATTGACCCTCACCATCCTTCATCAATCCATCATTGATCCTCACCATCCCTAATCACTCCATCATTTGGAATAAGTATATACTCTAAAGATGTATTTGATTCCAATCATATGTTTTTTAATCCATTATAATATAAATTAAATCTTTTGTAGGACTTGTGTTGTTAATACCCATTTGTGATAGTCAATTTTATTACTAAATGAATTAAATGATCTTCCAAATTTATAATCAAGTAACATAATTATTAACACAAAATAGAGTCTAAATTTGATTTCATTGAATTATCTTTATTGCGCAGTTGACTAAATGAAACTTTATTTGGTTCCACCTTTGGTAGTTTGGTTCAAAAGATAAAAATTAAACATAAATATCTTGTATAATTTTCTAATTATGAGAAGATTTCAATCAAATACAAAGTTATTTAGTGTTTCCCATTCTCTTATAACTTAAATATCGATTAGGTTCACACATGCACTCCTTATGTGTGTAATGTTTCCCAAATATTTTATCTCTTTCATGAAAAATGAACATTTATTCATGTTATTAAAAAAATATGTCTATAAAATGTGAAACACTAGTTCAACATGGTGTAGATGTTCATCCCATGTTTTCTAAAGATTAAGATGTCATCAAGGTAGATTAAAAAAATGGTATTGGTAAAGGGCTTGAGGATGTCGATCAACATCTTGAAATGAATGAATTAATTATATGAGTTAACCTAAAAGGCATAATCAACTAGACAATCAATCCTTCCTTTTTTTTAAGATTATATTCTAAATGTCTAAAGGTTTAACATGAATATGATGATACCCAAACTTAAGATCAATTTTGGAAAAAAAACTTATAAATCATGGATATGGTATAAAAATGCCTTAATATTTAAATGAGGATAATATTTCTTCACATTAATCTTGTTAAGATTTTTTTAATTGATTCAAAACTTTGGCACAAACACAATTGGGTTTCTGCAAGGCAATGATTTGGGCATGATGTGTCCATTATCCATGATTTCATGGATCTACCACTAGATCTATTCATTCTCTAGAAATGATATGTTGTATAAAGAGGTTTGAGGTAGAGGTAGTTAAGGGATCAAATCAATAGTACTGTTTAGTGTATAGTATGAAGGAACCCTTGTATTCATCTAGTTTATGGTTCAATTATTTCATCTTTATTATTGTTGGATAAACCAAACTATGATATGGTTACATAAGGATGTCATTAAACATTTACTTCTTACCATTAAGAGGATACTTATTACTAGAACTGACAATATTCTTGCACTTCTTGGTACTAATGACTAATAGCTTATGAACTAACTACGATATGTGGTATTTCAGATCTGTACAATCTATCACAAAATTTCAAGGATTTAATTCATAGACTACATGTCAATGGTAAATACATGGTTGAACACATGTAAAACATCACATACCTATAATGGTGAGATGTCACAAAGGATTACCTATTTAAAAAGTTTGATTTTGTACACCAAGTGACATTATTAGGTGATCCATTTCTTAAGGCCTACACTAGATTATGGATAAATTTCAAATTCAATTTTTTAAAATATGATTTAGGAAAAATTAAATTATTTTGAATTCCATTAGAAATGATGAAGTGTATTGTCTCACCATTGATCTACATTTGTTAATGAAATAATATTTTTAATTCATATAATTTCTTGTTGGGGGAAGTAGAGATATTATTAATACCGACCATATTAGTGGGTTCATAATCTATTATCTACTTAACTTTTTATAGTGATAGATAATTTGTACCCACTTCTTGAGATGTAAAAGTAGAGAGCTCATAGTGTGACACTCTTCATTGGATTGAATATTGAAGTTATGAATTAATCACCACTTTCAAATCTTGGACTACTTGTTTTAATCATTTGAAAATTATTTTCCACTCTATGGTATGATGACTCAATAAATATACATACAAATAGAAGGCTTTAAATATAATTATTCAAATCATAAAATGTCCTCATATGAAAAGCAATTGATTGGTTTCAAGAAACCACATAGCTTGGTGATATTCATGTATTTACTACCTATTTTTGGTGCTATGGTGGTTTTACTTGCTTCTCTTTTTCTGGCATATTTTCAATTATTAATTACATCATTTCTAATAGGCCCATATTTTTTCATAGGTGTTAAATATATGTATTTTAAATTTTCCTCCACATCATTTTGATCACTATGTATTATATTTTTTTCTATCACTCAACTCTCCACTTATGTCTCCTAACAATGTTAAACTCAAACAAAATACCACCATCAAGGTATTGGATGGAGTGATTAAGGATGAGGGATGAGGAGGAATGGAGTAGAGATAATGAGGGAGTCAATAGGGATGATGAGGTATGGTGAGGGTTTAAGAGGGAGTAATTAGGGAGCATGAGTGAGTGACTAGGGATGATTAGTGATGGTGAGGATTAATTAAGGAGTGATTAAGGGAGATGAGGGATGAGGAATGAGTGATTAGAGATAATGAGGTATGATGAAGTAGTGATTAGGGATGATGAGGTGATGTAGGAGAAACACTATCCAATATAAATAATGATATAGTTTAAATGTTTAGAGTATTTATAAGGTGTTAAAGGTCATAATAAGTCTATAGGAGTATTTATAAGTTTCTAGTTTTGTGTCAATTTTGAAGTATAGTTCTATTGGACTTTCCCGCCAAATTTTTCATTTGAATTTTTGAACTTTCATAAAGACTTAAATCTTGTTTCAAGAAGTCTAATGTTGAATTTGGTGTGGTTAGACTTTGTAAATAATTTTAGGATGTTACAACACATATACCTAAATTCATATTTGATAAATATGTTAGTATTTGAGTTAGGTAAGGACACTCTCAACCTACAAAAGAAGTTAGAATTTAGTTGATGGTTATTTGGTAATAAGAGTCTTTTCCATGTCTTATTTTGTATTCAAATTTATATTAAAGAGAGTTAGAGGGGTAGGATTTTAAGGATGGATGTAAATAACCCAAAAAAAATTGATTAAAGACAAGTTTTGATTATTTGTAGACAAGAAATCAAATAGACCCTGCATCTTCTTGAATATGTGCAAAAATAGTTGATAGTGTGCATGATCATGAAACATGATTAGTAAAAATTTATTTGTGATATTTTTATGAGTTGTAATTTGAAAATAAATTTTATTTAATGGTGATTATATCATTTTTAATTTGAGTTTAAAATCTTTTGAATGTTCAAATTATAAACTGTATACCCTGTGCTTTTACAAATTGTGCCTTGAAATCTGAGTGAAGGTCAGAGTCTTATGGAAGAGGAGATTTTATTTGGTGAGATTTTTTAATGTATGAGTAATTAGTAACTTGACATAAAAATTCATTAATATTATTTAAACATTGTATTTTTTTTATTCTCCTAAGGATATTCTATGTTAAACAACGCAACCCTGTCTTCTATGAGTAAACGTTTTGAGTATACATCTATGTGAGAAGGTATATGCATGTATTGGAGTGAAAATTAAAATGTATATGTTGGTGATTTTATTATCATATGATAAATAAATATTATATTCTTTCAATTGTCTTTCATATATTTAGATGAGCAAAAGTAAAACTAACACAATCCTACAATCATCAAGAAACTTAACATAGTCAAAGTGGTATCTCATGGAAATTGGCAAATTGAGTGTTATAAATGGAAGGCATTGATTTTTTAAAGTGTGTTAAAATTATGTAGAGGATTTTGAACCTTAATTTTTATTTATAACCCTTTTTATAATGAAATATAACAAATAACTTCTTCTTAGATTATTACAGACCTGTGACTGAGTACAAATCTATTCAAATTTGGTTAAGTAAATATATTATAGATAAAAAGGGAAATATAAAACTTAAAAAGTGTGAATATGGTAAAATAATACCTAATAAAATTAAATGTGTGTAGGATCCAAAGATAGAGATCAAGCAATAAAAGACAAAGTGAAAGCTACGTGGATATTGTCAAAGAGCTTGGATAAGCAGAGTATGCAATAGGGATTTACATCATGAGGGATGGTGAGGGGAAATGAGGGAGTGATTATAAATGATGAGGAATGGTGAGGTTTAATAGGGAGTGAATATAGATGATGAGGGATGAGGAGGGAGTGATTAAGGATGATGAAGTGGTGATTAGGGATAGTAAGGGCCAATGAGGGAGTGATTAAGGATGATGAGGGATATTGAGGGTCAATAAGAGAGTGATGAGGGATGAGGAAGGATAAGGAGTGAGTTATTAAAGATGATGAGGCATAGTGAGGGTCAATGAAGGAGTAATTAGGGATCATGAAGGAGTGATTATAGATGACTAGGGATAGTGAGGGTCAATGAGGTAGTGATTAGGGATAATGAAGAATGATGAGAGAGTGATTAGGGGTGATGAGGCATGAGTAGGAAGTGATCAAGGATGAGGGAAGGATGACGAACAAGTAAAATTAATTTAAAGTGGTTTTTTTATGTGTGTAGGTCATAAATGTGACCTATGTTACCCCAATCACACCACTTTTCATCAATTTCAAAGTGAGTGGTTTGAAATCTTAAATTTTAACAAACCTAAGACCTTAAAAATTGTAAAAATCAATCTAGAAGGCATAAAAACCTTAAAAATGACTATATGTTTACCAAAAATGGATATAAATTACAAAATTTATGTCTTAAAATCCCTATGTTTAATACTTAGACCTTGAAATGCGTAAGTACTGACCTGATTGGATTTTAAAACACTATTTCCCACATCGTAAGGCATGTAACTATGAGACCAACTCTATCAGATGTCGAGTGACCCTAATTTCTTATATTTACTAAAATAAATTTAAATAAATGTAACAATATAAATGTAAACTTATAATTAACATTTATAGTAGTAAATATAAGCTTATGGACAAAGTTGGCTTCATGTGTAACTCCTAAATGCTCATGGAGTTGGTTTTGGACTTATAACAAAGCAATGTGTATGAATTATACAATGTGTATACATTGTATAATACACTATATAATGTGTACGCATTATTTGAATTTACAATAATGTGTACACATTATTATTTTCTCAATAACACATATGTGTTATTATTTTCTCAATAATGTGTACATGTTATGGCTCCATAATTACTGAGCCATAATTTCAATAATGTGATGGTGTTAATTAAATAATGCAACTGCATAATTAAATAATATAATCACATTAATTAAATAATGTGACCACGTTATTTAATAACTCAATCATGTTACCTAAAATTTCCATGGAATTATCCCCCAACTTCATGCACATACCCACATAGGTTTTAAACCCAAAGAAGAGTCTATCACCATTAATAGGAATATAGATGAGTAATAATGGTGATCTGTATTAGGATCTATGGGTCTATATTCACTTGATGTAGTGTAGACCAAAGAAGTGTCTCCATAATTACTACAAGCCATGAGAATGGTTCATGCATTAACATTATATCCACTATTGATGAATCTTCCTTGATTAGTCATCCCACCTTATAAATTAATAGTCCTGATTGCACTAAGCCTAGGAAGCAGGTGTGGAGCCTTGACCTCTAGTTGTTTCTTGGTGAACCCCTTGGCCTATTTTGGAGGTTGACATGCATAAAGCATTTATTGGTAAACATAATTTTCACAATCTAATATGTCTTTACTACTTGACATTTTACATCAATTGGCAGTGAAGGACAAAAGGATAAGTATGCATAAATATATGTAAAAATATTATTTAGAGTTGACACAACATGTGTTTAGTATGGAATCACTTCACAAATATAATTTTATATCTCCTATTGATAAAAAATATGCTACAAGGATTAACACTATACATGAACTTGTGACTATCATAAATGGATGCCCAAAGAGTACATCAAAAACATCAATGGGTGTTAAATCACAAACTAATTCTTCATTAAAATGATGAATAACATATGAAAAAATGACATTGGAGAGTGACGTGGATACATTAGGTGTTGCAATAAATTCACCATCCCTATTTATAAGGTTGTATGTGAGGCATGATTGGAAAATTTAATTGCTTAATAGTTGCAGAAAAATGAGGTTCTTCATGCTACCACTATTGATTAAAAATTACAGTGGCTACCCTTGCCCCACATCTATGATGGAATGGTCACTTTGCTTCAACATCTAGTGTAAATGGGGTTAATTATACACTATTAAATAAAACATTGGGATATATTTTAGTTATTCCTCTAAGGTCTTGATTCCATCATCTCTATTTCTATCCATGCAAGTAGAGTATTTTGAGCATGAAACTTTACGTTGGAGTGGTTATTGCTTTTGTGTTTATCACACCATTTACCTAGGTTATATGTTTTAGAGTTATTTGAAGTAGGTGTATGCTTTGGAATAGAGTTTGTTTCCTTATTTTGATTTTTCTTGAACTCCTCTTCAATAGTTTTAGCATAGAAATAGGCCTTGCCCATCATATTGACTTTAACCAACTTTATTCTAGATTCAAAAGATGGTTTTAGGCCATTACGATTCTTGAGGATTCAATGTTGTTCTATCTCAAAAGAGCCTAGTCCTTGATGTAGTTGTGACTACCACATGTAGTGATCATCATATATATTATTCACCCTTGAATGCTTCTAATAAACTATCTTAGATTGATTTAGAATCATATTTTATCTAGTATTTCTCCCATAAATAATTTCCTTGCCAACATTTCTTAATGCATGAAGATTATTTAAGAAGTGAAATCTTAATATCTTCTTCATAAAAAAAATCATTCATGGAAAAATAAGATTCCAACTAATCTAACTAGTTATCTGTTGGGATCTAGGAAGCACACAATTGATTACCATATACAAGCAACTAACATGCAGAATTAAACTAGAATCACAAGTAACAAGAATTCAAAAATAACACAGAATATGAGAGACAATACACAACTTGTATTAATACTCTTCCAGAAAATAATTACAATGAAGAGACGCCACACTCTTCCACCTTACAGGCTTCCCACACCAAGTGTTCAGTAATTCAACTTCAAGAGTTATCCCTCTCACCAAAAACGGTCCCAACACACAACTCAAACACAAACCTGCTCCCTGCAACCTTAGCTCTGATACCACTTGTTGGGATCTAGGAAGCACACAATTGATTACCATATACAAGCAACTAACATGCAGAATTAAACCAGAATTGGTCAAGAATAGTATTGTAAAATATATGTGTATCAATCCAGGTTGTTGGAATTGATTGTAATTGAGAGAGAGAACTCTTGAGGGAAAGAGATCTAGAAAGAGATCTATACATCTAGAGAGGTGTGGAAGAAAATAAGTTTCTTCAATTGTAATTCCTTCTGTAAAGAGTTTAATACAAGTTTTCAAGGTGGTTTCTCATATCTCTTGTTCTTTGTTATTTCTGATTCTAGTTACTTATTATTCTGGTTTAATTTTGTATTTAATTGCTTTCATATAGTAATCAACTTTGTTGGTTGATCCCCAAAAAGTGGTATCATATTGTTAGGGTGTGGAGCTAAAAGCTTCACCCGGATGCAAACATGGAGGAGGTTGCTAAGGGTCATAGTCACCGACATCGGTAGGATCACCGACGTTGGTCAGGGGTCAACAGAAAGAAACCGACATCGGTCAGGAGTCGGCTGACGTCGGTCACCTCCAGATAGACAGGGACTGACATCGGTTGCCTGTGCATTCCAAAACTAGTTTTTGACAAATAGTTAGTTTGTTGAATAGGTTGTTTGCATGTTAAAGACTAGTTCGAGTCTTGAGCTACTTGTCTAATTATTGTATGCATGAGATCTATATAATCGACTCATGGGTTGTATTGTAAAGTGTAGAACCTGGAGAGTTCTTCCCATGGTGGAATCACAAGGGTTCTTCCAGGTATGTAAGATCAGGATTGATATGTAGGGTGTTGCAAGATCAGGAAGGAGATCTACATGTGATAAGTAAGATTAGGTTGGTCTGTAGGGGTGTGTGTATGCGAGGGTTAAAAGGAGATCTGCGGGGTAGCAAGATCTAAGGTGACAGCAACACATCAAGGAGCAAGATCATGGTGAGATCTACTTGGAGTACCAGTTCATACTCAATTGTATTGGCAGTATTATACTGACTGGTTGAGGTGAACAACAGCTCTATGCTTGAGTTGTTTGTTGTGACCTGTATTGAGAGAAGATAACTCTTGAGGGAAGATTATTGGTATGCCCACGAAGTGGATGAAAGAGTGTGATCTCTTTATTGTAATTTCCTTCTATAATGAGTTGAATACAATTGTGTGTTGCCTCTCATATTCTATGCTATTTCTTATTTCTAGTTACTTGTACTTCTGGTTAATTTCCACATTAAGTTGCTTATATAATGGTAATCATGTGTGCTCTTAATTCTGACAAGTAGTGTCAGAGCTTTGGGGAACCTAGGTCCTATCATTATCTACTACATTTGCATTAATTTTTCCTTCAAAAACATGTATGTCTAGGTTTACTTGAAACCCATGGGACTCGACCACAAAAATCTTTACCTAATTATGAAGTTGACGGAATTGCCCATTCAAGGACTTATGTAAATTGGTTGAACCAAAAACTATGTTAAACCATGAGTGCTTCTATGATTTCATTTTTTATCATTACATGATTACCTTCTTGCATTAGTTTGGCCATTTTGTTGAAACAACTTGGTAGATAGTCTAATGGATATTGAGGTTTGACATCGAGGCTCAAATATGTTTATCATGTTAGATAGGTCATAATAGAATGAGATGAACCACTCTGATACAACTGATTTAGGGCCTTGGATTTGACCATGTGAATAAATCTTTAGATGAGGATATAGATGACATTATGCATTATTATGTAAGTTGAACCATTTCCATGTATGACTCATCATCTCTTGATGGTTATGTTTTGATGTCACCAACTATTGTTGATGATGAGATATGGTCCATAGTTCTAACACTGCAAGTATTATATGGTAACATAGAAGTAACATTAGATTATATAGGTTAGCATGTAGATATTGACCCAAAGAAGTGTTTATTTTCATTAGCATGAATATAAATGAGCAACACCAGTGATCTATGATAGATTATAGTGGTCCAAATACAACTAATGTAATGAAAATTAAAGAAGTGTCTCTGTAATTATCACAATCCATGAGAATTATTTGTGCGTTAACGTAGGAGACACTATTGATGGATCCACTTGAATCATAAGTCCTTTCGCTTATACACACTTGAGGGAAAATAGTTTTAGGAATTCTTCAAATCTTTGTATATCAAGCCCTATTTTGTATAGTCATATCATTTCCATAATTTCCCTTTGTAATTCATATAACCCTTGTACTTACATTTCAACATTTCATTTTCATTACATTATTTCCTTTATTTTGTTTTGGATGATTACCTAGAAATTGGTTCACTTGGATAAATTAATTGTTTTACAAATCAAAATTCTTAATTTTTATATTTTCTACTACCCATTTTCCTACATTATTTTAACTCAAAACCAATGTTGAGGTGGAGATTAATTTTGGTCCTTATGGCTAATGTGAACTTGGTTCCTTCTATATCCCCTTTTCTCAAGTATTTAAATCTAAAATTTTGTCCAAAAGTTAACATAAGGAAAACTTCCCATTTTATTAGATCTCATGAATCAAAGTCTTGAGCTTCCCATTTTATTAGTTCTCATGAAACAAAGTCATGAGAGGCTCTTTTTAAAAAAATGCTAGTTAAAGTGCTTTGTTTTCCTACATCTTATGTTATGATGTTATTTTGGCTACAACTATCAATGATGACATGTAGTTGTGAACCATTTACCAAGAACTTCATGTGGAACATGTTTTATATTTCCTTAGATTTGTCTATGGCAATAATGTTGGTGTTTATAAAATTGCTTTTTAATCAACGTATTTTGATTATGTGGGACTTAACATAGATCACATAATTAGATAGTATTATGTGTTACATTCAAAATCATTATTTGATCTTGTGTGATGTCAATGGCATCACTAATAACATCGATTACTCTTTCCTTTATTTAAAGTTGAAGGTGTAGGAGCCTTTTGAGGTTTCATTATTGATTTTTGTTGATCTCCTTTGTGTGGCATGTTTTACTTATACATAGGAGGATAAGATAGTACATCATGTGTGGGTTTGTTCTTGCACACAACACTTAATAAAGTAGAAAAAATGCTTCATCCTTTTCATAGCCTCGATCTTGGAACCATATCCCCAATACGTTAGAGGTAACAAAATTGGTACTTAACATGTATAAAAGGTGAGAGTCTATTTATATACTTCAACATTTTCTGTTGCTCCATTGTGTCCTCACATAGATAGACAATATAGTCATGGAAATCATTAGTATAATCTTGAACTGATTTCTCCTTATGCTAGAGAAAATGTTGTAACTTCATGTACTGATCCTCATAGTGTTTGAGGGGGGATATTCCTTTTGTATTATGCTAGTAAGTTCACTCCAAATCTCAATTAGCTTGTAGTCTTTCTTGCATTGTGTGATATAAGGTTTCCCACCAATAGGACACTAAAATGGACATCTTCAACACTAAAAATATGATCTTATCAAATTCAATGGAGTTTTTAATGGAGAAGTAGGCATATTATCATTGATTCTAGTTATCCAATGTTGTGGCATCAGTTCTACATTCAAACAATAGAATATCAAGATTGACTTGAACTTTGAAAGGGTTTTGATGAAAAAATGATGGGTTGAAAGATTATGAATAATGGGACATTGTTGGACCAAAATGCATCATGGGTTTGTATAATTGGCTAGAGTTCAATATGTTTTTATCTAAGGGCATATTGAATGAGTTTATAGATGTTTGGAAATTCCTTAGATAATTATTTTTGAGCATTAGTCATCTTGCACTTACTACGACATTATTACGCATACTCTGAAATAAATGTGAGTGGATGCCCATATTTTTATTGTTGTTTTTGTGTGTTTATGGGTAAGTGCACCAACTTGGGGGACAAAAAAAGGCCTACTTGTGGACATGATTTTTATGAAATTTTAGAAATGTGAATTTTTGTAGATAATTAGATATGTCTACACTCAAAATTTGAAGATGGTATAAAAACATGAATTGTAGTATTTTGAGTCTAGTTTCCAAAAACTATTTTATTTGAAAAATGGTTAAGTATAAATAGGTCAAACATCTAAAATTTGAAGAGGACCTCTTATTTTCTTAAGAAAATTTGAATTGTACCATTTTGTGTGACCCACCATTTTTTGAGCATCATTTAATATTGTTAGAAACCCTGTAGTGAATATTTCGATTAGCTCTTCTAGTGTGTTACATATATTTTTTATTAATTTTGTAATTAAGTATATCCTAAAAACTGACAAAAAAATGGATAGCCATCCATGCGACCCACCCTAATTACCTCAAAAACACAAAAAATGATTTTTTTTGAATGTGTGTAGAATTAGGCCTAGTTTTTTACCATATAATTTGTTTTGCATTTAGATTAGCTAAAAAAAAATTAGATAAACATGAATAGGCATGTATGGCTGAGGCATGTAATGGCATAAAAAAGGTGTTGTTAGAAATAAATATAGTTTGAACCCTTAAAATAGCCCCAAAAATATAAAAATCATACATTAGAAAGAGGATAATGTACTTGTCATAATGGTAATAATTTTTTGAATTTTGATGTTGAAATCCATAGCGTATTTGACAATTGAAGTTGAAATTTGTTGGTTTTTCCTAAAACTCTCAGTCTCAGCTATAGATGCATAGTCCCAAGCCTTTGGCTCAGAAATCCAAGCCATTTTTGAGCCTAAAGGCTCAGTTTGAAATTCAAATTTAAATAACATGTACATGTTATATAATGTAATAAATAATGTATACGTGTTTCTTTGACATAAAATGAAACAAACAAATTTCACGTTTGTTATGGGGGAAAGGTCCCATTAGCTATGCATTCTTATAGGGGAAATGCCAAATTTCATGTTTCTTATAGGGGAAAGGTCCCATTAGCTTTGAACAGTGAATTAAGGTCCATAACATCGCATTAGACTTTAAAAAATTTAGTTGTTTCAATATTTCATCTTAACTACTTATAACTAATGTTTCAAGGTCTAACACATTATACATTTGACAATATAACTAATTTTATTACAAGAGGTCATAAAATGCATTTTTTAAACCTATGATCAAAACTTAACCTTTAGTGTACTAATCATTGTGCATTACGGTGTCAATACTTGAATCTTACTTGTTAAGATGTGATTGGTTACTTTTAATTTTATAGAATAAATGTTGAACAAGTATTAGATATTACATGTTCATCTTTTTGTGCAATTTAAGATAAATAAATACACCAATATGTTTCATTAATAGAACACATGTCAACAAAAGCCTTGTTTGACAATTGAAACATGCACAACTATTGGGATCTTTCCCCTAGTAGGGTAAGGATATACCTTACCACCTTACTTGCCTAAAATCTTACTTGCCCTTAAATTTTTTGTACCTTATTGATATTATCCTCGTTGCCTAAAATCCTATCTTACCCTTTTATTATTTCTTTGATATATTTGACTAGAAACCCTTTATTTATAAATTTTGAACTAATTTTTTTAAGTGGCAAACCCATTGAATTGGACTATGTAGTATAGATAATCTTGTGTAAGTAGAAATAAGAATTGAGCCCTTAGTGTAATAGTGCATCTCTTTGATATCTATTTCAAGAATGATATCTAATGGAGCCCAATACCTATGAATCATGCCTTGGATTGTCCCAAAAATATTCCTAAAATGTGTTAAATAAAATCCCTTAAGTTTCCTCCAAGGTCACTTAGTGCATCTAATTCAATAGGTGCATTTTTAGGTCCCAATCGAAAGTCTAACAAGAATCTTCTATTGTTACAATTATTCAAGTTTGATTCCCCTAATGTATTTAAATACATCATTCAAATTTTGCCTAAAATTAAGATCTCTTGTGAAAATATGGTTAATCTTCCATTTCATGCACCTCCTTCATCTAACCCTCCATCACACATGGGACAACCATCAACAACTCCATCCACTCCCATGCCATCTGAAGAGTGTGTATTTGACATTGGACTAGTCCTAACGAACCATGGATACAACAGTTTCAAGCTCAAAAACAAGCTAGATAACACTTAATGCTTATCAATACTATAGAGTTTTATACCTTACTATGTAATTGGGATGGTAAAATTTGAAAGTAGGATGATGGACCTACAATGTATTTACATGTTAAATTCTTAAATATTTTGGTCAAGTTGGGTATGCATTTTATTTTGTATAAGATGTGGTTTTGAGCTCAATAAACTTGAAATGGTCACATGTATCCATTAGTGATGATGTGGTAAATTAAGATGTTGTTTTAAGATGACATGCCTAGTGATGAATGTATAGCTTAGAAAATATCTAAATGCACTAGGGACTTTGTTTGAAACCATTAAGGGATGGTGTAGACCTAACATTGACCAAGTATGACATATGTATAAGTTACCCCACCTCCAAATCTATTGAAATTATTCAAGATACATTAAACTTGTGATAATGTCCCCTAAATCTAAGACCTACTTCCCCTCAAGGATGATGCTAAGTAGAGAGACCCAATAATTATTCATTTGGATGATGAATTACTCACTTCATATATATGGTTGATCAGAATTGAATACCATTGTGCACCCCCTCATCGAAGGTTTCAAGATTATATATATTTTGTACATATATCTTCAATAATCTTGTTCATATTTCATTGTAATGAGATTAAACCTTATGATGTGGATTGAAATAAAGTATTACATGTCCTAGAATTCTTACTCAAGCTTGGGATTTGAGGTTGAGGCTCATCCATTACTGAATTGTGTTCTCTCCTGCATGTAGGGCTCAATATGAATGTATAGTTTGGAATATCTAGATGTAATTCAAGGTAGAGGGATATAAATAAATTGAATACATATATTTAGAAAATTGATAATGTTTTGTGCTTGATTGAAATTTGGATGGGACCTTAAAGGGCTCTACATGACAATTTTTGTATAGTAATGGCAAGTCGAAGGCTTCCACCATGTGAATTATTTACTAGACATGAGTTAATTGGATCAATATCAATATTTAAACATTATTGGCTTATATGTATGTATGATAAATTTATGAATAGGCCTTAGTTGGATTAGTTGGCTTGGTGATGGAACATGTTTAAGTATCACATATGTGCATATCTAACAACTCTAACACTTTTCCAGGTGTATTAGGCCTACACATGTGAAAATATTTGATTGGATTGAGCATCTTATGGATCTAATAAATTTTATGCTTCTAGGACAATTGACAGATCTCTAACACAAATATATGTGTGTACAAGATACACATGTGCATACATATCTAATTAGATCAGGCCTCATAGGGATCTGATATCTAGTTCTTTAAAGCTTCTAGGACCTAATACCTCTAATAGTGTTGACACTTCTGATCATGTACGAGGTATACATGGTGATATGTAATTGAATTTAGCCTCTTGGGACATTATCAACTCTAAAACTTCTAGGACTTGATGCATATCTGATAGCTTTAACACTTTTGGGTGTATGAGGTACACATGTGGCACAACAAGGTTCAATTATAGGGGTAATTCAATCGAGGAGGCATGGGAGGCCAATTTTAACCCCTTCTTGACATAACTATAAGATCATGATATATATTATTTGGGAGAAAATTAAGTATGATTCAATCTATTATGAATTAAACCAATTAGTCGATTGGTTCAATTAGGGACGTGATTTGGGTAAAATTGAGCCCCTAAACCAAATTTATGGCCCAATTGATTGTATAATCTAGATGAAACATGCATGACTTAATTGACCCTAATTTAATCATAAATGTAAATATGAATGCAAATGTGGCCAATTTCAACCCATTGAACCTAAATTGGAGTCTACAATGTGATTGAAAGGGCTAAATTAGGTCATGTTTTGTGACATGTTGATTGTAAACCCTATTTTTATCACTTGAACATGTATGTAGTTGCCCTAAACCCTAATTTTATGACATATACACATGTACAAACTCATTAAACTAAAACCTTAACCCTAAATCCTAATTTTAGAAAAAACATAACCCTTAAGTTCCTTGATTTCATCAAAAATAAATAAATTCATGAATGTGATTAGTGATAATTTTTAAACCTATTATTCACCTAGTTTTATAAGGACCTATGATGGATTTTTGGGAAAAATTAGCTCATTTAATATTATATATTGATCCTTATTTCATCATTCATTAGTCTTATCAAGAGTCTTATTGCATCATGTATTTGAGATTTATGCATCATATTGGGGATTTATGCATCGCAATGAGCCTTATTACATCATATGATAGCCTAATTGCATCATATTGAGCCTTATTACATCATATGATAGCATAATTTCATCATATGATAGCCTAAATGCATCATATTGGAGATTTATTGCACACATGATAGTCTTATTGCATCACATGATAGCCTTATTACATTGCATGATAGTCTTATTATATCATATGATAGTCTTATTGCATCATATTGAGCCTTATTGAATGATATGATAGCATTATTGCAACATATGATAGTCTTATTACATCATACTAGGGATTTATGCATCATATTATAGTTTTATCGAGTGTTATTGCATCATATTATAGTATTATAATGGAAAAAATACTTGAATATGAGCCTTTTTGCTTGTTTATATAGTATATTCCTATACTTCAAGGAACATGTATGCATTATAGAAAAGCATATGCATTGTTTTAATACATACACATTCCTTGAATTAAAAACAAAAACTCACATTTCAACGTCTATTTTTATCCCTAATCAAGATTGTTGTCTCCACAAACATTCCCTATGTACTCTGCATACTCTACGTACTTTCTTGGTTGTAGTTTTTTTGGACCCCACATTTGAAGTAATTTCTTGGTTTCTTTTATCAAAATGGGATCTAGTTCACATTCAGGGAGGGGGAAGAAGTTGAAGAACAACACATCAGAGCAATTAGAAGAGTTGAGAGAAAAAATAAGGTACAAATGTAAGAAATTCATTTTAGATAAGGTACAAACACTAACCTTGATGAGCTAAATGCCTTAGATAATGAGTAAATTGATGACAATCAATTAAATAATGTTTAAATTTATAATAATGAATTGAATTATGATGAAATTCACAATAATGGATTGAATTATGATGAAATTGACAATAGAAAATTAGATAATGTTAGAAATTCACATTCAGAGTTTAAAGTTTTTGATTATGTTGATGAAGAGCCTATGAATGATACTTTACCCACAAACAATGAAGAAAATTTAATGGGTTTAAATAATGATGAAATTAATAATGAATAAAATTTCATGGAAACACATAATGAAGAAACAAACAATGAAGAAAATTTCATGGAAACATATAATGATTTTGAAACACCCCCTGAATGGATTCCACTAATAACAACACCTCTAAGAATTGTGCATAGAAAAGATAAGTACTTAATTGAAGTTTATGAAAATATTTTGAAACCAATGCATAATAAAATGTTTAACCACATTCAAGAATATTGGCTTAAGAAATTTAGAATAATTTCTTTCATAAATTGGAGTATGATAGTCAAAGATGTCAATTATTTGTTTCATTGATGAAATTGCTTAAGATGAGACCTATAATGTACACATTAAGACTAATAACATCTAACATGGATAATGAAAATGATGAAATTTTTGAAAATATTCATGATGCATATCATATTGTAGGCCTGAAATCATGCAACAAAGATTTTAATGCTGCTTGATGTATAATGACAACTTGTGAAGTAAGTGATAAAATAGGGAAAATGATTGATTTAAAAAATAAGTTGAAAACTTGATATAAATAGAAAAACATTAATTAAATAAATTTCAAGACGTGAAATACTTAATTAACCCAATACAAAAGAGCTTTGGTCATTCTCTTGTAGACTTCCACGAAAGGACAAGGCTATAGGTGATGCTTTGAAAGAGTTACTTGCATAATTTTGGAAAGATAATATAAGAGTTTTTCCCAATGCAAGAGATGTAGTGAAAAGAAGAGTTGATTCTCATAATCGTGAACCGTATCCAAAACATTTATTGGATATGACTCAAACACAATTGTACTTTAATTTTTTGGAAAAACATCCAGAAATTGATATTAGTCAAAGACTTTTTAAGATGTCCAAACCTTTTTATTTAAAAATAAATCACACATGCACTTGTTGTTGTAGGAAAAATGTTTAATTTTCAATGCACTATGATGTTTTTTTCCATATTCATTGTAATTTGCATACTACTAACATTTTATAGGAGTGTGGCATAGAAGTTACACCAAAAACAACCAAGGAATTTATTTTAAATATTTTTTGTGAAAGACCAAATGGATAGTTCTTTTATAAGAAAGCATGTTTGGATGAAAATTGTAACATGTGTAGTGGATTGCTAAAATTGAAAAAAATATATCCATGAGGAGTGTACAAGTGCACTTGGACATGAATTAGTTGGTTTGAGCAAATACAAATCTATGACTTATCAAGTAAAAGATGGAAAATAATCTAAAAGGTGTGAGATTGTTATGAAAGAGATACCTATTTTAGAATTTATGGTCAAATTCATGGAGAAAATTGTTTATGAGTATGTAAGGCACACACAGGGATAAATGGTTAGATAAACATTTCAAGCTAAGAAAGGACACATTCTCACTTGATTATATTGTTTTAGTAGTTGAATTTGTAGAAAATTACACATTCAAATCACAAATAGAAGTTCAATCATGGTATTACAACTTAACATAAATTGTAATATTTGTGCATATAGCATTCATGCATACACCTGATAGTATAGAGAAATATTGAAAAATATTAAGGGAGAACCATTTCTATATTAGTGATGACCAATCACATTGTATAGAGAATGTGCAACGTTGTTTTGATAAGTTATATGGATAGTTGACTCAGAGGAACATTAATTTCAAATGATATTACATTTGGTCATACAATTGCACATCATAATTCAAGAATGCACGAATGTTTTATTAGTTGAGCAGGATGCATGTTACCACTAGTGTATAACATGTTTGGAGTTTCACTAAGACTAGTCATGGAAAAGGGGAGCATGATGGTGTTGGAGCATGTATAAAAAGAGCCATTGTAAGGGAGGAGTTAAAATATGATAATGTTGCTAATTTGATTGATGCAAAAACTATAGTTGACTAGTTGAATGAGAACATATGTCATGGTGCTCAAGTAAATTCTATTATTCATAGACATTTTTGGTTAATAGAGGAAAAAGACTTGGAAAACTATGAGGATTGTATGACTCTAATAGGTTCAAGTGAGCTCCACTCATTTTGTAGCTCAAATATAGATTCTTGGACTATTCATACATGACACTTGGCATGATTTTATTCTTCATGAATGGAATTTGTTTGGAATGAGTGTGAGTCACAAGAGTGGGTATATGACTCGAGTTACAAACCTCTAATTCTAATCAACACATATTAGGTTCCAATAGCATTGCAACTTACTAGCATGACATCCTCACATGACTTTGACCATATATCTGATCTAGTATAACTAGGTAGAAGATTAATCTTTATGTACTATTTATTCTCATAATTTGTCATCATAATGTCATTAAATTTGTTTTAATGATGTAGGCCATGTTTTTTTAGTTATTTTAGATAAGGACAATGAAGAGGGAATAAATTACTACTTATGTTGGTGTGTAGATGGAAATAAAAAAATGACTTCCTCGATTGTAGATAGAGAAAACATTGATTATCCCACTGGGTCTGTGGTAGTCACTGGAACTTGGCTTTGATGATATCCTATAAAAAATTCAAATGTATGGTTTTTTGAATAACTTGAAACTCATAGGGAGATTATACACTATTCAAATTTAGTTCTTGCAATGAATATTCAATTGCAAAAATATCATGGGAGGCCAAGAAACTAGAATGAATGGAAAGTTCGTGAGTCAAACCATGAATTTATTTTCGATACTATCAAGATTAGAGCAAAGACAAGTGGTTCATTATATTAAAATACACAAGTATGTTGACTTGTAAAATGTAGATGTAATCAATTTTACCAAATGTTTTTGATTTTGTAGGTAGTACGTGCATAAATTTCATCTTTAATTACTTACTAACATTTTTTTGTAGGTTAGTGGTGCCAAATCAGCTTCCAACTTCATGTGGTTTGCACCATTAATAAATAATTTCATATTATTGAAGCTAAGAAAAGCTTACTAAAATTACTTGGTGTTTCTACACTCCTGAACAATTTCTCATGACAAGTTTGTTTCTCCTTATAGCCTTCCAAACACATTTGTTGTCAGTGTTTTTGTGCTCCAAAATAGTAGTGAAAATGCACTTGTGGGTGGAAGCGGGTGTCACAATTGTTGGAACATGTGTAATTTGCCTATTTATATGTGCTTGAAGTGGTGTATTTGCACCTGTCAGTCCTAGAGGCAAAGTTGTTAGTTGGAGGTCAAGAAGTTGTCTCTTCACTACCAAAAATTTGCATTTTAGGACCGTTTACTGCAACTTTTGGAATAGATTTCTCTTAGAGGTAATTTAGACTAGATTTGGGGTGTAATTATAGGAATTTTCCATGCATGTAAGGAATATTATGATTCATCCATATGACTTACAATTTTGGTTTTATACATTCTTGAAGTTAGGCTAAAAATCAACATCTTTACTGTATTGGGAAGGGCATTCTTGAGCCCATAATGGGTGGTGGGTTTATCATCGAAGCCAGATGGGAGGTCAAGAACCTAGTCCTAGACATTATTCACCCTTTTAGATGTGCTATAAGTGCTAGTTTTCATCCAACAAGTACCAAAAATTGAGTTCTTGAACCGTAGCTTCAACTTTGACAACATTTGTTGTCAGTGTTTCCATTTCTAGAACAGTAGTGAAAATACACTTGCAAGTGGAAGTGGGTGTCACAATTGTTGGAAAATGTGTAATTTGCCTATATAGATGTGTCTGAAGTGGTATATTTTCACTTTCTGGTCCTAGAGACAAAGTTTCTAGTTGGAAGTCAAGAAGTTGTCTCTTCACTACCAAAAAATTGCATTTTAGGACCCTTTACTACAACTTCTGACATAGATTGATCTTAGAGGTGATTTAGACTAGATTTAGGGTGTAATTAGAGGACGTTCCCACACACATTAAGGATCTTATGGTTCATCCATATGGTTTATAGTTTTGGTTTTATACATGCCTGAAGTTAGGCTAAAAATCAACATCTTTCTTGTATTTAGAAGGGCGTTCTTGAGCCCAAAATGGGTGGTGGGTTTGTCATCTAGGCTAGATGGGAGGTCAAGAACCTGGTATTATATGTTATTAACCCATTATTATGTGTTTTTAGTGCTATTTTTTAGCCAAAAATCACTAAAATTTGATTTTTTGGACCTTAGCTTCAACTTTGACAATATTTGTTATTAGTGTTTTCATGCTTCAAAATAGTAGTGAAAATGCACTTGCAGGTGGAAGTGGGTGTCACAGTCATTGGAACATATGTAATTTTCCTATATATATGTGCTCAAAGTGGTGTATTTACACCTATCAATATTGGAGGCAATGTTACTAGTTGGAGGTCAAGAAGTTGTCTCTTCACTACCAAAAATTTGCATTTTAGGACCTTTTATTGCAACTTCTGGCATAGATTGCTCTTAAAGGTGATTTAGAATAAATTTTGGGTGTAATTATAGGAATTTCCCATGCACATTAGGGATCTTAAATTTACTCTATATGAATTACAATTTTGGTTTTATGCATGCCTAAGTTAGGCTAAAAATCAACATTTTTCTTGTATTGGGAAGGGCATTCTTGAGCCCAGAATGGGTGGTGGGTTTATCATCTAGGGCAGATGGGAGGTTAAAAACCTGGTCCTAAAAATTATTCACCCCTTTGAACATGTTGATAGTGCCAATTTTTATCCAACAAGCACTAAAAATTGAGTTCTCAGACTGTAGCTTCAAGTTTGACAACATTTATTGTCAGTGTTTTTGTGCTCCAGAACAGTAGTGAAAATTCACTTATAGGTGGTAGTAGGTGTCAAGGTTATTGGAACACATATAATTTTCCTATATATACATGCTAAAAGTGGTGGATTTTCACCTATCAGTACTAGAGCTAAAGTTGCTAGTTGGAGGTAGAGGATATTATGATCAAACTTTTGTTGAGGAGTGAAAAGATGGATCAATTATGCCAATCCACCAAACTTGTACCCACAATCCCTATTTACACACACAATATAAATGGAGGACTTTTTAGGCCTATTCTTTGAAGCTAAAAATGGGAAATAAGTGGATAATTTGGAAGAGTGGATGTCTAAGCTTATGAGAACTATTGTTTAATATTGAAATAAGTATTATATGTGTGAGAGTGGGGTCAAGAGTGATAAATAAGGCCACAAGGGAAAAATAATATTTAAGAAAATGAATTAGGCCTAGTAGGACTTATATTACTACTTGGACAAAAGTGGGAAATAGGTACAAGGAGGACTTGGTGCCTTCAATGAAGGTTGGTTGACATGTTTGAGGAAATTGTCAGAGGTTGGAATCTATTATATTTGACTCTGAGTGTATAGAGATAAGCATCAAGTCATCAAGTACATTGACACTAGTTGGAATGATGAGTTGTATACTTCTCAATTCTCTGCATCAAAAACCAAGGCAAAAGAGGATGATGACTCATTTGTGAAATTTGAGCAAGAAGACATGTGTCACTAACTTTTACCAAATTGGGCTTACAGGCCAAAATATGTCATATCTAATCACAAAATTTGGTAGAGAGGATAATTATGACCTAATTTACCCATTAAATATATTTTTATGGATTTTTGACAATGGAAACTATTCACTATTTTAGTACAGTCAATTGTATGTCAAATCATGATCAACATTGGATCTTATCTTGTAGACATTGGCCAGTTTGGGGAATCTACAGGTTGAGTCAAAGAAATTTTTTTGGTATGATTAGTCTCCATAGCCTAAAAAAACATCCCATGCCATATTAAATCTCATAGAAAGATTTAAATTTCCCACTATTTTGACACATTCCTCTTATAGTCAAGAAGGCAACCATTGAAGATTTTAGGAAGTTCTGTCAGTTCTGGATGCCAAGAAGTAGTTTAAGAATTAGAGAGCTCTTAAAACCATAAAATATTATGTTGGAAACATATATTATCCTATATAAGTGATCACAATTAGGTTTTTCATGCAAAAATTTGAAGAAAGACAAGTTTTGACATGAAGGAAGCATGGAGGTAGCTCAAGGTAAATTGTGGTAAAAAGGGTAGGTAACATTATGTCCATAAGGTGTGGAATGAGAGCATGATATTGTTTGAGTACTTAAAGGGGGTTATACCAGGTATGTTATGATAATATAAGACCATATGTGATAATAGGTTGAGCTCTTGAAACATAGACTAAGATTTGGTCCTTGAGACCCAAAGAAGGTGCCTAGGAAGAAACTAGAAAGAGATTGAGTGGAAATTTGTGAATGAGACATGAATGAAATGAGGTAAAAGATGTATGTATATATGTAAATTCCATTAATGAGGTGCTAATAATAGTACAAGGAATAAGTACTAGGTTTAAGAATCTAAATTAAGTCTAAAGAGTTAAAAGAGGAGCTAGCTTATGAAAGAAGATTCAAATCAAACCATAGCAAGTGAATGCCATCAGTTGTGTTTAGAACCAAATAATGATATTTTTTTAGACTTGTCCTCCATACCTATAAATTAGAATACAAACATAATTCAAAATGCAATCACTGATATGCTTAATTTCTTATAAGGGTCTGATTTATAACATTATCCTAACAAGTTATTCTCAATCTCATAACATTTGTAATCCTTAAGAGTACTTAAAAACCAATCATTTATAATACTCTGAACACAAGTGATTCAAACAATATTTACTTCATTGGTTTTCTTAAATATTAATTTAAAAAATAAGAATTCCATGTACGAATGCCATATATAGGCATACAATGTCAATAATACATGCATTTCCATATAGGCATACAAAAAATTACATCATGTCTAACAACATAGTACCTAATGTCAGGCGAATACATTATATACACATGTACAATGCCAAAAATGCATACATTACCATATAGGCATACAAAAAAATACATCATCTACAACTTCCTAATCATCAAATAGTCTCCCTCTCTTTGCCTTCTTTGAATAAGACTCTCCTTGGGATGCCCTACTTGTAGATGAAAATATCTTGAATGCCTTAGATTGCTCCAAAGTTTGACTATTTGTACTATGCTCATATCTCGCTTGTAGTTGAACCTATTCAAATATAAAAATTATTATAAAATTAACAAGTATACATGAAACCAAGTTAAGAAACTCATGTTTTAAACTATAATAAAAAAAATCATTTAAACATGCACTCACCACAATCTCATGGTCCTCCTCAATTTGTCATTGAAACTCGATTGGGTTAGTGCTAGGTTTAGCTGCACAAAAATGCATGTTAAATGATGAAGAAACATGAGGAGCTATTGCAGTAGTCATCTGAATCATACTATAAAATGTTATATGAAAACCTTCCATACACAATACATTTGTGCATATAAGTTATATTTGCCAAAGTATATAGTAAAATTATTAAAACAAAAGTAATAAGTTATAATTACAAATTATAAGTGAATATACATACCTCAGTGAGTGCTTATGCATATGACATTGTAGTAGAAATGTCTAAGTATATCTTGACTCATAATGATGGAGGAGTGTCCACCCTAGTCATCAGTTAAACAAACAACCTAATAATTAATAACTCGGGCAATTCATTGATTAAACAAGTTGCTAACAAACTTAATCTTGCATACAGTCCAAGATTCAACTATAGTCCAAGCATTTGATTCTTTTGGTATAAAGTTCTATGGAAGGTTAACTATGAAATGTGCATAAGAGTGTTGAGAATAATCTATTTAGGAATCTAATTGGTCCACAGTCCTTATTATTGGAAAACATATAGTTTGTAAACTAAGAAATTATATGCCTTGTGTTTAGTCTTGTAACTTGTTATTGTTAAGGTATGGAGCTAAAAGCTTCACCCATGAGCGAATGCAGAACTTGCTGGAAACCCATAGTCGTCATCGACGGTCAGGCACAGACCAAAAGCTGCCGACGTCGGTAGTAGGTCAGCCGACGTTGGTCACAGGTAGACTGACAGGGACCGACGTTGGTCACCTGTGTGTATCCAAAGAGCTATTTTCATGTGAGAACAGAATATTTGCATGTAAAGATCAACTATTGGTTGTAAGTCTGCATTTCTATTTTGAGTAGAACTGATTAGAGCCCTTGATTAGGAGGTGAATCTAGTGGATGTAATTATATGCTCATGAATCTCTAAAGTTATATATTAGGGATAGATCTTCTTAGCTTAACAAGTACAGTACAAGACTGTATATGTGAATCAATCCAGGTTGTTGGAGTTGATTGTAATTGAGAGAGAGAACTCTTGAGGGAAAAGAGATCTAGGAAGAGATCTATACATCTGAGAGAGGTGTGGAAGAAAAGAAGTTTCTTCAATTGTAATTCCTTCTGTAAAGAGTTTAATACAAGTTTTCAGGGTGGTTTCTTGTATCTCTTGTTCTTTGCTATTTCTAATTCTAGTTACTTATCTATCTGGTTTAATTTCGCATATAATTGCTTTCATATAGTAATCAATTTTGTTGATTGATCCCCAACAAGTGGTATCAGAGCCAGGTTGTAGGTTCAGAGCTTGATATCCAACAAAAGGTATCAAATCTCAGTTTGACTAACAGGTGTTTCAAATCTGGTTAGTGTGTATTGATTACAGGTTACTCACAGGGATTTCTATTTGAGTGGGAGAAGCAATGGCAGAAAAAAGTAAACTGAGAATGGAGAAGTTTAATGGAAAGAACTATCAATTATGGAGAATGCAGATAGAAGATTATCTGTATCAGAAAGATTTATACTTACCGTTAGGTGGGACTGCTAAGAAGCCCACAGACATGGATGATGAAGAATGGGAAGTTCTTGATAGAAAGGCTCTTGGATCTATAAGATTGAGTCTAGCATCTACTGTGATATCTAATTTATCATAGGCAAAGTATATGGTAGAGTTAATGACTACTTTAGCAAATTTATATGAAAAACCCTCAGCTTCAAATAAGGTATATCTTATGAAGCAATATTTAATTTGCAAATGCAGGAAGGTGGATCTGTATCTAATCATCTAAATGATTTCCATGGAATTGTGAATCAATTAAATTCAATCCAAATAGTGTTTGATGATGAAATTAAAGCTTTATTAATCTTATGCTCTTTACCTGAGAGCTGGCATAGCTTGGTAATGGCAGTTAGTAATACTGCATCTGCTTCAAATATTTTAAAAGTAGATGATGTTGTTAGTGTAATCTTGAATGAAGAAATTTGCAGGAAAAGCACAAAGGAGACATCAGGGAATGCTTTAAGTTTTGAGAGCAGGGGAAGGCAGAAAGAGAAGGGCAAGAAAGGGAGATCAAGATCTAAGTCAAAGATGAGAGGTAGATCCAAATCCAGAAATGGCAGGAAGCCACAATGTTGAAATTGTGGAAAGATAGGGCACATAAGCAAAGATTGCTGGTCAAAGCCTAAAGAGGACAGAAAGCATGATGATAAAGAAGAAGCAAAAGTTGCAGGTATTGTTGCACAAGATGCTCTTATATTTTCTTTGCATAATAATATAGAATCTTGGGTTTTAAATTTCGGTGCATCTTTCCATGCAACCCCCAATAGAGAATATTTCAGTGACTATGTCCATGGAGATTTTGGAATAGTTTACTTAGGGGATGATGAGCTTTGTAAAATTGTTGGAAAAGGTAAAGTGCAGCTGAAAATGCAGAATGGCAACACATGGGTATTGAGAGATGTCATGCATGTTCCCAGCCTGAAGAGGAATTTGATTTCTATAGGAAAGTTAGGGGATGAGGGTTGTACAATAACTCTCACAGCTGAATCTTGGAAGGTTTCCAAGGGTGCACTTGTATTGGCCAGAGGTAAGAGAGTAGGTACTCTCTATTTATGTAATTGTATTACTAATAATTCTCCTTCTGTATTATCTACTTCAGATGTAGATGCAAAATTATGGCATCAAAGGCTTGGCCACATGAGTGAGAAGGGAATGACAATTCTTAAGTCAAAAGGTATGTTTCTAGATTTGAAAAGCATAGATCTAGATTTCTATGAAGACTGTATTTTTTGAAAATAGAAGAGAGTGAGTTTTCTCAAGACTGAGTCAACAAAGAAGAAGCACAAATTGCAGCTTGTTCACATAGATGTGTGGGGACCAGCTCAAGTTGCTTCTATTGGAGGATCACAGTACTATGTTTCCTTCATAGATGATGATACAAGAAAGGTATGGGTCTATTGTATTAAGAAGAAATCTGATGTTTTTGATACGTTTAAGATTTGGAAAGCTATGGTTGAGAATGAAACAGGTAGGAGATTGAAGTGCCTGAGATTTGACAATGGTGGTGAGTTCTGCAGCCACATGTTCAACTGGTATTGTTATATGCATGGAATCCATAGGCAAAGGACTATTCCAAGAACACCTCAACAAAATGGAGTTGCTGAAAGGATGAACATAACAATCATGGAGCGTCCAAGGTGTATGAGATTGCATGCTAGATTGCCCTTAGAGTTTTGGGTAGAAGCTATGGACACTGCAGTTTACCTGATTAACAGAGGATCCTCTACAGCGCTGGATGGTGGAATTCTAGAAGAGGCATGGATAGGTAAAAAGGTAGATCTCTCATTTCTCAAAGTTTTTGGTTGTGAAGCCTTTGTGCACGTTGATAAGGAAAATAGAAATAAGCTGGATGCTAAGTCTATGAGGTGCACATTTATTAGCTATGGCTCTGATGAGTTTGGATTCAGGTTTTGGAATCTAGGAACTAACAAGATAATTAGGAGCCATGATGTTATTTTTAATGAAAAAGTGATGTATAGTGATCAGCTCAAGAAGTTGAATCAATCTGAGCAAAGCAATGCAAAATTGGACGAGGTGAAGGTCCAAAATAAGCTCGCGAGAAAGAATAATCACAGATAAGAAAACACAAAGACTAACATCGGCCAGGTAGGAACTGACGTCGACCGTATAAGAACCGATGTCAGTCATACAGAAACTGACGTCAGTCAGGTAGAACTGATGACAATCAGTTACAGGCCTGGAAGTGACTGAGGTCAGTCACTGTCAGAGAATTTGGGTGGGCAGCGTGTTGTGGATGAGTCTCAGATGCCCATCAGGAGGTCAAAAAGAGTAAGTAAACCTCCAATTCGATATTCCCCTTCATTATTCTATTTATTGCTAACTGATGGTGGAAAACCAGAGAGTTTTGATGAAGCAATACAGGTGGAATCCAAGAGTCAGTGGGAGCTAGCCATGAATGAGGAAATTGATTCCTTGAGAGAGAACCAAACATGGGATTTGGTTGAGTTGCCAGCAGGAAAGAAGACACTGAATAATAGATGGATCTATAGATTGAAAGAAGGTGAGAATGGATAGATGAGATATAAGGCCAGGTTGGTAGTGAAAGGATTTGCACATAAACCAGGTACTGATTTTGGTGAGATTTTCTCTCCTGTTGTTAAAATGACTTCTATACAGACTGTACTATCTTTAGTTGCTATTGAGGATTTACATCTTGAGCAGCTTGATGTTAAGACATCATTTCTTCATGGAGATTTGGTTGAAGAAATATATATGGATCAGTCAGAAGGATATGAGGTCAAAGGTAAGGAGAAACTTGTGTGCAGATTGAAGAAAAGCTTGTATGGCCTCAAGCAAGCTCCAAGACAATGGTATCTGAGATTCGACAGGTTTATGACTAAGCATGGCTACAGTAGATGTCAATCTAACCATTGTGTGTATTTTAAGAGATTGGATAATGGAAGATATATTATTCTGTTGTTGTATGTAGATGATATGTTGGTTGCAGGATCACACATGCAGGATATCTCTGAGCTTAAGGTGAAATTAGCTCACACGTTTGCCATGAAGGATTTGGGAGCAGTAAATAAAATCCTTGGCATGAATATTAAGAGAGACAGGAAAAATCACAAGTTGATTTTGTCTCAAGAGGATTATGTGAACAAGGTGTTGAAATGGTTCACTATGCAGGATGTAAAATTGGTAAGCACACCTATGGCTAGACATTTCAAGTTGAGTAAAGAACAGTGTCCTAATTCACATGATGAGGTAGAGTACATGAGGAAAGTTCCATATGCTTCCGTAGTAGGGAGTTTAATGTATGCAATGGTTTGTACTAGGCCTGATATTACCCAAGCAGTGGGAGTTGTAAGTAAGTATATGGCCAATCCAGGAAAAGAACACTGGAAAGCAGTTTAGTGGATCCTTAGATATCTGAAAGGAACCAGTAGTAGGTATTTGTGCTATGGTGGTTCAAATACTTCTCTACTTGGTTATGTAGATTTAGATATGGTAGATGATTTGGATGGCAGGAGAAGCACCGCAAGATATGTTTTCACTATTGGTGGAATGGCAGTTAGCTGGATATCAAAGTTGCAAAAGGTTGTTGCCTTGTCAACTACAGAATCAGAATATATTGCAGTCACAGAGGCTAACAAAGAGATGATATGGATGACACGGTTCATGGAAGAGCTTGGAAAAGAGTAAGAGAGTTTCAGACTATACAGTGATAGTCAGAGTGCAATTCATTTGGCTAAGAATTCAGCCTTTCATTCAAGAACAGAGCAAAAATAGCTTAGGTACCACTTCATTAGATAGGTATTGGAGGATGGTGAGTTGAAGCTGGAGAAGATCCATACAGATAAGAACACTGCTGATATGTTAACCAAGCCGGTTACAAAAGAGAAGTTGAATCTTCATTCAACTTTCATTGGTCTTCATGATTGAGTTGAAGATGGAGGAGCTAGAAGATGTTGTTGTACAGGTACTGGTGTAGCTAAATCTCCAAGTGGGAGTTTGTTAAGGTATGGAGCTAAAAGCTTCACCCATGAGTGAATATAGAACTTGTTGGAAACCCACAGTCACCGTCAATGGTCAGGTGCAGACCAGAAGCTGCCAATGTCGGTAGTAGATCAATCGACGTCGGTCACAGGAAGACTGATAGGGATCGACGTCGATCACCTGTGTGTATCCAGAGAGCTATTTTCATGCGAGAACAGAATGTTTGCATGTAAAGATCAACTGTTGGTTGTAAGTCCGTGTTTTTATTTTGAGTAGAACTGATTAGAGCCCTTGATTAGGAGGTGCATCTAGTGGATGTAATTGTATGCTCATGAATCTCTAAAGTTATATATTAGGGATAGATCTTCTTAGCTTAACAAGTATAGTACAAGATTGTATATGTGAATCAATCCAGGTTGTTGGAGTTGATTGTAATTGAGAGAGAGAACTCTTGAGGGAAAAGAGATCTAGGAAGAGATCTGTACATCTGAGAGAGGTGTGGAAGAAAATAAGTTTCTTCAATTGTAATTCCTTTTGTAAAGAGTTTAATACAAGTTTTCAGGGTGGTTTCTTGTATCTCTTGTTCTTTACTATTTCTGATTCTAGTTACTTATCTATCTGGTTTAATTCCGCATATAATTGCTTTCATATAGTAATCAATTTTGTTGATTGATCCCCAATAGTTATGGATTCTAAAGAGTTTAAAGAAGGATGTTGAATGATCATAGAAAGGGGGAGATCATCTTGATATAGGTTTATAGTGATTTGACATTGAAAGAGGAAATAATCCCTGAGTACCCTATTTGCTAAAGGGTAACATATAGTCAAAGGACTAAGTTATATTATGTTGAAACTAGTTTGGGATTCCATTGAGATTGTAAGGGGTATAAGATAGTCAATGGAAGTGTATATAATCCAATATTAAGTTTTGAATATATTGGGAGTTTAAGGAAAGGCAACATAATCCTATACCCTATTTTCTTATGTGCATAGGCAAGGTTATAAACTAAGATTTTTGAGTTTACAATTGATTGTGGGCTTTCATAACTTTATGTCTAAATGAGAAAGTTGTATAGGGTTAGTAAAAACTCAATGAAAAAGGTTTGGGATTTTGAAACCCAATAAGACAAAAGTTATCCCATTTAGTGTGCTCTCAGCCTTGGTAATGGCTTAGAAACCCTGATTCTAGGGTTTAGTGTATAAAATGAGATTTGATTGTTGAAAAATTCCAAAAACTTGTAATATTACATGATTTGATGCATTCTCACTACAAGACATGGTTTTAGGCTTTTTAGGTATGTAAGAGTATGTAAATGAGGCTATGATCTAGTACTAAGCCTAGAGAAGGGTTAAGGGAGAAGGGGTGATATAAAAATAAGAGGATTTGTCCAAAGAAGGAGATAAAAAAATGATTGATTCTATTGAAGAGCCAAATGAGTATTTGGAAAGGTCAATAGATTATAGAAAAAGTTTGTACATGTTTCATACTAAGGAAGTTTACACAAATGGAGGGCTAATTGGTGAGAGGCCTAAAGAAGTACAATTTTCCTTGAGAGTTGTGTTAGAGGTTAATGTGGGAGTTGTATGCACCAAATGGGTCCTTAAATATGTAATTAGTTTATAGTGAAGATCTATCAGATGCTCCCAACAAGGAGCTTTACCTCAAAAAAGGGTTTGTAGAAGGTAAAGCTAGAAAAGTGTATGTGAGGGGTAAGTAGACAGACAGTTTGAGTTAGTGACATGACCAAGGATGTAGATAGAGAGTAATAAGAAGATAGAAGGATTGATTTGAATAATATTAGCATTTTTATTTTATTACCTAGAGGACTAATGGAATGAGTTATGAATGGATGAAGGAAAACTTTCAAAGGAAGGGATATAAGCAGAGTTTGGTATAGAAGTTGATATAACTCTGTATCAATGGATATAGATAGAACCTCTCCCCCAACTAGATATAGTAGGTCTTTGGTCCCCCTAAGTAGGTGGTGGCAACAAACTACTCAACCCCATCTATCTATATGGGGTTGAGGTCCCCTATTTGTATATGGTCACAAGGCCTATGCCATATATATATATAGGCTATAGTTTATAGTCGATTCTCTCCCAACAAACCAATGAGATCTAATGGATAATCTCTTAACAAACCAATGGAATTGAATAGGTACAATGGGATCAATAAATTTATAACTCCATAGATAGAGATGAAATTATTATGCTCAGATGGAATCAAGATGGGAATTAAATTGCTAGCTATGACCATTTTGGATATCGATCATAGAGATTGAACTGCTAAATGTGATTAAGATAAAAAGGAATCAAGTGCCTGGTTGTGAGGCCAATATTTAAAAGAAAGGAGTGGTGTCCATATTGATGAAGGCATGCTATATGTGTGTGTGTGTACATAATAACTTTTATCAAATGAATTCTACACACACACACACACACACACACACACACACACACACACACACACACACACACACACATATCCAATCTACTCATTGGGTTGACCCAGTATGGAAACTACATATACTGGGATATCAAGCAAATTTTCAACTTGTTATTTTGGTTATCAAAAACATAGTTTAGATGGAGGATGAGTTTCTAACAAGTTACGCCAATCCATGTTAATACATCAAACATGAAAAAATCCAACAAAATTATATTAGGTATTTTATATTTTATTACACAAAATATACCAAGGATGAAATTAAGGTGTATGAATGTACATCTAGAGTATATAAGATTCACTTGAAAAATTACCTCTATAAATGTATATGGTGTTAGACTGACATGGATAGATGTAGTAGCCTAGGTTGGTCCACTACTTAGTTATGATGTCAAAGGTAACGTCTCTTCCTAAAACACAAAAAAATACATATATATTATTCAATTTAAACATGTAAATTAGTTTTTACCTTTTTAATTTGCAAATATAAATTAAAACTTTAACATTAAATTTATATAAAAGATACCTGCATGTGTGTAGAGACTCCTAACATATATGTGTGTGCCAACAACTCATCAGTCAAGATCACATCCTCCAAGCCCCCTGAAGCACCACCATCATCATCTGAAAGTCCAGTGCATATAACACCACAAAATTTGCATGGGTGGGGTTGGCTATGACCACTAGCTGGAGTATCTTGAGCATTTGTCTCTAAAAGTCTACTCATATGATGAACGCGTGTATCGATTAATGCACTAAGTGCATGTAAAGTGTCTATCTTCACAACCTCTGTCACTATAGAGGGAATCTATGGATAAGTGGCTTTTGGGTAGGGATCCTTTCAGGTTGATTAGGTGCATGACATGCACCTAGTTGATCCTGTGTAGAGCCTTTCGCTCAGCCTTGAAACTCACCATAGTCAAAGTAGTTTGGAATTTAGTTGAGGAAAAACTCACAATAGAGTTTCCTCAAAAAGTATAAAGAGACCTCATGGTTATTACAAGGGAGATAGTCAAACACCATCCACCATTACTCCCAAAAAATGGCCTTAATCAAATCGTGTTGGCATTGATGGATTAAAAAATGTTTGGTCATTATGGGAAATAGGGCATTGGTGGTCAGATCAATAAATAAGGTACAAATTTGATATTTTTTTTATATTTTTGTTCTTCACCTCACATGCTGATAATTTGTCAACATAGTAAGCCCTACAACTATCCCTATATGACCTCCATCTATCAATTTGACTCGTTATCGAGTCAACTTGACCTAATACTAACTCTAGGTTATTGGCCAAATAGTTGTGGTGGGTGTTTGTGGAAGTGGGCTCTCTCATTTTCCTAATTATTTTCTCAATTTCAATTTTGTTTTCCACTATGTGAGTAACTATATCCTCCTGGTTGCCTGGGGGATCTAGGGGAACTATAAGAGGGTTAGGTGGAGGGTTGGGTGAAAGGTTAGGTGGAGGATTCGATGGAGGGTTAGGTGGAGCATGTTGACATGTTGGAGAAAAATAAAAAAACAAACTGACAATTCACATTAAAAAAAAATTCAAAAAAAAAATATTTGATTTAATTTATAAAAAACATACCTCTTCTTCACAACAGCACCATCGATCTGATAAATGGAGGGCAAAACATGAATCTTATAGGCCAAAATGAGAACTTGAAGGCAAAAACGTGATTGAAAATTAGAAAAACATGAATGGATAAAATGTAGAGGATGAGGGTTTTTTGTGTTTTATAGTTTCAATAATGCATACGCATTATCAAAACATGTAGGAATACATATGCATTCCTATAACACATGCATTTATATAATTTTAAATAATGTGTACGTGTTATTGTTATGACATGTATGTGTTATGACTTGAGAATCCCAAACCATAATGCATATACGTTATAACAATAACACATACATGTTATGGCTCAAGAATCATAATGCATATGCGTTATGGGTTATGTCCATATAATTGTCCCCCAAATCCATGCACATAACCTTATAAACATATGAATGTTTTTAATTTGATATTAATGATCTAAACAATAGGGCCCAAGATGATGGCTTAGAAGGAAACCCTATAACTTGGCTTGTAAGTTAATGGTTGTAGAACATGCAATAAAAAATATTTACATCAATTAACCATTAAACATTCGAATGTGGAATATTAGAAGAATATTACTACTTGTATTTAATAATAAATAAAAAGGTATGATACACATACATACAATGTGAAACAAGATTGACGATGAATATTTCATTGATTAGAAGAAGAAAAATTAAAAAAATAATTTGCCCAGACTAGAATGTGAACATATGACCAATCAATTTTAAATGATCAAAACATGCTAACAAGCCCCTTTGTGGTTGAATGTCTTACAATATATCATTAAAAGAAAGAAATTGTAAAAGAGATGATTAAAAAATGGTTTGTATTTTTAAAAAATGTCATGCCTAATGGAATAACATAATCACATAAAGGTGCAAAGGCAAAGATGCAACTGAGATGTGCAGGCTGCATAGAATGTATAGGGGTGCATGAATCACCAAATTCGTAAAAAAGGAAATAGTAAAAAATGGAAGGGCAAAAAAAAAACTAAAGGGCATAAATAATATAATTAGGGCTACATTTTTGTTTCAAAAAACATGCTAACTCAAGTATGTTGATGTGTATACTTTATTTTTCAAGTAAATCTTTATAACATTGCATTCAATACGTTATATTGCAAAATTGCATTCAGAAAATGGTTTTTTATGAGAATTTTAAGCTCTGTAAATTATTGAGAAATATTTTTGGAAAATTGGT
The DNA here is from genome assembly GCA_037957365.1 of Torreya grandis. NCBI lineage: Eukaryota > Viridiplantae > Streptophyta > Pinopsida > Cupressales > Taxaceae > Torreya > Torreya grandis. Next base: position 40,844 of record JARHVA010002054.1, on the reverse strand, counting down.
TTCTACGTTGAAAATGTTGAAAAATTTGAAGGTAAGAATATTTATTAGTTGTGCTTTCATGAAATAATGTATTTGACAGATTTTTATTTGTTTTTTCCCATTTTAAAGACAAATTTTATAATATTGGTTTATGATATTGCATTCAAGACATTATCATGGCAATATTTTATTTGGAAAGGGGTTTTCTATGAATATAAATCTCTACAAATTACCACAAAATGTTTTTAGAAACTGCAAAACCTATGCTAAAGATTTTCAAGGTATGAATATTTATCAGATACGCTTCCATAAAATATTATATTTAGTGAATTTTTTTATTTTATCATGTTTTCAAAAACTATTTGTTTGTTAAGATCCATAATTAATTTATTCCTAACAAAGGTATTTGTATATAAATTTATTTCAATCCTTTTGTTGGGGAAATTTGAAGAGTTATGCCATTAGTTACTTTTTTCAGTGTATTTTACAATTTTGTTGATATTACAAAAAATTTCAAGCTTAAAATATTTTGGAAATTGGCTAGAGATATTTTTGGGGGAAAGGGTTATATCTATATTGTTATTAAGTTTAGACTCTTTAGCTAGAATATCTGATCTTTAAACTGCAAAACATACCCTGAAGTTGAAAATTAGGTTATTGATCATATGTAAATTATTTATTTAGCATTTTTAAAAAATTCTTATTATTTTGATTTGATGAGAAGGTATGCATGCTTACATTTGTGTATATTTAACTCTTCTCTTTTAATTTTTGTTTGGAAGGCTATTTGTTTACTAAAGGGTTAGATCTGTGTTCCTTTGCATTTACACCAACTGTATTAATAAGGTTATATCCATATTTCTTTGTGTGTAGCTATGTTCTGAAATTATAATGAAATCTTAACTTGTGCAATGGAACATAATCAAATAAATAAAGGAACAGATAGTGCCCTCCCTTTACCCTTAAGAGATCCTACTCATCTTCAAGAAATTTTGGCTTGATCCATTTAATGGCCCAAAATAAAAAGCAGAGAAGCCATTGCAGAATATATCTTCGACCAATGTAATAGTCCCCTATAGTAGTGTGGAAAGAGTAAGGTTTCTAAGGTGCCACTTACGTACCTTAATTTGGAAATTCTGTTTTGACACAAAATGGACACCTATCTCTTCTTTACACGTAACAATCCATTTATTATTATTATTTTTGGTTTAAGTGTTTTGTTTTTATTTTTCATTATTTTTATCATTTTTATTTTAAATTTTGTTAATAATTATTTTTCATAATTTATTAAATTTGTTTATTTTAATTTTATTAATTTTAAATATTTAAATTTATTTTATTTTCTTTTTGTTTTCAATGTTTTTTATTTTTCTTAGTTGGCCCTTTCCCATTTTACAACTTGATTTTTTATCTTTTTCTTGAATAGAATATATTTATTTATGGAAATAGATTTTCTTTTTCTTCTTTAATTATTGGTTTCTATTAATGAGGTTTAAAATGTTGGATAATAATATTTTCACACATTTGAATTTAGAATAATTCTACCATATTTCACATTGAAAAGCAATCAAACTCAACAAAAAGTTGAATGTTTTTCTCAAAAAAAACATTGCAGTGATGAGAAAGTATTGTATCAAATGGGTAGAGGCTATAGCTTTGGTAAAAAAATAATATGAAATGAAACTAAATTCATCTTTGATTGTATAGTCACTTACTTTGAGTTCTCCAAATAGATAATTAATGATACAGGGGGGAACTTTGTAAATGCAATTATATAAATTAACTCACGTTGGAATTCAAGTTTTTTAATTTTTCAGTCTAATCTTTATTATTTTAGAACTAATGCTTAGGTTGAGATGACCGACAAGGTTATTATTTCACTAATTCAAAAAACTTTCACCATTAACAGAGCATATTGGGGGTTTAGACTGCCGAAAATACTATAGGTCTATAGAATAATGTAAGAGATCTTAGGGCACACTTCATTCTAGGTGATGTAGAAACAATAGTTCTCATATGTATGGAATACTAGTGCCAACCCTTTAGAGTGAGATGGATATCAAAGTTGGAGATCATAAGAGCCTAAAGGATTAGTTCTTACAATTTAATAGACTAGGTGAAAGGATAATTACTATGCAATGGATGAACAAGATCATTCAAAGAGGAGAATAGACTGGAAATGGAAGTTGCTTAATTTTTTTATTTATGAAATGCCCACTTTGAAGCCTCAGTACTATAATTCAATGGAAAATGTAAATTAAACCTTAGAATGTTTTTAAATTGTGGTTAAGACCCATTAAATTTAATGATTTGAAAAAAAGGTTAACAAGATTAGAAATTTTGGAAGGGTTACCATGAAAGAACCTTGTAAATGGTTCTATTGTTATACAAACTACAGACTATACATTTTGAAAATGTTTTTGATTAGGGCCTTGTATGCACCCAATTTGTTTTGCTTTTGTGGTGCAATATTTGTGTTTGTTGATGAGTTAATACACCTCTATTTTCTCGACCCATTTTGTCATAAATAGGAATTTAGTCGCATTTGTTTAACCTTTACAACCCAGCTTCTTCCTGACTTGTCTTTTCTCTAGACTTATCTTGCTATCACCTTTGCATATGGTGCTCACTTTCTAATCCTCACCTTTGTATCTCCTTCCTTCCTATTCATTTTAGTTTGAGACTAGGTAAGACCATAGGTCACACAAGTGCAAATGTCCCTAGCAGTCTTGTGACTATTGCAATGATAAAACTTGTGTGAGTAATAGTGCCACCTTACAAACCAATAATCTTGCAAGGGTTTACTCAAAGAGAAATGAAAAGATAAAGAAGTGGAAATGAAGGGTCATAGATTCCCATAGAATGCTTTTTCACTTTAACATCCTTTCAAAATTTGCACAAGTTTCATTCTTACAAGTCTATAATTATACAAGTTGTTAAAGTCATGATGGATTAAAAAAGTGAGGTAAAACCCATACTTGAATTACTATTGTGATTCTAAAACTATGTTTTTCAACATTAAGGGAGTATAATGGGAGTTGATATCGATGACAATACTTTAGGCCTATAGAACAATGTAGAAGGAAACCTTGGGGCACATTTCATTTTAGTTATTGTAGAAACAAAAGTTTTCATACATATGGAATACTAGTGCCAAGTCTTTATAGTGTGATGGAGTTCAAATTTGGAGATCATGAGGGCTTAAAGGAGTGGTTTTTATAGTTGAATATACTTGTCTAGGGGAGAACTACTATGAAATGGATTACCAAGATTAGGCAGAGAGGAGAATAGCTCAGAGATGGGATTTGATTTATAATTTTATTTACTAAGTGTCTAGCAAGTAGATCCTTGGTACTAAAACTCAATGGAAGAGGTGAATAACTAGGAATTTTTTGAAATTGTGGTTAGGACCCATTAAATTTAATGCATTGGAAAAAAGGTTAGCAAGATTAGAAATTTTGGAAGGGTCACTATGAAAGAACATAGTAAATGGTTATAAAGTTGTATAAAAAGTGGACTATACCATTTGAAAATGTTTTTGATCAAGAATTTAAATGCATCCCAATTTTTTTCTTTTTTGGTGCAACATTTGTTTCTATTTATGATCTAATAGACTTGTATTTTCTTAACCCATTTCATCATAAATTGGATTTTTTTTGTCACAATTTTTAGTCTTTGCAACCTAGTGTCTTTCTGACTTGTTATTCATTTAAACTTGTATTTTCTATCATCTTTGCATTTGGTGTTCATTTTTTATTCTCACATTTGTGTCTATATCATTCCTCTTCATTTTTATTTGAGATGAGGTAGGACCATAGGTGACACAATTACGATGGCCCCTAGTGGTCCCAAAACTATTGTAATGATAACACTTATATAATTGGTGGTTCTTTCAAACCAATAATTGTGCAAGGGTTCACTCAAAGATAAATGAAAGGACAAAGAAATATAAATTAAGGGTCATAGGAACCCCTACAATTCCATTTCACTTCATCATCCTTTCAAAAATTTCACAAGTTTCATTCTCACCTAGGGCTATAGTTACCCAAAGTGTAGACTCACAACCCATTCTTTGTTACTCTGATGATTCTACAACTTTTTTTTTTGTTTTAGTGATTTATTATTGATTGTATTAGTCATCTAGGTTAGTTTAGGAATAGTTTTGATAATGATTCACTACAAATTTGGTCTCCTTATGATGGATATGTGGTAATTTCCCTCCAAGAGGTCATCTAATGAGGACTTGATACTCCAATATCTATATTTCACCATCTTAGTTTACCATCACATCACTTTGTAGGTTAGGATTTGTAGTTTCCTTGTTGAATTTACTTTCCAAAAAAGTATTTATGATAGTTTAGTATTAGTTTCATAGTTTCTCACCACATTTCAACTTTCATATCACCTTTCTTCATTATATTAATTGAAATTGCCTGAGTGGATTTAAGAGGTTCAATATCATCTTATTTGTGAAAATTATCTCAAACTCATTTATATCACTAAACATCATCTATTTTGTAGTTGCACATTATATTTCATCAATTTTTCTTGCATTCAAACAATTTGATGAAATTCCTTTTCCATTCTTCTTCATTCCTCATACATTTCATAATATTGTTTGCTGATTTTTTTAGGCTTCTTAAGGTCATTTTCAACCTGCTTATAACTACTCATCATTTTAGTGTTATTTGGTACTTAGATCACATTCTTTTCCCCCCTTTTTTGTGTCATTTCCTCTCTTTCTTCTGTTCAAAGTCACATTTTCTATTTTCTTTTAGTTTCCAATGTATATTGACTTCATTCTTGCATCTCATTTGCTTCCTTGAACATCTCTTCTCATTATTTCATCATTTGGTTTTTGGTTCATAGCTTTCCATTCCATCATTTCAATCCTCTCTCATGTTGAAAACATCCTGAAAACACCAATTTTATTGCTCTTAACACTTCCCCTTTTCTCAAATTTTCTTGACATTTGGGCTTATTTCACATTTTTATCTTACTAATTTCAATTTTGTTTAAGTCTTTCATATCTCTTTGGGTATTTCATTTATTTCACATATTGAGGCTTGAATATTAATAATAACTTGATTTCATTACATCTCTTAGGATGTTCTCATTCCTACATATCATCCAAATCAATTTATCTTTCATTATTCTTAACTATCTTTTCTTGTACTATATTTTTGAATGCATTTCAAATCATTTACAGTTTTCTTAGGACTATTATATTGCTAATCATAGTTCATCTATTGAACATTCACCTTTCACATACTTCCTTACTTTGATAAAATTTGGAAACATTAGGAAAGTTGTCTTATTTTTTGTTTGAAACATCATTTTTTCTGCTATTATAGTCCACTAGTTGCATTTAAGAATTTACATTCTATTTAGGTACTCATATTACTTGCATACTATCTAGAAAGACTACTGCATAGTTCATTTGCTCATAAAAATTAGATTCTTAAGAGGATTTAATTTACTTGAAGATTTCTTGCATGAAATTGGGGTATTTGATTTCTTTAGGCATTTAACTTTCATGTCTTATTATATTATAGTAGATTCTTTGACCCATCTAGCATATGTTTTTTGATTGTATATAGAAGTATACTAATTATCTTGGAGAGTGATTTAGAATAACTTGTAGGTTTTACATTGACATTTGAATTTTTGTAGTATATCAAATATAAAAAAGAAAGATAATTAGTATGATTTTTACTCTTCATCATGATTTCAATAATTAGTCTTAGGTTGTTTATTGGTTGAATGAACTTAGGTCTAGATTAAACACATCTAGTTTACTTTCCTTTATTTCTTGCTTTGGCAATTAACATACGATGGGAATAATTGTTTGTTGGTAGTATCATCTTTATTGGATTTCTTGTTTGGTTTATTTCATGCTAGAGTTTGCATGTTTTATATTTACATAACTAAGTTTTACTTCTCATTACTTAGATTGGTATTTAGAGGTGTTTAGATACTTGTACATGTTACTCTATTTTCCTTTTTTTAGCTTTCCTTGCCACCCTGGTGTTTGGTAAGGTTTTCCTAGAGACTTTTTATTCTTATATTTCTTATCCTTTTTATAGTCTTTATGACAATACCTGATCAATGCCAACCCCTCAAAGCTGGATGGTTTCCTTATATTATTTAATCTAGCCTTTGAGCCTCCAATCAAAATTATAAAAATACCTTTATTGACTAGTTATCTAGTCTACCTCTTATCCTCACCTCCTTGTTCCATAATCCCAAGCCCTCAACAAAAAAATTTAGAAAACCAACCAATTATTAGAATAAAGAAAGCTGGACTAGAGACAACATCAATGAAACATTTAAAAAATTTCTAGCCTGTCCTTTGGGAACTTATGTGAGAGATTGATGGTGCAGTTTTCCTTGCATACATACTCTACTTTACTTAATGAAAAATACAATTTTAACCATATTTTGATACAACATCATATGGATGTATAAAATTTAATTTTTTTTTAAGAAGCAAATAATGAAAATTAATTATAAGAAAATAAACTCCAAAATTATTTCCCAACTACCAAACATAATCTATGAAAGGACAATTTCATTATGATGTAGATATTGGAGATAATTTTGATGTGATTTACATTCAATGGATAATTTTTATGGGATGTATATTTAGGTGGAAATTTTGATATTATAATGGCTTGGAAGGACTTAATGAAATACATATGTTGGGGATTGATGTTATCATATAAGATACAACTAGTCAATGATGTGGAATGTCCAAACAAAATTTTTTATTTTTGATTACTGTATTTAGGTGGTTGAAAATGGTTATCCAATTGACACACTCATTGGTTGGTGTTTTATTCTATATATTTTTAAATTTTAGAATATGTTGGGGGATTCTCTTAGTTATTATTCTTGGTGATATTGCTGTTTTTGTTTCTTGTGAAAATGTTTTGGATATTACATATTATTTGGGTAAACACATAAAGTGTTATATTCTTATTTTGATTTCTATATATTTATTTGGTTTGGAAATGAATAATCAATTTTTATATTACTATATTTGTACTTATTATTGAAAGCAAAAACAACTTTAATTATGATTATAAAAAATACATGTGAGTGAGGTAACTAGAATAAAGAACACAAACAACTTTGCCTCGAGTGATCAAAATGGCATATGAGGAAGGTAACTAGAGTTAAGAAACATCCACGTAACTTAGAGAATGATAATAGATAATGTGTATAAGGTAGGAAATTAATAGTGAGAATCATGGAAATAATTTGGGATGATGATAAAAAAGCATATATGGAATGCAACGAGATTTAGAAATCTAACTAATTTAGACAATGATCATTATAAAGTTATATAAAGGAGGCAATTGAAATTGAAGGTAATTCAAGCAACTTTTATTGTGATGATGGAAAAGGTGTCTAATGTACCAATAAAGATAGAGAAGCACCAAATAACTTGGAGTGTGATGATTAGAAAGGTAAATTAGAGATACCATTAAAATCAAGAAGCATCCTCGTAATATAAATAGGGATGATCATTTCAAACAAAATGACTTATGAAAGCCTCTCATCCACATGTTCAACCCCATTTTAGTCTAAGCTTGTTCTTTCTACCCCATTCTCTTTGTCATTTTCTTTCATTATTGAGTTTTTTTTAATGTTTTTGTTTTTCTTTTCAATCAATAATAAAATACATATAATATTTTTATCCTTATAATATTTCTAATTAATTTATTATCAATTTTTTATTTATTTTTAATAGGTAATTAAGGATTGAGGGGTCCCTTACCCATCCATTATATAGAAAAGTTATATAAAAAACCAGTTGCATTAATGGAAAATTACATAAGAAGCAATTGAGACAATAAAAAAATTGATAATATCAATAGAAACTAGGGCTTGGGGTAAACCCCATAACCAAAGTGATCAAAATCAACAAATACAATGATAAAGTGAAACAAAACCAAAACAAAAAACTACAACCCTACAAGTTCATAGCATCAACCACTATGATCAACCAACCAACTAATAGTCTCTCTAGCAATCCAAGTCTTTGGTTGAGGCACAAATTCCAGCACCTCTTACTCGATAGGCACCACTCAGATTACCATTATGCAAGCCACCTCCACCACTCAACCCACTACTCTATAGCTCCCTATATGCATACTCTGGATCTGATTGTGTATGAATACTATGGAGTTGGGGCACTCTGACACCACTTTTATATGGGACTCCAAAGTTGTAAGACTCTAAATATGCTTTAAAATTGCCCCTAAGTTGGTACTTTGGCTCTCTGATGCCACTTATATATGGGGTTTCAAAGCTATATGATTCTACAGCTATTTGAGCCATAATTCATTTCCCATCAACTTTTCCATATTAAAACAACAAATAAATGAATGAAACCACAAGTAAATCCATTGTATCATAAAAATGATCAGTGCTTAAGGGAGAATGACTCTTCAATGCAAAACCCAAGTCTTAAGGAAACAAAAAATAAGGAAGCACCAAATTTGGGAAGGGTCAATTTATAACCAACAAGTTTAGACCAAGCCAAGTATCCAATTGGTTATTAATGACTAGCTTCTCAACTTAAGTAATCCATTGATTAATGAGGAGTTTTATCATAAAGATAGCTTCTCAAAAGTAGTGAATCACCTCCCATGTCAAAAAAGAGTCTAGAAGAGGCCAAACCTATCCTAGAATGTTCTCAATATTCTAAGATTTGGCCTTGTGATTGTGGAGAGCTTAGATTAAGACCTTAGAATCCCCTTTAATTATGATATTCTCAATTCAACATTGAGATATAAGCTTCACCCCTAGAGTGAGGGTTTATGCCTCCACTTCATTATTGGTCCCATCCACTAATTTCTAGGAGGTCATTATTATTAAGTATTTGGATTTATTTTTGATGATACAACTAGATCCAGAGGCCCCAAGTTTGCCTTTGGCTGCCCCATTGAAATGCAATTTGAAGAAATAAGGAGGAGGGGGTGCCCATTCTCAATGATCCCCCTCTGACAAACAACACCCACTATGCTTAAGCCACTAGTGGGGAATTTATCATTATTATTTCATTTTATTATATTTATCCTTTATTATTATTTTTTTCTAATTGTTTCTCCTTATCCTAATTTTAATTTTTAATTTTTATTATTTTATTTAACCTTTTTTTATGTTTGTTTTTAATATATCAATCATTTTATTTATTTATATTTGATTTTAATTTTAATTTTAATATATATATATATATTTCAAAAGAAAATTGTTGACACCTTTTATTCCAAATAGTGGTAAAAAGACAAATAGGATGGCAAAGAAAATTTATGTCAAACAATCTCAACATAAAGACCAGGGAGACATAGCCTTGGCCTAAAGTAGAAATATATCCCTAAATGGATAGAGGATAAACCAACATGACAGAAAAAAGAAAAATAAAAGATAATAGTCTTCAAAGACTAATACACATGTTTGACATATATCCCATTATGTCTTCATTCTTTCCCTTTTTACCTTTCTTTTTTTTTACGTCCTACCATACCTCGTGTAGATCATCCACACTAGCTATCTGTAATTATATATTATGGTATTTTGTTAGAGGAAGATTTTCCATCAAATTTGGGTTTGTGTAGGGCACTATTTTTTTGTCTAAATCAGAGTTCTCTGATTCATGAGCTCTCTTCATTCCTCTTGGTATTGTCCCAACGTGTTTGGTTTCCATGGTTTGGTTATCATTATCTTGGTTTCCCCCATCCATGGGAACAATTTCCTCAATATGTATGTTTTGTTTACTAATATTTTTCTCCTTTGACTATGTCCTAATCTGACATTCCACTTCTTGATTTTCCTATACTTTCTCCTCTTCCTCTTGTATAGGAAGGGACCACCATTTATAAGTAGGTTTATACCATTTATTATGTGTTGGTAAGTTCCTTGCCTATGGAAAAGTAGCTTGGAGATGTTCAATAAGCTTGCATATAGTACATCAAAATGTTTTATTCTCAAAACATAGGGACTAGGTATGTTAGATTTTCCCATATTTGATGATCATTTTGTCAGGTAGACCTTTGTTGATATCTATTTCCACACATATACATTCATATGTGCATAGACTTAATTTCATTATTATAATATATAATTTTATAAACATGCCCAAACTATCCCTTATTTTTTTGAAAGTACTCATAAGATATATAGGGAGGTTAGGAAGCCATACCCAGATTGGCATAACTATGAAAGAGTGTGTGTTCGGGTCAAATTATAGAAAACATGGAGTGAGGTATAGGCCAACTATCCCATATAACCAAGGTCCATATAAAAAAACTCTTAGGTAAGCTTTCTCATCAAAAAAATCTACAATGAAGAAACCCTTGGAGTAGAGGGAGATTTCAACATTTTTTGAACATATTGAATGCACCCATTGAAATAAATCCTTGGTGGTTGGCCAAAAACCATTGAATCTACATATTAATGCCTCTTAATCCATATTTTCTCTATATGATATCATATCTTCCTCTGCTATTTCCACCATTGGGACCACCTCTGCTTGTTCCACTAAGTAGGCACTAGCTTGTGGGCAAGGTTATTGATGTAATTTTGTTGCGTTCTTGCTTGTATCATTCTTGAAAGGCCCCTATGATATTAAAGAAGTTGAAACATTCTTTTAAAAGAATATTGGTGCCCTCCCATTTCCATTTACCCCACCTCTCATCCTCATGGTGAAGGATAAAAAGGAATCCTTGCTTATTTCATAATCAGACAATTTTTTTATATTTTCCAAAATTTTCCCTTTGTAGACAAGGCATTGGAATGGTGTAGGGATTTCAATGACTTTTTAAATATAGTTTTATACAATCATTATGAATTCTAATGTATTTACCATACAATAAAGAGTGTTACTTTTTATGGTTCTGATCTGAATCTGAACAATAGTATGTGCCCTCTGGTTGTATCTAGAATCCTTAATCTTCATTTTGTCAAACACTTCATCAACATCCTTGTTGTAGTGTCTTTGGGCATATATTACCTCCATTCCATGTGTCATTTCCATTTATATCTATGTATACCCTAGATCATAAGGTAGTGAGGGACCAAATTTGCCATCTATATGTCTAGGCTAGCACCCCAAGATCTATTTTGACCCTTGTAATAGGTCTGTGAGTATCCACATGCAGGGGTTTATACTAGACAAAAGAGTTTCCTCCTTCCCTAGTTGTGTCTATGTTGTGATCAACACTTCTCCATTGTCCTTTGTGGCCTACCCCCCACTATTAGGCTTTGTGACATGTTGGGTATCATTCAATGCAAACAATAAGGATGAACCTGCATGTACCTTCATTAACTTGTTCACATACCCACTCCTCAAATCTATATTTTTTGCTTACACACACACACACACACACACACACACACACACACACACACACACACACACACACACACACACACACACACTTTTAATTATTATTATTTAATTAATTTTTCTTCTTATTTTTGATTTCTTGTTATTTTTAAACATTCCTTTACTATATTATTTATTTATTTAATTTATTTTAATAAATTTATTTTTTTCTTCTTTATTTCCTTGTTGTAATCTTTTATTTTATTCTTTTTTAATTTTCAAACATGTTTGTTTAGCTTTTTCACTAGACATCTCTATTTGTTTTAATTAATTAAATTTTTTGTTTTAATTTTTTGTATTTTAGGTAGTAAATAGTGGTGGTGGTGGTGGTGGTGGTGGTGGTGGTGGTGGTGGTGGTGGTGGTAGTAGTAGTAGTAGTAGTAGTAGTAGTAGTAGTAGTAGTAGTAGTAGTAGTAGTAGTACTAGTTTTTCATTATTTTTGGTTTAGCTCTCTTCTATATGCAATCATTCATTTATCATTATTATTTTTGATGTTAGCTTATTATTTTTGTTCTTTAATTATTTTAATATTTTATATTTGATTTTTTTTTGAGTATATATATATATATATATATATATATATATATATATGGATGGTAAGGGTCATTCATACAAGGAAGGAAGCAAAAAATATAAAAAACATGTGGTGTTCCATATAGGATGGAGACAACCAACCGGGAGAAAGTCCCAAAGGAATAGATACAAAGCACTAGGGAATAAACCCTAAGAATAAGAAAAGGCAAAAAAACTATAGAGGATACATCAAAATAGAGCTGGGAGAACCACCTACAAGGGTAAAAACACTTTTGGATGAGAAGATTTGTGGGCAAGGCCCATATTCCCTTTGTCCCCTCTATTATAGTAGATGGGGTTAAAGAATCCTCCCAAACTAACTGTATCTACCATAGACTATAAATGATTCTATAGAAGATGTGAAACTATGACCTTAGAATTTTTTGAACATCTACCTTCAGAAAACCTGGTCGATTCCTCCTCTATGGCCACCACCATTCCCCTACTGGAGTAGAATTCCATAAGGAGTTGTGCAACAAATGGTAAAGGTACAAAGTCAAATCTATTAATGAAGGTAGCTAGGGATGGTAAAGTATCGATCCAATTATTCAATGAGAACACCAAAGGGGTGATGTTAGAATATCCCTCCAATAGTGAATCAAAATATTTATGTAATTTAACAAAACATAATTCTAAATCCCAAAAAATAGATAGGGGGACTAGACCCAAACATTGCAAACTAGAAAAATGAATGGCTAAGCCAATTACCTTTGGGTAATGATTCAACTAACCTACCAGTTTACCTTAAAACTCCTTCCAGACTAGAGACTCCACCATGGTCTTAACTATCTTTAAATTCCTCACCACGTGCACGATATTTCTAGTGAAAATGGATGTCATGTTTGCATTTATTTTGCTTCTATAGCCTACTTGTAGATAGTCTTCCTGAATGATAACCTAGATGGCTTCCATTAATTCCACATTTAACATCTAAAAAATTAATTTGAGCCTATGATATGAAATTTTATCCCAAAAATACATTTTTCATTTATCAACTTAGAGGGAAAGGATAGGCACATTAACTATAATGTTGATAATTACGTGATTCATTGTCGATAACACCACAAATACCAAAAAAGCAAAGGGGACTGCACCAAACCCACCAACTATCACAAGATTTGAAACCTTAAGGATATGTGCATGTCATCATGTCAAAAATCCTAACACTCAATATCATAAAGCCCCAATTATGAATGAGGATCCATGTGACCCACCTTAAATCAATGGAGTGCAGAGTAATGATTAACCAATGAACTAATAAAGGTTTTGAAATGATTTGAACCATTATGAAATAAGATATCAATTGAATCAAGGCCTGACCACATTTCAAAAACATTGTATACCATAATGTTTTCCTATTGTTCCACTCCCTAATTAGATAGAAAATATGCCTGCTTACTAGCCTCCTCAAAGTAATACAAAATGGACCAAATTTGTCTAGGAGGGTCCAAGTCATGTTGAGAATGTTGTTGATATGCCATGTTATGGTATAAAAATTATTGATAACATCCATAATGATTTTAGAATATCCTTTTATCATTAGGTGCTCAATACCACATTGATGAGCTAAAAGAATGCCTAGGAGAATTGCTTGGCTTTATTATTTGTTCCATCTTGGAGAATAGTGGATAAAGCACATATGAGAGATCTAGTGCAATATTGAATAGTACATCTAGTGCCTAAATATCTAGGATTCCCATGTGTTTCACCATCAAATTTTAATTTGAAGAAGCCTATAGGAGGGGGAGTCTAGGAAACATTAAGGCAAGGCTAGGTTTTTACTTTGCATACTCTTGACCCATTCACTAGGGTCTTTTTGTGAATAATTATTGTTTATAATACATTAGTTTTTTTTTGTTTTTTTATTTTATGAATTTTATTTCTTTTTTCACTCTAATAATTTAAATTTTTTTCTTTTTTTTTCAACTTCCCTTGTTCTTCTTAGCTGACCTTCTATTATTTTGTAACTCGATCCTTCATCCCTTTCTTGTATCGCACATGTGTATCTATGGAACTATATTTTCTTATTCTTCCCCAAGTATTGGGTTCATTCTTATTTTCCCTAAAAATGGATCTAGTAAGGAGGTTTGAAATAGTAGATAACATTAATTTTATGTATTTTACTCTATAAAATTCCTACCATATTTTACACTATGAAGAAACCAATTTCAAAACAAAAAGTTGAATGGTTTTACATTGTGGTGGTGACAAAGTATTGTATCAAATGGGCAAAGGCCAAAACTTTGGTAAAAAATTCCACATGAAATGAAACTAGATTCATCCTTGAACATATAGTTGCTTACTTCATGATCTCCAAGTAGATCATTAATGATAGATGTGAAAACTTCATAAATGTAATTATAAAGAAGCTCACATTAGACTTCAAGTTTATTCACTCTTCGATCTAGTATTTATTATTTTAGAGCCAATGCCTAGGTCAAATGACTGACAAGGATATTATTTCACTAATTAATTTTTTTTACAACTTTATGGGAGAATAATGAGAGTTGATATCATTGGCTATACTATAGAACAATGGACAAGACAATCTTAGGGCATGCTCTATTCTATTTGATATAGAAACAAAAATTCTCATACCTATGGAATACCTAGTGCCATGCCTTTAGAGTGTAATAGAGTTCAAATTTGGGGATCATGATCACCTAATAATGTGGTTCTTATCATTGAATAGACTAGGTGAGGAGAACTACCATGCAATGGATGACCAATATCATGTAGATTGGGGAGTAACTTGGAGATAAAAATTGATTATTTATTTTAGTTACCAAGTGTCCACCTTGAAAACTTGGTATTAAAGTTAAATGAAAGAAGTGAAATTAAACTAATAATGTTTTAAAATTTTGGTTAAAACTCATTAAATTTAATGAGTTGGAAAAAAATTAAGAAAGATTGGAAAATTTGGATGGGTCATAAGAAATAACCTAGTAAATGGTTCTAAAGTTGTACAAACCTTATAATACACCATGTGAAAATGTTTTTTATCAAAACCTTATATGCATCTTATTTTTTTTGGATTTTTCAATGAAATATTTGTGTTTGTTGATGAGCTAATAGACATCATTTTCTTGACCCATTTTGTCCAAATAGGATTTTTTTTTGTTGCATAATTTATTTAGTGTTTACAACCCAGCATCTTCCTGACTTATCTTTTCATTAGACTTGTGTTTGTTATCACCATTGCATGTGTTTTTCAGCTTTTATCCTCACCTTCATGTCTCATTCCTTCCTCTTAATTTTTATTTGAGATGAGGTAGGACCATAGGTGCCACAAGTGCAAAGATCCATAACAATATTGCAATTGTTGCAATGATAACACTTATGTAACCGATGGTGCCACCTTATAAACTAATAATATTGCAAGGGTTCACTTAAAGAAATTAAAGGAGAAAGAAGTGGAAACAAAGGGTCGTAGATGCCCCTAAAATGCCATTTAACTTCACCATCCTTTCAGAATTTGTACAATTTTCATTCTCACCCTATTATATAATTACATGAATTGTAAAGGTCCAAAGGGATAAAACAAATGTAAAGTAAAACTCATACTTTTCTACTCTTGTAATTATATAGATATGTTTTAGTATTTTATTGGTGATTTTATTAGTCATCTAGGTTAGTTAAAAAACATCTTTGAGAGTGGTACACTCCATAAATGGTCTCCTTGTGATGGATATACGACACTTTCCCTCCAAGAGGTTATCTACTGAGGACATCACACTCCAATTTCATAATTTATCCATCTTGGTTTGCCATCACATCACTTAGTAGGTCATTTATTTTAGTTTCCTTATTTAATTATTTACAACAAATTATTTAGGATAGTTTAATAGTAGCTTCTTAGATGCTCACTGCATTAGAACTTTCATATCACTTTGCTTTATTTCACTGCTTGAACTTGCATAAGTGGATTTAAGAGTTTTAGGATTGTCTTATTCTTGACAATTATGTAAAACTCCTTAAAATCTCTACACATCATTTATTTTTTAATTGCCTATTATATTTGATTAGTTTTACTTGCATTATAGCTTGCTCATAGGTTGCATTCAAATGGTTTTATCAAATTCCTTTTCCATTCTTCTTCATTACTCATAATTTTTTAATCATGTTTGCTTATTTTGGAGGTTTCCCTAGGTAATTTTCAACCCTCTTAAACTTCACTCATTCTTATTTTTCCTTGGTATTTAGATAACATTCTTGATCCCCCCTTTTGGGTGTCATTTCCCCTCTTTCTTATCTTCACAATCACATTTTTTATTTACTTTTGGTTTGTAAGGTGTATTGACTTATTTCTATTCATCTCATTTGCTTGATTCAATGTATCTTCTCATTTGTTCATCATTCGATTTTATGTTCATAGCTTGCCATTCCAACATTTGAAATTCTCCCTCATCTTGAAAACATCTTGAAAACACTATTTTTATTGCTTCTCACATTTCCCCCTTTCTCAAACTTTCTTGACATTTTCTCTCCTTTAACATTTTTATCTTGCTGATTTCAATTTTGTTTTAAGTCTTTCAAAACTATTTGGTTTTTATGTTATCTTGTATATCATTTCTTTCAGATTATGAGGCTTGAATTTTTCATCTCAACTTGCTTTCCTTGCATCTCTCATGTTGTTATATTTCTTGCATATCATCCAAATCAAGTTTTGTTTTGAATTATTTTTAACTTCTTTTGCTTGTATTGTATTTCTCAATGCATTTCAAGACATTTGTAGGTTTCTTAGGATAGTTATATTTTTGATCTTAGTTTATCTATTGAATGTTCATCTTTTGCATACTTCCTTACATAGGTAACATTTGGAAACATTAATAAATTTATCTTATTTGTTGTTTGGAGCATCATTTCATCTATTATTATAGTCCAATAGTTGCATTTCAGAATTTAATTTTGTTATATTACTAGAGATGTATTCAATATTTAAAAGCAAAAACAACTTTGGCCATGATTATAAAAAATACGTGTAATGGAGGAAACAAGAATAAAGAACACAAACAACTTGGCCTCATAATGACATATAAAAAAGGTAATTGGGGTGGAGAAACATCCACATAACTTGGATTGTGATAACAAGGAAATGTTTATAAGGTAGGAAATTAAGATATAGAACCATGCAAACTACTTGGAATGCGATGATTTAAAAAAAATTATATAAGGAATTCAACAAGATTTAGAAATCCAACTAATTTGGACAATGATTATTAAAAAGTTGTAAATAGGAGGCAATTAAGATTGAAGAGAATTCAAGAAACTTTGACCATGATGATTGAAAAGGTGTGTAATGCTAGCAATAAATAAAAAATGACCAAACAACTTAGAATTTGATGATTATAAAGGTGTATAAGCTAGGCAATTAGAATTGAGAAAGAACCAAACTGTCAGAATTAAGAAAGAACCAAACAACTTGGACAATGATTAAAAAAGTGAATATGAGAGGAAATTTGTATTAAGTAGCACATAAACATTTTAGATGGTGATAATGAAAAGGTTCTATCATCCAAGCAACCGATATTAATAGGTACACAAACAAATTCAAATCTAATGATTAAAGTGTTTAATGAAACCAATCAAGATTGAGAAGTGCACAAACATGAGTGTGATGATAAAGGACATAAATAACCTAGATTGTGATGACAAAAATATATACAATGGAGGCAATTTGAATTGAATATCATGGAAATAACTTAGACCTTGATTATAAAATGAACATATAAGTGTGGCCATCCCAATTATGAAGCACCCAATTAATATGGATTATTATGATTAAAAATTCATAGAAGTGGGATAATTGAAAAACATATGAAGAATTTGGATTGTGATGATTTAAAATATGTATAATCCAAGCAATGGAGATTAAGATACACCTAACTAACTTGGACATTAATCATTACACAATTTAACAAAAATACATAATGGTGGTAATTTCGGACTAAGTTCAAAGAACATGCTTAGGACTTACAAGATGCTAACATAAACCAATTTGCCTTAGCTAAGCATGAATGCAACCCCATTCTAGTTTAAGTTTATTCTTTCTACCCCATTCTAATCTAAGTGTATTCTTTCCACCCCTTTCCCTTTATTATTTTTATTTTTGTTATCAGTTATTTTTCATTTTTTCTTTTCAATTAATAATTTAATACATATAATATTTCTATTTTTTATATTTGTAATTAATTTATTATTAATTGTTTGTTTATTTAATCTTATTATTTTATTTTTATTTGTTAATTTTGACTTTAATTAATTATTTTTTATTTTTTTATCTCTCATTTTTATTTTTATTACTTTATTTAATTTTTTTTTATATTTTTATGTTTTTCTTGAGTTGATCATTGCTTTACGTGGTGATCTTAAGCAAACTCTTTATACTAGTTTTTAATTTATTATCTATTATTTAATTTATTTATGTTTATATTTGTATTTGATTTTAATTTTATTTTTATTTTTAAGTTTTAAATATTATTTTTTACTTAACTTTCTCTTCTTTTAGATTTCATGTATAATTTTATTTTATATTATTTTAATGTATTCCTTTAATATATTATTTATTTACTTATTTATTTATCTTAAATTTTGTTTTTATATATTTTATTAATTTACATTTTTTTGTGCTCTTTTTTTTTAAAGTTAATATTCTGATTTACTTCATTTCTTTTCTAAACCTTTGTTTTACCTTTTTTATTTGGGTTTTTTAATTAATTAAATTTTTTGTTTCAATTGTTTTAATTGGGGCATCTAACATTTTTATTTTTTATTTTTTAAGATTGTTATTAATTTTTTGTTTTTTTTTTTCATATAAATATAAGGATTCCATCAAATAACACATGGGTACTTGTTTGTGTGATATCTTGCAATAGAATAGTTTTTTATGATACACTGCATATTTAGTTTAGAAACCATATAACACACGGGTACTTGTTTTTTGTTTTTTTTTTGGTTTGGCTCTTTTTTTTTTTATGTAAGTATTGATTTATTATTATTATTTTGGCCTTATTTTATTGTTTTTGTTCTTTCACAATTTTTTTATTTAAAAAAAAGTTTATTAATTCATAGTTTATTATTTATTTTATTTTATTTTTATTTTTTCATTCACTTTATACATTTAAATATAAATTTATATTATTTTTATTTTCAACTTCTTTTTTTCTTCTTTGCCAACCTTCATTTTACAACTTGATCCTTCATCACTTCTTGTATTGCATATATTTATTTATGCAACTAGATTTTCTTTTTCTTCACCAAATATGGACTTCATTTTTTTCTTCCATGAGGATAGATCCAATAGTGAGCTCAGTTGGACACCAATATTTTTAAGGATTCCATCATATTTTATATTGGAACAAAACAAACACAAAATAAAAAGTTGAATAATTAAAAAATCAAAAGAACATTTTGGTGGTGACAAAAGTATTGTATCAAATGGGTAGAAGCCATAGCTTTGGTAAACAATTCATCTCTGAAAATATAGGCACCTACTTCAGGATATCTAAATAGATCATTAATAATAGAGGTGGTAACTTCATAAATGCAACTATAAAGCAACTCATGTTAAGCATTCAAGATTTTTTCAGCCTTTGATATAGTTTTTTAAATTTTAGAGCCAATGCCTAGGCTTTGCCGACTAACATGGTTCTCATTTCACTAAATCAGAAATTTTTCAACATCAAGGGAGTATAATGGAAATTGAAATAACTAGAAGTACTATAGGCCTATCGAATAATGTAGAAGGTGACTTTAGAGCACACTTTGTTCTAGTTGATGCCTCACACATAGAAATAATAGTGCCCAAATGAGTGGTTCTTATATTTGAATAGACTAGGAAAGAGGAGAATTACTACATAATGGATTACCAAGATAGATAAGAAAATATTAGAGATAGAAGTGCAATGAAAAAAGTGAAATTAAACCATGAATGTTTTCAAAATTTGGGTAACTTGGTAAATGATTCTGAATTTGTACAAATAACATACTATATACATCCATTTTTTTTTTTGGTTTTGAGCTAAAAAATTTGTTTCCCTCTATTTTATTGACCCATTTAGTATTTTTTTTATTTGCATTTTCTTAGGCTTTGTAACCCAACTTCTTTCTAACTTATCATTTCATCAAACTATTTTTTTCTGTCACCCTTGCATTTATGTTCACTTTTGATCCTCGCCTTCATCTCTGCTTCCTTCCATTTCATTTTTCTTTGAGATGAGGTAGGACCATAACTGATATAAGTGTGAAGGCCCCTAGATATCATGCAACTGCTACAATGATAACACATGTGTAACTGGTGGTCCTAACTTGTAAATTGACAGTCCTGCAAGGGTGCACTTAAAGAGGAATGAAAGGACAAAGAAATGGAAATGAAGGGTCATATAGGATCATGGAAGGCCATTTGAATTCATCCTCCTTTCTAAATTGTCACAAGTTTCATTCTCACATAGGTTTATAATTACACAAGGTGTAGAGGTCATGAGGGATTAAAAAAAATGTGAGGTACAAACCATTCATTATTTCTCTTGTGTTTCTACAACTCTATTTTGATGTTTTAGTTATTTATTACTAATTGCATTAGTCATATTGGTTAGTATATAAATAGGTTTTAGTGTGGTTTACTACATAGATGGTCTCCTTGTGATGGATATATGACACTTTCACTCCAGGAGGTCATCTACCGAGGACACCACACGACAATCTTCACAATTCTCCATCTTGATTTTCCATCACATCACATGGAAGGTTAGGAGTTTAGTTTCCTTGTTGGATCTACTTTCAAAAAAAGTATTTATGATACGTTATAAGTATTTTCTTAGTTTCTCACCATATTATAACTTTCAAATCACCTTTTACATTGTTTGATCTTGCATGAGTGGATTTGAGAGGTTCAAGATTGTCTTATTTGTGACAATTATCTCAAACTCTTTTACATACCTAAAGATCATTTATTTTGTAGATTCATATTATATTTTATCATTTTTTATTGAAATTTAGCTTGCACATAGCTTGCATTCAAACAGTTTGATGAATTTCCTTTTCCATTCTTCTTCATTCCTCATAAATTTATTAATCTTGTATGCTGATTTTTTAGGCTTGCTAAGGTCATTTGCTGCCCACTAAAATTTTAGTCATCTTCTTAGTGTTCGTTGGTAGTTAGATAACATTCTTGATTTCCCCTTTTGGGTATCTTTTCCTCTCTTGATTGTCTTCAAAGTCACTTTTTTAATGTTTTGCTTTGGGTTTCAAATATGTATTGACTTTTTTCTTCCATGTCCTCCTCATTATTTCATCATTTGCTTTTTTTCATAACTTGCCAATCCAACATTTCACTCCTCCCTCATGCTAAAAACATCTTATAAACAATAATTTTATTTCTCTTCACACTTCCCCTTTTCTCAAAATTTATTGATATTTGGGCTCTTTTCACATTTTTATCTTGTTCAATTCAATTTTGTCTTAAGTCTTTCACATATCTTTGGTTGTTCTTTTTTCTTATATATCATTTCTTTCACATTTTGAGGCTTGAATATTCATCCCAACTTTCTTTTATTGCATCTCTTAGGTTTTTCTCATTCTTTCATATCATCCAACTCAATTTATCATTGTTCTTAACTTCCTTTGCTTGCATTATATTTCTCAATAAAATTCAAATCATTTACAATGTTATTAAGACTGTTATATTACTGATCATAGTTCATTTATTGAACATTCATCTTTCGCATACTTCCTTAAATTAATAAAAAAAATTAAACATTAATAAAACTATCTTATTTTTTATTCGTAACATCATTGCATCTGTTATTATAGTCCACTAGTTGCATTTTAGAATTTGCATACTCTTTGGGAAGCTAAAAAAACTACTGCATAGTTCATTTGCTCATAAAAATCAGATTCTTTAAGTTCATTGAACTTACTTGAAGCTTTCTTGCATGAAATTTGAGTATCATATTTATTCAGGCATTTTACTTTCTTATATGAGTCTGGTTATAGGAGATTCCTTTATCCATGCATCATAGGTTTCTTTATTATATCTAGAAGTATAATAGTTGTCTTGGCAAGTGCAAAAAAATGATTCAGAATAGTTCTTGCAAGTTTTACATTAGCATTTGAATTTTTACTAGCTTATAAAATATAAATACTATATATAATTGGTATGCTTCTTATTCTTATTCATGATTTCAAAAATCATTCTTAGGATTTTTATGTTTAAATAAACCTAGGTCTAAATTAAGCACATCTAGTTTGTTTTCTTTTATTTCTCATTTTGGCAATTAGCATATGATGGGAAGAATTTTTTTTTGGCAATATCATATTGGATTATTTGTTTGGTTTATTTAGAATTATTTGTTGGTGGCATCATCTTTATTAGATTGCTTATTTGGTTTGTCAATAATTGTTTCTTGGTGGGTATCAACTTTATTGGATTTATTGTGTGCTTGAGTTTTCTTATTTTATGTTTACATAGCTACGTTTTACTTTTCGTTACTTATATTGGGATTTGGAGGTGTTGAGATACTATTTGTTACTCTATCTGCATTTTTTCTATCTTACCTTACCACCCTCATGTTTGTTAGGGTTTTCCTACATTCATTTTATTCTCATCTTTCTTATCTTTCTTCTAGTCCTTTTATGATAATATTTTATAAATGCCAACCTTTCAAAGCTAGGCAATTTTCCTATGATATGTAATCTGGTCTTGGAGCATCCAATAAAAAATGTGTTGACTTATATTTTTATTGACTAGTTATACAATGTATCCCTCATCCTCACCTCCTTGTTCCATAATCCTAATCCCTCAAAAAATACTTTAAGGAAACCAACCAATAATACAAACAAAAAAAGTACAACTAGAGGCAATGTCAACAAAACGTTTAAAAATCTCAAGTCCTAAGATTTACCAACTCATCCTTTAGGAAGTATTTTGGGATATTTTTACAGTACCATTTTACTTGCATACATACCCTACTTTGATTAATGAAAAATAAAATTATAATTATAATATCATGCAACATCACAAGGATAGAGAAAATTTGTTGTTTTTATAACAAGGAAATAATGAAAATTTAAAAGAACAATGAGTAATAGTATATAAAGGAAAATAAATGAAAAATGAAAAATAAGAAAATAAATTATAAAATGATCTCTAAACTACCCACATAATCTATTAAAGGACAATTTCATTATGATGTGTATTTTGGTGATAATTTTGATGTCATATAGATTCAATGGATAGTTTTGATGTGGTGTAGATTTAGGTTACAATTTTGTTATTGTAATGGCTTGGTAGGAATTAATCAAATAAATATGTTGGTATACTAATGCAATTATGTAATATAAAACTAGTTAATGATGTAGAATGTACAAACATAAAATTTTGTTATTGGTTAGTGCATTTGGGTGGTTGTTGTTAGTGCCCAAATTTGCACTTGAGAAATTGGGCCACTGTAAGTAAAATTCCCATGTCCAAACTGGATAAGTGTTAATTTTTTAGTTTCCTACCTTAGCCCATCAAAATATTAGAATACATATTCATGATTAGTCATGTACATGTATTTGCTTTCACCAAATGGTAAGTGTTCTCTCATTCCTTGCCAAATTCTTGAGGGGTTCTTTTTGAAGATGGAAGTTACTCTCGATAGCTCTAAAATAATCATGAAATATTGATTAAAATTCCCATGGTGGGAGAATTTGTGGTGAGAAGACAAGGGTATGACCAAGCTTTTCTCTATGCTTAGATTGGATGCTTTAGGCTCAAGAGAGATATTTCTGGGACTTTGAATGAAATTGATGATTTACACTTGATGTATTTTGATGATGAAGGTGTGAAATATCCTAATGAATTGAATGAGAGGCATGTATTTATATTAACAGACTTTTCATAAGTGTTGTCAAGGGTCAAGGAAACCTTGCACCTTTACCTGAATAAGGAGAACTAGTGCAAAATGGTAAAGGTGGCTGAGAAGTCTAAAATCATGTCTAAATTGGAAATGTGGTAGATTCTTAGGGATTCAAATGTTTCAAGATTATTCTAAAAGTTACCCCTCTTACTGTGTTTGGGGTAAGGTGTTTAAAGTCCCCAAGGCCCGAATATCCAAACTTACAAGAAAAAATGATGCCACATGGTAGCTCCTAAAAAAAAATAGTTTTAGCCACTTTTTGAAGATCACCCCACTTACTTCTTGGTGGAATAATCCAAAAAACCCCTGAAGGCCCAAATGCCCAGACTTGTGAGATAAAATTATGACACATGTTGTTCTTGGTCCTAGAGAGGGTTTGAATCTTATTGCACTTCTACACCTCTAGAAAGTAACAAGTGAAAAGGTGCAAACATCCTTAGAGGCCTAAAAAGATGTCATAAATTCATGTCCCACTCATGTCACTTTGTGCCCTACAAGAAGGACCGTTTGGTTTAATAGGGAAGCATTTGTATTTTCCCTCTCTTTTTCGAATAAGGCTCAAGTAATTAATGAGAAGTAGGTTGTGATTATCCATTGGGATTTGGTGAATTGATGGTAGCCCTAATCTTGAGATGCAAGGGAATATAACTTAGGTATTTGTCTTCATTCTAAAATTACCCTTTACATCTAGATCTTGCATTCATGATTTTGAGCTATATATGCCCGAGTTAAGTGCAATGCGATAATGTGATTGTAGTAAATTCTTCATAGACTTTCAAATTCTAGTGTGCATAGCCATCTAGATTAAATAGTAAGTTTTCTATTTTTTACTTGTGTTGTGTTCTTTGAAGAGAGTTAAGAACTAGCTAAGGGTTATTAGAGTGAAGAGTTTATCTAGTATAGAAATGTTGAATTTATGAATTGGAAAAATGGCAACATCTTCTATCATAATAAAAGGCAATGTTATTTCAATTTTGGATTCAATTAAGGATATTGATGTTATGGGGTTAGATTTTGGGTCCGTATTGAATGTTTTACAATAACCTGACCCTCCCTAAGTAATGTCCAATGTCATCACTAGTTACATCGCGCTTGCAATAGCATTCCCTTTGGCTGTCCCATAACTAAAACTCATTATTACATGTGCTCAAGTATACCAACCAGACATAAGGACTATTATTAATGGTGTTCATTATATTTTATGCTCCTTCACCCCTTAAACCCTCATTACCATGTTAAGAATTCCTCCCTAGCTAGAAGGCATTTCACTTTCTTTGGAGGAATGCCAAAATTATGTAGTTAAGAAGATAAAGATATCTGGGATATTTTCAATACTTGTTGGTTGACCAAGAGGAGACAAAAGGTCTCCGTCTAAAAACTTGAAATTTGTAGAGTTCAATGAGTTACCACAATACGTTATTGCCATGGTTGCCAAGATTTATGGGGCACATACCATGGAGAAGTTTGATCCATGGATGTTCCTAATTATGATCTGCATATTAGAGGGAAATAAAAAGCTAGACTGGGCCTCCATACTAAGCGACAACCTACATATACAAATGATGAAACTCTAAGTTGTAAATATTTTTTAAATAAAAATTTGTAGGTACCTTTTATATGTCTTCCTATTTGATGTAAAACCTTGTACACAATAGGACTTTCCAAGGGCTCACCATGAATCTTTCAGGAATGAAAATATATGAGGTATATTTAGAGGTTAACCTGGAAGGATTCAATAACAATTCTTATAAAGTTTATAACTAATTTTTTAATGAAATGATGAGTGTATTATTCCCATTAATAATATTTAATAGAATGTATGCAATAGCCAAGCAGGTGATTGAGAAATATGGCACCACTTACATACAATTTAAGATGTTCACATACATTAGGGTGAGTGGATATGTTAGATGCTGACTCAAATTGCCTAGGTACTTAGATGACAAGTTGGCAGTGATGGAGCTTAGCCAAAAAATAGTGCCAACACATGAAATTATTGTAGCAAAAAAGATAAACAATCCTTTCAATTTTCCTATGGTAATAGGGTTTTATTCATGTCTTTTTATTGCTAAGGCAAAGGGGTTGGAACAAGAGATGATTTCATATGCACTTGATTAAATTCCACCTTGACCCAATTTTGACATTAGGTGGTTGATAAACATGTCCACTAATGTAATGTTTCATAAGTCTCACTATGAGGACATTTGGTCCAACCACACCATGGAGGAAGATGTCCAAAAATTGAAATTTAAGTGGTTGACTGTGTAGGAAGTCATAGCCTACAACATTGCTTCCATCCCCAAAGACATGGTAGATGATAAATTAAAATTATCTTCATTATACAACACCAATAATATTGAAGCCCATCCTATTGTGTAGCTAAATTTTAGTACTCAAGAGGATGATTCCATCCATGGGAGATCAATATGAATTATGAAGAGAACCTTCAGATGGTTTAAGGAGTGTGGGGTCAACCTCAACACATTTGACACTCCTACTCTTTAAGAATTAAGGTAGGTTAAGGATTTGAAGGCATTTTTCCTAGGATATGTGGTGACTTTGTGGATCCATCTTTAGCTGCAACCAATAAGGGAAAATGTAAGCTTGGAGATATCAATTTCACCAAACTGATGGACATAGAGAAGATAACAGTGGCATAATCTAAGGCCAAGTTATCATTTTGAAAAATAACAAGCCTGGAAAAGAACTAAGACAATATTCTTATAAGACAGGTCACGATGGCTAATGCTACCCCCATATCCATTTTAGGAAAGGGAGCCCCAATAATTCCAACCATTCTAGTGACTACTCCTATAATTACCTAGCTATGCTCCTGCATGCTCCACCCGCACAATAAGTAGTAGTCCATCCTCCCCTAGTGACATATGCAAGATAAAGAGGAGGGAGAGACCAATAAGAGAGACCAAGACCAAAAAGATTCAAAAAGAGTCTACAACCCCCAAGTAAATCACCTATAAAGAAAAAGGAGGTTGAATTCAAAAATGCACTCTCTAAGGAAATTATTGTGAAGAGAAGAGAGGACCAGGCCTCATACACCTAAAGAGTGAGGGACATGAGCCAGGAAGAATATTTAGATGAAGGTAGACCAATAGCTAAAGTAATGAAGAAACAATGTGCCTTCAACCCTCCCCAAGTAAAGACTGGGAAAATGACTCAAAGGGAGAGGCCAAAAACCCCATTAAAGGCCCTAACATGGGACCGATCCACATAAGAAGAGGTCTTGGAAATATAAATAAAAGGTGATGAGGAGGGAACCTTAACCTCAAATGACCCTTTGTCATTTGATGAAGTTGTACAGGTTGGATTAGAGGTAGCCACCTAGGCCCAAGTCCCTCTTGAAAAAGACATAGTCACCTCAGATACAAAGGCATTTATTGAAATTATCATCTCCCAATCACCTAATCAGGATAGATATCATGAAGTTGAGGATAGTCAAGGACCTAATGGGGTAGTTGAAAAAGAGCTAGAATATCGTGACCAAGTCCCCGCTGATAGTGTAGAGGTAGAGGGAGATGGGGAATCAAACTTGAAAAAGGTTACCCCCACCCTTTTAGAATTAAATAAATAGTCATATCCATTAAATAAATATGTTGAGGAGGATATCTCAGGAAGTGCTACTTCCATTGAAGTACCCTAAGGTCTCCTTCTCATCAAAGTTCATGATCCAGTCTATAATAAAGGCCCTGAGGCCATGATTAGTGAAGATTTGCTTGAATGCAATAAGGAGGTCACCATGGCCTTTTTTGACCTAGGGGTTCAAACAAATAAATAAGGCAAGGTGATTTCTGAGCCTTCCAACTAGACCATAACATAAGGGAGCTCCATTGAGGAATTGCTCATGGATTCCCACTAGCCAAGGCTAGATTTTGAAGTTTTGAAATAGGTAGAGCTAGCATTGGAGGAAAAACATGGAACATAAGGGGATGGGAAAGAACATGACAATGATGATGACATTAAGAAATTTATGTTGAGCCCACTACCCAAGATCATGGAACTCCATGCAGCTAGCTCATCATTGGCACCACCTCATGTTGAGCTAAGGCTTTCCAAAATGTCTGCAACCTTGATGGGTTTCTAAACTAAACCCCTTCTCTAGGTCGTGGAGCAAGTGAAAATAAAGGAAGATATTATGAGGAAAATAGGGGACATTGATGTGATATAGATCATTCAAAAGCATAAAGTTAAGCCCTCTAAGAAGGATAAAACTTACTCCAAGACCACTTATACAGAAAAGGGGGAAAGAAATGATGAGGTAGTTATTCCCCTCCTAATGCATTGAATAAAGATGCTCCCCTAGAGAGTTAATCCATTTATATTTATAATCTCACGGAGCCATCATGAAAGGAGTTGAAGCACAATTCACAGGTTCTAGGTAACATGGTGGCATAAAGGATGGACAAAGATAAAGCCACCATGGAAGAGATGAAAGAAAAAAATTAGGGTATTATCCAATACTTGTAGAAGTTATTAAGTAAGACAAAGGTACTAACTCTGACTACCATTAAGACTCTAGACCTTC
Source organism: Torreya grandis (assembly GCA_037957365.1). Lineage (NCBI taxonomy): Eukaryota > Viridiplantae > Streptophyta > Pinopsida > Cupressales > Taxaceae > Torreya > Torreya grandis. The sequence goes on along the minus strand of JARHVA010002054.1, from coordinate 12,457 downwards.
CTCTTTTCCCCATGGTGTCACTAGATTTTGGCTGAGGTGATGAGCTAAAATCTAGAGGGTGGGCTAAAAGGAATGGCAAGAATATTTCATCACCTAAACCAAAGAGATCATCCATTCAACATTAGAATCCTTATATGGCATAATAGATAAGGGGAAATATTGTGAAACCTAGGTGTCTCTTTATGATGTAGACATAAAAAATTGGTAGAAAATCTAGCTTAAGGTAGATGAAATGTGCAATATGGGTAGTGATGTTTTAATGATGGAGAAAATTATCTCTTTAGATGATCACAAGAAGCCTATAGAATATCAATTAGTAATAAATCATTGACTAATGGTGCTCAAGGAGGGCATCTTTGATTTAAAAAGAGAAGAACAGTCTCTCAAGACCGCTACCAAGGAAATAGATGCCACCCTTAGAAAAATGGTGAACCTTGATGGAGTAGGTGATTTAATAAAAGGGGAAATACATGATGCTCTGAAAAGCCTCATTGATGTACCTCAAGGAGATTTTGATGCCCATAAAATAAGATAGTATCACTTGAGAAGGATTGTGACCTACTCAAGGTGATCATTAGGGGAAAACATGCCACAATTAAAAATATAACCACTTGGATGGAGGAATATGATGTTAAATTCAAATACCAAGCTGGCCCAGATCAAAATGATATTACCTCCATGATTGACAGGTATACCAATTAAAAGAACAAGTTGGTGAAGGATTCGGTTATCAATATTAATTTTGGAGCATAACCAATCATTTTGGTTTCTTCCTAAGCTAACAATGTTCTTTCTTCTTCTTCTTCTTCTTCTTGCTGCTTCTTCTTCTTCTTCTTCTCTCTCTCTCTCTCTCTCTCCTCTCTCTCTCTCTCTCTCTCTCTCTCTCTCTCTCTCTCTCTCTCTCTCTCTCTCTCTCTCTCTCTCTCTCTCTCTCTCTCTCTCTCTCTCTCTCCTCTCTCTCTCTCTCTCTCTCTCTCTCTCTCTCTCATTCTTTATTCTGGTTCCTCACTTGTAAATCATTATACTCCACCCATTAGTGGCATGTCCCTTTCAAAGTTAGTTTGAATAATCATGTGTATAATAAAGGGACGTATTTTGTTTGTTGTGCAAAGAGATAAAGGTTGTTTTATCCTTTGTAGGGTTATTCCCCACATGTCTAACTAAAAATGTTCTGCCATGATGGACTCCAGGCTTAAGAAAGAATTTTCCAACTAGAGCATCTTTAGGAGCATGCTTAGTTTAACTAAAATTGTATAAGGGGGTTTGTCCCTTTATATAGGTTGGTTAATTTTTGAGTACAAAGCTATAGCATAGGAGAGTTCTCCCTTTGTAATTTTTTGATGCCAAACTGATTCCTCTTGTAAAATCATTGTTAAGCTTTGAGATAATTCAAAATTTATCCCTTGTTATAGAAATGTTTTTCATGGTATTATGACATGTAATTTTCAAGACACATTGTATTCAACTTTTATTTCACTAATATATGGAATCTATTCATGATTAATTGTTTCTTCCTATTGTTGAAATAAAATGTTATATTTTACATGCTTAGTGGATTGGTTATTTGATGTGTGCTTCTTTATGGTAATCATTTAGGGTTAAAATCTAAAGTATAAAATCCTTTCCATTTTGATATATGAGAACAGGGAATTGATAACCTTCTTAAGGGTAGTCTTGGGTTTATGAATTCAACTAGTAGGAATTCTTGGATGGTTATTTGTAGTGTTGTACATAAACTTTTGAGGATCATTTGTGCATGATCTCATCTTATCTATTTTGAACTAAAAAGCATTTGTTGAATGAAGATAACATAATTATTATGTGAATGTCTCCATACTCATTTTCTAAGCCATCCACACCCTTATCCATAATTCAAATTAACTTGGTTTGACCCTATCCTACCTTGTAGATAGTATACCATTTGTATATCATAATTACTCTTTGCCTTGCAGATGCATGAAGCTTTGCAATGCATTTTATCTATGCGATTTAAAGCTCAATGTTGTAGTCTCCCACTTATTTGTTGACATCTAAAGTTATTTTCAAAGTGAAGGTTATAGTAACATATTTATTTATCTTTAGTAGCTTGTTTTTAGTTCAGGACATTTGTTCATTCTGTGTGACAACCCTTCCTGAGTGGATTGAGAAAGCTTGGTTATGTTCTGGTCAAATTTGTGTGTCTTTGTGTTAATAATTCCTATGGAGGGTAAACTATAGAATCTCTCCATATGAGCAAGCTACCCTACAAGTCCTCCTCACCTTGGTTTAGGTAGAGCCAAAAGTAGTAGGGAAATCACCATACCCTTTATAGGTGCCTCCCAGTCATTTTCTCAAGTTTTGCTCCATTCTTGATGTTCAACCCTTCCCTGACTACAACAACATTTTAGTGAGTTCTTCATTTTTATTTTTCATTTGCTTCAAGTGTGCAAGGCTAGATCAAAGAGGTGTACAAATGAGAACCAACACTTTTCTAGCATCATTTCCAGGGATTATTCTTGTCACTTATGTTGTCGAAGACTTCTAAAAAGACCTGCAAGTGATTTGTGTTATCGCTATAATGGGTTATTTGTGTTAAGTTTATTAACATCCTTATAGTTTTTTTGGCAACTCCATTGAGGATATTCACCCCCTGTTTCACTAAAATATTATATATTATTGATGTTGTTTTCAATATTTGGAGGTGATATTTCATCAAATTTCTATGTAGCTTTATTTTTTGGTTTAGAAGTCCTACTTCTAGTGGTGACTTCATTGTATCAAGGTTTGAAGATCAATGCCTACTATAGGTTACCTTCTCTACTTTGAATAATTCTCTTTAGATATATAAAGCTAGAGGGTACTAGATCTTACTTTCAAAGGAATCCATCCAAAGAACTTATCCCATAATTAAAAATCCCATCCAAAAGAAGACAAGTGTGGAAGCCTATTGTGGGCCAACTCTCAAGTAAACAAGTAAGACCTAATTAGTTTGTTCCCCATTATATTTCCCCCTTTTCTTTGATATCCCTTTGGTGTAAGGATAATAGAGTGACTCTGAAAAATATGAATTCCCTATGAGTCAAGTTCCTTCCCCGTAAAGGAATTTTTTCTCCTCCTATCAGGCCATTAAAGATTCACTTTTATTTCCCCTCCTTCAAGTCCTTCACACAGTGTTTATCCCCAACCATCCCCTAGTTCCTCTTCATATTCAAATTTAGAGATGGGGGACCATGACTTTAGGAGAAGAATGTTCAATGTTGATAGTGCTAATGATGGAGAGGATGATCCAAGTTTGGCTAATAAAAATAGACCTTTTCTGATCCCAAGGTTTTGACCTATTAACTTTAATGGTATACTTGGTTTCCCCAAAGGAATTTTTCTCCTCCTACCAGGCCATTAAAGATTCAATTTATTTCCCCTCCTTCAAGTCCTTCACATGGTGTTTATCCCCAACCATCCCCTAGTTCCTCTTCATCTTCAGATTTAGAGATGGGGGACCATGACTTGAGGAGAAGAATGTTTAATGTTGATATCACTAATGATGGAGAGGATGATCCAAGTTCGGCTAATAGACATAAACCTTTTCTAATCCTAAGGTATTGTCCTATTAACTTTAATGGTATGCTTGGTTTCCCTAATGAGGTCCCTATAAAGGTTAGAAATATACTACCTAAGTTCCAAGGGGATAATGTAATATCTAGGGAACAACATTTGAAAAGCCTTCTTTAAATATCATTGAGGATTATGAGATAGATCTTGAAGATGTATGTATTAAAATATTTGTGAACCCATTTGAGGATGAGGCTTTGGAATGGTTTAAATCCCTCCTTGATGGATCCATAGATACATGGCAAGCTATGATTGATGCTTTTAAGTTTCAATATGGTGATAGCATAGATCCTAGATTCCTGATTGCCACGTTTGGGAACCTAAAGAAGAATCCAAATGAGTGTGTGAAGGACTTCAATTCTAGATTCAGTAAGGTATTAAGGAGACTACTCAAGGATATTAGGCCTAGTGGTGTTGCTTATTTGATTAAGTATTATGATGCATTTGACAAAAATGCAACTTATTATCTCTAAGATAAGGCTCCAATGAATTTAAGGATGGCTTTCAATCTAGCTATCCAAATAGAAAATAATATAAAATCCATGGGTAGGCCTTTGAATAAAAAGGGTTGATGTCAAATTAGTGAATCTTGATAAGCCTTAGTCATATCACAAGAGTGTAGACTTAGAGGAGATGGTAAAGACTCTGGCCACTATAGTAAAAGAAATTTCCTACAAATTGGCTAGAGCCAAAAAAGGAATATCTTAGGGACTTAGTAACCATGATGACAAAAAAGGACATTAAGACATATGAAATGAATCATCCTCGAGATCAGGCTCAAGGTAGGCCATAGTTCCTAGCCAAAAAATAATGATAGGGGAAAAGGCCTTATGAGGGATGATAGGCATGAAAGAAATCAGAATAGGGAAGTAGGAGGGAAGTAACGGATCCTTTAGCTACAAAGATTAACATAGTCAATTGTGACATTGACTAGTGTGATAAGTGCTCTTTCTTCCTCATCCCTCTTGACACATAATTGATGATGGTAGTTAAGATGTATATGAATTTGAAGCTATGTCTAATGAATACCAAATTTACATGGTCAATTTCCAGGATATGGAGAGATAACACTTTCGGGGAAGATGCCATGAATGTCTCAAAGGTCTCTAGTTCTGAAGATACCCCAGCAAATGAATGTTTTTACATTCCAAGTTGATGAATTGGTTATGATAGTGAATTCTCCATCAATGGAGTTGATGAGGGCTAGCACAACTCATGCATTCTAGATAGCATGTGAAAAGGTAAGGGTACCTCTTCTATATTTTATTTTTGAAATAAACATGATGCATGAGTATGAATTACTAGCTCATGATTTTGATTTCTTGAGGTTAATGATGAAATAAAAGTATAGAGACTCCCCTCCATCAATTGATGATCAATAATTTATGATCAATGTTGCAATTTCCCAAAACAAGAAGGAATATAATTTGAGGAGTAAGGACCAAGGTGCTCCTCCAAAAGAAAAGGATTCTACTCCCCCTAGAGCAAAGACTAAAGAAAAGGGGACCACAAGGAGTAAGGAAATCTAAGGTTCTATTGGGCCCTAGCTCTGTACCTTATAATACTCAAACCAAGAAATACCTAGGCCAAAATCTGAGCTCCTTTATTGTCTAGTATCCCAAGGAAGGATGAACCTAAGAAGCCTCCCTTGAAAAGTGAAGTTAAGAGTGTTGGTCCCCTTGATTTTGTTCCCATGACTCTTGAAGGATATATCCTGAATGAGAAAGTTACAAGCTTACCTATTGATATTTCATTGCCCAAGTATAGTATTTATGATGTGGCTCAAGTATTGAGTCAGTTGAAGGTCACCATATCATTTGTGGAATTGATTAAAATCCTTAAGCATAGGAAGAGATATTTTGAATATTTAGGATTTACTAAGAAGATCATTACCAATGCGGTTGTTGAAGTTGAGCTTCCTCTCACTCTCTTTGAGGGAGGAGAGAGCATGTGAAAGGCCCCCTGAGCAACTAACTAGAGGTATACTTGGGAAAAAACATTAGTACAAATTTAAATGGATGCTGATCCTTTCTACACCACCTTATTAATTAATGGGATAGCTATCCACAATTACATGTTTGACTCCAGTGCATCTTGTAACATCATGCCATTGGCAGTGTTGAATGAGCTTTATATAAGGATAATTGTAGCATATAGATGATGCCTTGCTATGGATTCCATAGAAGTACCTATTGTTGGCATAGTCAAAGGATTGGTGGTGCAACTTTCACAATACTCCAAAAAACAATTGAGCATGGACATTATTATTATGGATTGTCCACCAAAATGGGGTATGCTGCTATATAGAAAATGGGTAGGTAGTATTGGAGGTAGTATTCAGATAGATTTATCCTATGCAACTATACCACTCGGATGGGAAAATGGTTCATTTGAACCATGAGACATATATGCTCTATGTTTTAGAAGATCCCAAATATCAATTGAATGAAGTGTTATATAATGGATACAGACATTGGTAGTTTTATCGAAAATGTTGAATACATAAAGTGCCTCTTGACTTTTGGTATCACTGATGAAGAATCCATTTGGATCATGCATTTTGATGGATCATGTTAAAGTGTCAAAAATGGGGTTGGGGTTTGTTTTAATACCCCTAATGGTCAAGTTTATAAGTACACTTTTCAATTAGCTTTTGAGTGCACTAACAAAATTATAGAATATGAAGCACTCCTAATTGGCCTCTAGATCACTAGAGAATGTGGATTTAAGAAGTTGTTGGTCAAGGGCAATTCAAAACTAGTGGTGAAATAAGTCTCGAGTGTTTACACCATAAAGCATAAGAGGTTGAAATGGTACTAGAATGGTGTATGGGACTACTTGGAATGGTTCAAAGCTTTCCAATATTTAGTACCATGCTTGAGAACTTAATCACTTGGAAGATATGCTGGAAAAGAGAGCTACAAAAATTTATATCTAAAACATGAGGGTATTCCTTGTGAGTATGAGGTTGAGATATTGGTAAGGCCCCTCTATCCCAAATAACATCATTCATTGGCAAGTCTTTGATAATGATGAACAAATATAGAAGCTACTATGCTGCATAAATGAATTTGAAGGAAATATCATAGAGTGGGACTCTATTTTACAAGTCTATGATGGAAAATAAACCTTGTATGGAAAATAAATAATTTAGTTGAAGACTAATACTATCCCAAAAGGATTTGTTACCCTCAGAAGCAACCTTTGATGGAGTTGATAAAGAGTCAACTCCAAGAACATTTCCATATCAAAGGATGTAACTGAGATTAATATTGGGATAACAAAAAAGACAAAGAAAATTTGGCTAGGCACTCATTTAAGTGAAAAGGAAAAAGGAAAATTTATTGTGTTATTAAATAAGTACCCATATTTCCTAACATGGTCATATTCAGAGTTGAAAGCTTATCATGAGGATTTGTTCCAACATGTTATTCCTCTTCACCCCCGATGCAAAAACCATTCTACTAGAAGTAGTGGCCCACCCAACCCCATCTTAGCCACTAAGATGTAGGATGAGTTGAAGAAGTTAAGATATGGTGGGATCATTCAACCCATCAAATATTCATCTTGGGTGGAAAACTTGGTCCCTGTCAGAAAAAAGAATGGAGACATCCAGCTTTGTGTTGATTTCAGAAATTTAAACATGACTTCTCTAAAGGATAATTATCTATTGCCTAACATGGATAACATGATCCAAGATGTCACCAGATCTGAGCTACTATCTTACTTTGGATGGATTTTCTAGTTACAACTAGGTAGTGGTAAAGGAGTCTAAAAGGTCCAAGACTAATTTCACTACTCTATGGGGCACCTACATGTATATTCAAATGCCATTTGGTTTGATGAATGTAGGTGCCACTTTATAGAGATATATGGATGTAGCCTTCACTAGATTAATCAACCAATTCATTACTATGTACCAAGATGATGTTACAATATACTCTAGAAGAAGAAGTGTCCACTTGGTGTATTTGGGAACAAATGTTGGTTAGGTGCAAAGAGTTTAAGATTTACCTCAATCCCAAACATGCCACTTTAGGATACATAAGGTGAAGTTTTTTGGGACATATTATGTCCCAACAAGGTGTTATGATAGATTTTGAGAGGGTGGAGGCCATCGACAAAGTACCCATCCCATAGACCTTGAAAGGTATTCAATCTTTCTTTGGCTAGATTAATTTTTGTTAGAAGTTTTATTTCCAACTTTACAGAGATTACTCTGCCTATCACTTCTATGATAAAAAAGGATCAAATTATAAAGTGGAGAGGAGAAGGTCACCCCAATATTTTCAAGATATCAAGGCAGCCTTGAAAACTGCCCTGGTGCTTTCTAGTCTAGATTATAGGAAAGATTTCCAAATCTATTCATTTGCCTCCATGCATACTATTGTCACAAGTGTTGCTATAAAAAAAATGATGACGGCCACAAGTAGCTAATTGTATTTTTCAGCACAACACTATAAGGATCTGAGCTAAGATATACCATAATGGAAAAACAAGCCTTTGCCCTTTTGAAGGGTGTCAAGCAATTCAAACCTTACATTTTGAGTTCAAAAGATTATGGCCTATGTTCCTCATACTATGGTAAAGTAAGCTACTAACAAAAATATGTCAGTGGGTCAACAAGATTCAAGAATAGGACTTAGAGATATAGACTACTAAGTTGGTTAGGGGTATGGGATTGGCTAAGCTAATGACTGAAGAAAATTTATAGGCTATGGAAGTGAATAATGTATAAAGAGTGGTTAAAAAATCCCAAGTCTAAATACAACCAATCTCCATGGTACAAAGATATAGTCTATTATCTAAAGAATTTGAATTGCCCATCCCATTTAGAAAAAAAATCAAAAGGATAATAAAGTTGGTATCTCAAAAATATCTTCTATTGCAATATGATCTAGCGTGGAGAAACCCAAATGGTGTCCTCTTGAGATGTTTGGTAGAAAATGAAATTTATTCAATGATTATATAGTTCCATAATGGTGTGTGTGGTGGTCACTTCACTCCTAAAATCACTACACATGAGATTCTAAGGGTTGGGTATTGGTGGCCCCACCTTATTCTGGGATGTTAATGCTATGGTAAGATGTGAAGAATGTTAGTGATTTTTTTGGAAGAATGAAGGCATCCGTATCACTTCCCCTATAACCGTTCTCTATTGAGAGACCTTTTAGGCAATAAGGGATGGATTTTGTAGGTGAAATATCAGATGCCTCAAGTGCTAGTCACAAATGTATTTTAGTGGCTACTAACTACTTCACAAAAATGGGTTGAAGTAATCCCCCACTAAAAAATCAACTCACTAGGTGGTCATTGATTTCTTGTTGAATTAACGTAATTTGTCGATTTGGAGTGTCAATCAATGTCATATGTGATAAGGCTATGTGATTTAGAGCCAAATAATTAAGTGCATTATGTGAATAATATGGGATTGATTTAACATATGCCTCCAATCATAATCCACAAGGAAATGTGCAGGTTGAGTCTAGTAATAAGAATTTATTAAAAATCATCAAAAGCACCCTAGATGCTAACAAAAGAAAATGGGGCGAGTAGTTGAAGTTTGCTATCTGGGTAGACAGGTTTACTCTAAAGAGATCTATTAGGAAGATCCATTTTGATCTTGTTTATGTAACTCAAGCTATCTTACCCCTAAATATATAGTTACCCACCTACCAATTCATGCAACAAATAGCTGAGAACAAGGGGGAAATGAACCACTATGAAGATAGAATTGATCATGAAAGGCATGTAAAGTTTGAGGATCACCTCAAAAAGATATTTGATAAGAAATTCACCCCAAGAACCTTTCAGGTCAGTGATCTAGTTTTATTATGGGATAACATGCATAAGGACAAAGGAAAGCATGGTGAGTTTGATTCCCTATGGATGGGCCCTTACACTATTGATTACCAAATAGAGAACCATACATTTTATCTTATAGATATTGATAGAGAAATTTTAGAATTTCCATTTAATGGTAGACACCTCAAACATTTCCTAGATTGAGTCCATGATTACCTTTATAAATATGTACATAATGTGTTTTCCTTTCTCATCTTTACGGTCTGGAAGTTGGCCATGTTTGTATAGTTTTTTTCTTTCCCTTTTTCTTTGTTGGTAATTTTAGGCTGCCCTGTTGTAACTCTATGTTGAAACCCTTAGACTCTGTGGCCCATTGGATAGGTAACTAGTCTAATTTTTTATGTGTACCCACTAGGGGCAACCCATCCCTAAGCAATAGCCTATGTTAGTGCCCAAATTTGCACTAGAGAAATTGGGCCCCTATTAGTAAAGTTCCCATTTCCAAACTAGATGAGTGTTAATGTTTTAATCACCTGTCTTAGCCCATCAAAATATTCAAATACATATTCATGATTAGTCATGTACATGTATTTGCATTCACCAAATGGTAAGTGTTCTCTCACTCCTTGCCAAATTCTTGAGGGGTAATTTTTGAAGATAGAAGTTACTCTTGATAGATCTAAAAGAATCATGAAATATTGATCAAAAGTCCCATGGTGGGAGAATTTATGGTGACAAGACAAGGGTATGACCAAGCTTTTCTCTATGCTTGGATTGGATGCTTTATGCTCAAGAGAGAGGTTTCTAGGACTTCAAATGAACTTGATGATTTACACTTGATGTATTTTTAATGATTAAGGTGTGAAATAGCTTGATGAATTAAATAAGAGGCATGTATTTATCTTAAGATACTTTTCATAAGTGTTGTCAGGGGTCAGGAAAATCTTGCACTTTTCCCTGAATAAGGAGAACTAGTGTAAAATGGTAAAGGTGGCTGAGAAGTTTGAACTCATGTCTAGATTGGACACATGACAAATTATCAAGGCTTCATATGTTTTAGGATTATTTTGAAAGTTTCCCCTCTTACTGTGTTTGATATAAGGTGTTTAAAGTCCCCAAGGCCTGAATATCCAAACTTGCAAGAAAAAGTGATGCCACGTGGTAGCTCCTAGGAAATTTTTTAGTTTCAGCCACTTTTTGAAGATCACCCCGACTTCTTGGTGGAATAATCCAAAAAATCCCCAAAGGCCCAAATTACCAGACTTGTGAGATAAAATTATGACATGTGTTGGTTTTGGTCCCAGAGAGGGTTCAGAGCTTATTGCACTTCTGCACCTCTAGAAAGTAACAAGTGAAAAGGTATAAACATCCCTAGAGGCCTAAAAATATGTCATTAATGCATGTCCCACTCATGTCACTTTGTGTCGTACAAGAAGGACCTTTTGGCACAATAGGGGAGTTTTTGCATTTTCCCTCTCTTTTTTGAGTAAGGCTCAAGCAATTAATGAGAAGTAGGTGGTAATTAGCCATTAGGATTTGTAACATTAATGGTAGCCCTAATCTTGAGATGCAAGGGAATATAACTTAGGTATTTGTCATCATTCTAAAATTACCCTTTGAATCTAGACCCAAGTTAAGTGTAGTGTGAGAACATGGTTGTAGCAATTCTTCATAAATTTTCTAATTCCAGTGTGCATAGCCATCCAGATTAAATAGTAAGTTTCCCATTTACTCCTTATGTTGTGTTCTTTGAAGAGAGTTAAGAGGTAGTTGAGGGTTATTAGAGTGAAAAGTTTGTCTGGTATAGAAATGTTGCATTCAAGAATTGGAAAAATGGTAGCATCTTCTACTGTAATAAAATGCAATATTGTTTCAATTTTGGATTTAATCAATGATATTGATGTTATGGGGTTGTATTTTGGGGACCTATTGAATGTTATAACAACAACTTGACCCCTCCAAGTAATTTCCAAGTTAGCACTAGTTACATTACACCTGAAACAACATTCCCTTTGATTGCCCTATACCCAGAACTCATTATTGCATGTGCTCGAGCATACCAACTAGACATAAGGACTATTTTTGATAGTGGCCATTTTGTTGTATACTCCTTCACCCCTTTGAACTTAAGTTCCATGTTAGGAATTCCTCCCTAGCCATAAGGCATTTCACTTTCTTTGGAGGAATGAAAAAAATTTTGTAGAAAAGGACAAAGATATCTGGGATATTTTCAATACTTGTTGGTTTTCCAAGAGGAGACAAAAGGTCTCTAGAATGTCCAAGAACCTAAAATTAGTAGAGTTCAATGATTTTACCCAATGCATCATTACCATGGATGACAAGATTTATGGGGTGCCTACCATGGATAAGTTTGAGCCATGGATGTTCCTAATTATGATCTACATATTAGAGGGAAATAAAAAGTTGGACTGGGCCTCCATACTAATCGAAAACCTACATATACAGATGATGTAGCTCCAAGCTATAATTTTTTATAAATAAGCATTTGCATGTACCTTTTATATGTCTTCCTATTTGATGTAAACCCTTATGCACAATAGGAATTTCCAAGGGCTCACCAAGAATTTTTCAGGAATGAAAATATATGAGGTATATCCAGAGGTTACTTTGGAAGGATTCAATAAAAATTTCTATAAAGTTTATAACTACTTTTTTAATGATATGATTAGTGTCCTCTTCCTATTAATAATCCTGAATAGAATGTCTACAATAGCCAAGTAGGTGATTGAGAACTATGATGCCACTTACATATAGTTTAAGATGTTCGCATACATCAGGGTGAGTGGCTATGTTGGATGCACACTCAAATTGCCTAGGTACTTGGATGAAAAGTTGGTAGTAATGGAGCTAAGCCAACAAATGGTGTCACCACATGAAATGATTGAAGTAAAATAGATAAATAATCCTTTCAAGTTTTCTATGGTAATAGGGTTTTATTCATGTCCTTCTATTTCTAAGGCAAAGGGGTTAGAATAGGAGATGAGTTCATATTCACATGATAAAATGATACCTTGACCTAACTTTGACATCAGGTGGTTGATAA